>JASUUL010000103.1:0-265257 GCA_030449875.1 Aegle marmelos | reverse complement strand
CCGCGGTGGGGGATCGAGTTCCTGCGCTCCGGGAAGATCCCCGACCTGACCGTGCCGAACATCCCCACCGAGGGCGAGCAGCCGCCGACGTTCTTCGGCGCCTACGGCCAGTGGATGTTCACCCCGCCGCCCACCTGGGCCGACGTCGCGTGGTTGCGCGAGCAGTGGGACGGCCCGTTCTGCGTCAAGGGCATCACCCGCATCGACGACGCCAAGCGCGCGGTCGACGCCGGCGCCACCGCGATCCAGGTGTCGAACCACGGCGGAACAACCTCGACTCCACGCCCGCACCGATCCGCGTGCTTCCCGGGATCGTCGACGCCGTCGGCGGCGACGTCGAGGTCATCCTCGACGGCGGATCCGGCGCGGGTCCGACGTCGTCAAACGCTGGCGCTCGGCGCGAAGGCCGTCGCCATCGGCCGCGCCTACCTGTGGGGCCTGGCCGCGAACGGCGAGGCGGGCGTCCAGAACGTGCTCGACATCCTCAAGGGCGGCGTCGGCTCCGGGCTCATGGGTCTCGGGCGATCCTCGGTGGGCGAGCTCGTCCCCGAGGACGTCATCGTGCCGCCGCACTTCACCCGGCAGCCGGTGGTGTGACGGGCGCGCGGCGGTACGCGCTCGGGCGGACGCCTCGGGTGCGGGTGAACGCCGCGCTGAACCCGAACGCGTCGGCGTACCCGACGGCGCGGGCCACCTCCGCGATCGTCGTGTCGTCGCTCCCGGCGAGCAGGTCGGCCGCGAGCGTCATGCGCCACCGGGTGAGGTAGGTCAGCGGCGGCTCGCCGACCAGGTCGGTGAACCGCTTGGCCAGCGTCGCCCGCGAGACCGCGGTCCGCTCGGCCAGCGACGCGACCGTCCACCCCGCTGCCGGCTCGTCGTGCAGCAGGCGCAGCGCGGCGCCGACGACCGGGTCGCGCTGCGCGGAGTACCACGCGGGCGGCTCGCCGCCGGGCCGGTCGAACCACTGCCGGATCGTGCACACGAGCAGCCAGTCGAGGAGCCGGTCGAGGACGAGCTGCTGGCCGGGTGTCGCCGGCGACCTCGGCCGCCAGGTGGTCGAGGACCGGGTCGCCCGCCCCGCCGCCGTCGACGCGCAGCACCGCCGGGAGCACGTCGAGCAGCCGGCGCCCGACCTCGCCCGCGACCGGGTAGGCGCCGACCACGAGCGTCGCGGCGCCGGGGCGTCGGCGTCGCCGGGGTCGGTCCAGCCGCGGCGGTGCCGGGTGCCGCCCCTGCTCGGGGCCGCGCAGTGCTCGCCGCACGCGACGGGGACGGCGGAGGTGCCGACCTCGTCGACGAAGGTGAACGGCGCCGGGCCGCGCACGACGGCCGTGTCGCCCGCCGCGAGCCGCTCGGTGCGCCCTGCTCCGGCACGAGCCAGCCCTGCCCCGTGACGACCGCGCACAGGGTCAGCGGGGCGCCGTCGACGAACCGCAGCGCGTAGGGCGGCGACAGGGTCGAACTGCCGAACAACGACCCCTGCGCCCGCACTCCCCGCAGGAGGTCACCGAACGCGTCCACCCTGCCGAGGTTAGACGATGACACATGCCTTCTGGCTCTACGACCATGGAGACGTCCGGCCGATCACCGTTGGATGAGCACCATGAGCACCGACACCACCCTCGTCCTCGGCGCCACCGGCAAGTCCGGCAGACGGGTCGCGGCCCGCCTGCGGCTGCGGGGCGTCCTGGTGCGCGCCGCCTCGCGCTCCGGCACGACCCGGTTCGACTGGTCCGACCCCGACGGCTGGGACGCGGTCCTGCGCGACGTCGCGACCGTGTACCTGGTGCCGCCGACGACACCCGGCCCGGTCCAAGACTTCGTCGCGCGCGCCGAGGCCGCGGGGGTGCGCCGCGCGGTGCTGCTCTCCGGGCACGGAGCCGACGTCTGGGGCGACACCGGGTTCGGCGCGGACATGCTCGCGGCCGAGGACGCCGTGCGCGGCTCGACGCTCGAGTGGACCGTGCTGCGGCCGGCGAACTTCGCCCAGAACTTCGACGAGGAGCTGTGGCACGCCCCGCTCGTCGCCGGCGACCTGGCGCGGCCCGCCGGCCCGGTCGGCGAGCCGTTCATCGACCTCGAGGACGTCGCCGACGTCGCGACCGCGGCCCTGCCCGAGCCCGGGCGCCACGCCGGCCGGGTGTACGAGCTCACCGGGCCGCGGGCGGTCACCTTCCCCGAGGCCGTCGACCTCGTCGCCCGGGCGACCGGACGGTCGATCGACTACCGGCGCGTCTCCCCCGCCGAGTACACCGCAGCGCTGCTCGGGCAGGGGCTCGGGGCGGACGACGCGGCGGCCGTCACGGCGATGTTCGTGATGATGGCCGACGGTCGCCTGGCCGACACCACCGACGACCTGGCCGCGCTGCTGGGCCGCCCGCCCCGGACCTTCGAGGACTACGTCCTGCGGGGCGCGGCCGCGGGGGCGTGGGACGGCTGAGCCCCGACGCGAACGGCCCGGTCCCCAGGGACCGGGCCGTCGGCACGGATGGCGGTAGCGGTGGGATTCGAACCCACGGTGGGCAGAACCCACACACGCTTTCGAGGCGTGCTCCTTTGGCCGCTCGGACACGCTACCGCCGAGAAGGCTACGGGACGGGTCGTGCGGGATCGGTCGCGGGGGCCCGCTCGAAGAAGGCGGTGAGCAGCGCGGCGCACTCCGCCTCGCGGACGCCCGCGACCACCTCCGGACGGTGGGTGAGGCGCCGGTCGCGCACGACGTCCCACAGCGAACCGACCGCTCCCGTGCGCGGTTCCCACGCCCCGAACACGATCCGGTCGACCCGCGCGAGGACGGCCGCCCCCGCGCACATCGTGCAGGGCTCGACGGTGACCACGAGCGTGCAGCCCTCGAGACGCCAGGAGTCGGCGTGGACGGGTGCGGCCGCGCGCAGCGCGAGGACCTCCGCGTGCGCGGTCGGGTCGCCGAGGGCCTCGCGGGCGTTGGCCGCGGCCGCGAGCTCGCGCCCGTCCGCGTCGACCACGAGCGCCCCGATCGGGACGTCGGGCCGAGTCCACGGTCCGCCGCGCGCGCCAGCGTCCCCGCGCCGCGCGCGATCTCAGGCGCCCGGCCGACCAGGGCGTGGTTGCGGTCAGACAGGGGTCTTGACGACCTTGGCGAGCTCGTCGGCGAACCCGCAGCGCCGCGCGATCGCGGTGAGCTGCTCGTCGGGGTACAGGTCGATCTCGTCGACGAGGACGGCGAGCTCGTCGGACGGGACGCCGAGGTCGGCGAGCATCCCGAGGTCGCCCTCGGGCCACGGGTCGTCGTCGACCTCGTCCTCCTCGGGGACGTCGAGGCGCAGCAGGTCGAGCACGTCGGCGGCGACGTCGTAGTCGAGCGCGGCGACCGCGTCGGACAGCAGGAGCGAGACGCCCCCGGGCACCGGGCGCACGAGGACGAAGAACTCCTCGTCGACGTCGAGCAGGCCCAGCACCGCGCCCGTGGAGCGCAGCCCGCGCAGCGCGCTGATCGCCGAGTCGAGGTCGGCGAGGCTGCCCCGGTCCATGGCGACCGCGCGCCACCGGCCCTCCTCGCGGGTGACCGCGACGGCCCACCCCTCGAGGGGCGCGACGGTGCCCGCCCCGCCACGCGGCGCGGCGCCCGCGCTCTGAGCTGCCATGCGTCTACGGTAGGTCCGGGTTCGTCCGGTTGGAAGGCATCACCGTCCATCCGCGCCTAACGGTCGCCCGCGCGCTCCGTCCGGGAGCCGGGGGCGTGGGCAGGGTCGGACAGGAGTGCCAGGATCGGTCGGGTGAGCACCGTCGAGGGCCGAACGGGCGCAGGACGTGCCGCCCATCGCGCACCCGAGCGTGCCCTGCTCGCCGAGGCCCGAGCCCTCCAGCCGCGCACCGTCGCCCTCCGGCGCAGCCTGCACCGCCACCCCGAGATCGGTCTCGACCTGCCCGTCACCCAGGCCGCGGTCCAGACCGCGCTGCGCGACCTCCCGCTCACCGTCCTGCCCGGCCGTCGCCAGAGCTCGGTGGTCGCGGTGCTCGAGGGCACGGCAGGACGCGGCACGGGGCCGACGGTGCTCGTGCGCGCCGACATGGACGCGCTGCCGCTGCGCGAGGAGACCGGGCTCGCCTACGCCTCCGGCGTCGACGGCGCGATGCACGCGTGCGGCCACGACCTGCACACCGCGATGCTCGCGTCCGCGGCCCGCCTGCTGTGCGCGCGGCGCGAGCGGCTGGCGGGCCGGGTGCTGTTCATGTTCCAGCCCGGCGAGGAGTGCGCGCACGGCGCGCGGCGCATGATCGACGACGGGCTGCTCGAGCCGACGGGCCCCGCCGGCACGCCCGACTCGGCGATGGCGCTGCACGTCACCTCCCGCCTCGAGAGCGGGATCCTGCAGACGCGTCCCGAGTCGATCATGGCGTCGTCCGACGACTTCTGCGTCACGGTCAGCGGGCGCGGCGGCCACGCGTCGGCGCCGCACGACGCGCTCGACCCCGTCCCCGCCGCGGCCGCGATGGTCGGCGCGCTGCAGACGATGATCACGCGGCGGGTGAGCGCCTTCGACCCGGCCGTGCTCACCGTCGCCCACCTCACCGCGGGGACCACCACCAACGTCATCCCCGAGACCGCCGTCCTCGAGGGCACCGTGCGCACGCTGTCCGAGACCACCCGCTCGCGCGTGCTCGCCGAGCTGCGCCGGGTCTGCACCGGGACCGCCGACGCGTACGGGTGCGACGTCGTCGTCGACATCGACCCGGGCTACCCGGTCACCGTCAACGACCCCGAGGTCGCCGAGCGGGTCGCCGACGTCGGGCGCTCCGTCATCGGGTCCCGGTTCGTGGAGCCGATGCCCGACCCGATCATGGGTGCCGAGGACTTCTCCTACGTGCTCGACCGGGTCCCGGGCGCGCTGGCCTTCCTCGGTGCCTGCCCGCCGGGCACCGACCCGGGCGAGGCCCCGCCCAACCACTCGAGTCGGGTCGTGTTCGACGAGGACGCGATGGTCTCGGGCGTCGCCCTGTACTCCGGGTTCGTACTCGACGCCCTGCGCCGCGGCTGAGCGCCATGCGTTGCCCGGTTCGGGCGCATCGCGATGACGTCTCCGTGTCCACCTACGCTGCGGCGCCGTGGACAACGCCGGTGCCGTTCTCGCGTCCTCGCCGCCCGCACCGACCCGTGTGCGTGCTCGGCCTGGGCCTCATCGGCGGCTCGCTGCTGCGCGCCGCCACCGACGCGGGGCGGGAGGCCTGGGGCGCGTCGGCGTCGACGGCCACCGCCGACAAGGCCCGCGCCGACGGCTACGACGTCGCCGAGGACATCGCCGCCGCCCTGCGCCGCGCCGCGGAGGCCGACGCGCTGGTGGTCCTCGCGGTGCCGCTCACCTCCGTCGACGACGTGCTCGCCGAGGTCGCGCGTTCCGCCCCCGGATGCCGGCTGACCGACGTCACCAGCGTCAAGGAGCCGGTGAGCCGAGGCCGTCGCCCACCGCGCCCCGGGCGCGCGCTTCGTCGGCGGGCACCCGAGGACCGGCACCCAGTTCTCCGGGTGGGAGGCGGGCTCGGTGCGCCTGTTCCAGGAGAAGGTGTGGGTCGTCGCGACCGACAACGACACCGACCTCGAGGTCTGGACCGACGTCGTCGCCCTCGCCCTCGCGGCCGGCTCGGTCGTCGTCCCGGCCGCGTCCGACGAGCACGACGTCGCCGTCGCCCGCGTCTCGCACCTGCCCCACCTGTTCGCGGCCGTACTCGCCGCCGTCGGCGCGGACGGCGGCGAGCTCGCCCTGGCCCTGGCCGCCGGCTCGTTCGCCGACGGCACCCGCGTCGCCGCCACCCGGCCCGAGCTGACCGCGGCGATGTGCGAGGGGAACCGCGCAGCCCTCCTCGCCGCCTTCGACGACGCCCTCGGACGCCTCGGCGCGGCCCGCGGCTCGCTGGCCTCCACCGGGGGGCTCGCCGCGACGCTGCGGGCCGGGCACGAGGGCCGGACCGCGGTCGAGGCCGCCTGGGGCGAGCGCCGCGAGGAGCGCATCGGGCTCGACGGCGTGCCGGTCGAGCTGCTCGACGCCAGGCGCGAGCTGGGCCGGACCGGCGGCCGGATCATCGGCTGGACGACCGAGGCCCTCGACGCCGCCGACGACGCGCTCGGAGGCCGCGGAAGAGGACCCGCGCCGGGCCCACCCGAGCGCCAGGCCGGGCCGGGCCTGGCTCTGGCTGGTCAGCCCCAGAGGCCGGGCTGACCAGCCAGTAGCGCACCGGCCGGGGCCGCCGTCACCACAGCCCGGGCGTCGAGTCCTCGGAGTGCCGTCGTGCGCGCCGGCCGCCGCGCTGTGGCGGGGGGTCGAGGCGGGGCGCCTCCTCGGTCGGCGCCTCGTCGCGCTCCGGGGGCCCGCGCGGTGAGGGCGTCGAGGTCGACGGGGCCGCGGTCGACGCGCCGCCCGGGGCGGGGCGCGGCGGCCGCGACGCGGACCCAGTCGGCGGCGCCCTCGCGGTAGGCGCCGTCGCGCCGCTTGGCGACGACCCCGCGAGCCCCTGCGCCACGACCCCGGCCAGCAGCGCCGGGCCGTCGTCGTAGGAGGGCGAGAGCTGGATGCGCTCGGCGCGGGAGAGGTCGAGGCGCCGCAGGACCGCGCGGCGCTCCACGAGAGGCCGCGACACGAGGGGCACTCCGTAGAGCCGCAGGACGTCGTAGACCATGAACACCGCGGGCCGGGCGCGGGCGAGCGCGCGGGCCCGGCGCGCGTCGCCGACCCGCAGGCGCTCGTCGAGGGCGGCGGCCGACGGGCTCCCCCCGTCGAGCATCACGGCCTCGCCGTCGAGCAATCCGTCGGCGACCGCCTGCGGCAGCCCGGCGAACTCCGGGAAGCGAGAGGTGACGTCGGTGCCCTCAATGGTGTGCAGCGACAGGTCGCCCTCGTCGACGTCCGCGAGCAGGCGCACCCCGGCCCAGTCGACCTCGAAGGTCCACTCGGGGCCGGCCGGGAGGTCCCCGGCGACCGGCTGCATCGGACGCACCGGCCCATCGTCCACCACCGTGACGGCCTCCGATCGGGTCCGGGTGACGGCGTGCGGCGGCGCGCGGCACGAGTGTGCGCCGGTACGCGTGTGGGGCATGCTGGGCCGTGACGTGGGGCGACGACCCCTCGCGACGACGGTGGAGAGGGGCCGGCGATGCGCGCGATCTGGAGCGGCGCGGTGTCCTTCGGGCTCGTGAACGTACCCGTGCGCCTCTACGCGGCGACCACGAACCACGACATCCGGTTCCACCAGGTCCACGAGGCCGACGGCGGGCGCATCCGGCAGAAGCGGACCTGCTCGGTGTGCGGCGAGGAGGTCGAGTACTCCGAGATCGCCAAGGGCTACGAGACCGACGACGGCCAGCTGATCATGCTCGACGACGACGACCTCGCGACGCTGCCGACGGCGTCCGGGCACGAGATCGACGTCGTGGAGTTCGTGCCGTCCGACCAGATCGACCCGCTGCTGCTCGACAAGAGCTACTACCTCGAGCCCGAGAACAAGGCGGTCAAGCCCTACGCGCTGCTGCGCGAGGCCCTGCACACCACCGACCGGATGGCCGTCGTGCGGGTGGCGCTGCGCCAGCGCGAGACCCTGGCCGTGCTGCGCGTGCGCGGCGAGGCCATCGTGCTGCAGACGATGATGTGGCCCGACGAGGTCCGCGAGCCCGAGTTCGAGACCCTGCGCACCGACGTCGAGCTGCGTCCGCAGGAGATGCAGATGGCGTCCTCGCTCGTGGAGAGCATGTCCGGCGAGTTCGACCCCGACGAGTTCGAGGACGAGTACCGCAAGGCCGTCGCCGACCTCATCGAGTACAAGCGCGAGCACGGCGGCGGGCGGCCCGCGCCCCAGGAGGCGGCGGCCGAGGGCGACGACGACATGACCGACCTGCTGACCGCGCTGCGCCGCAGCGTCGAGGCCGCGGGCGGGAAGGCCGACGCGCCCGCCGAGCAGGAGGCGGAGCCCGCCCCGGCGAAGGCCGCGACCGACGAGAAGCCGAAGAAGGCGTCCCCGAAGAAGTCCTCGAGCACGACGACGTCCTCACGTCGCCACGAAGACCGAGGACGCGACGACGACGAGACGGCCAGCAAGACCGGCTGAGCCGCAGCGTCGCGGCAAGCCGCGGGGTCAGGCGTCGGCGAGCGCGTCCTGCTCGGGCACCTCGTAGCCCTGGTCCTCGATGGCGCCGACGAGCACGCGCACGGCGAGGTCGTCCTCGTGCTCGACCCGCACGGTCCGCGCGGCGATGTCGACCTCGACCTCGTCGACGCCGTGGATCGGTCCGATCGCGCCCTCGATGGCGTCACGGCAGTCGTCGCAGCTGATCTCGGGCACGGAGATCACGGTGAGGGCCACGGCGTCGTTCCTCCTGGTCGGTGACGGACCGCCACCGTACGACCGCCCTCGTCCCCTGATGGCGGGGCCGTTCGTGCCGGGGCGCCCCGCGACGCACCGGGGTGATACTGCGGCCCATGTCGAGACCGAACCGCCCGCGAGGTCACGACCCGACGCCCCGCGGTGCCCGCCGGAGGAGTCGCCCTCGTTCTGAGCGCCGGCCTCGTCCTCGCCGGCTGCAGCAACCAGCCGCCCGCCGACGCCCCAGCCCCCGGCGCGACCCCCGCACCGAGCAGCGCGCCCTCCGCCGGCGCGCCGACCCCGACCACCGGGTTCATCCCGCCCGGCGTGCCCACCGAGGGCACCCGTCCCGACACCGCGAACCTCCCGCTCGCCGCCGAGCCGCGCTCCGCCCCCGCCCCCACGACGCCGCCGCCGGGCCGTCAGGTCCAGGTCGGGCAGGCACCCGAGGGCGTCGTCGTCGACCCGGTGACGCGCACCGTCGCCGTCGCCAAGCGCGGGCCGAACGAGCTCGTGCTGCTCGACGCCGACTCCGGCGCGGTCCGGTCGCGCACGCCGCTGCCCGGGTTCGTGCGCCACCTCCAGCTCGCCGCGCCGGGCGGGCCGGTGCTCGTCCCGGTCGAGAGCGCCAACGCCCTCGTGCGCGTCGCGCTGCCCGGCGGTCGCGCCGACCGGCCCCTGGTCGTCGGCACCGTCCCGCACGACGCGACCCAGGCCCCCAACGGCACCGTGTTCACCGCCGACGAGCTCGGTGGCACGGTCTCCGCGGTCCGCGGCGACCGCGTGGTGAAGGTCTTCACCGACGGCGTCCAGACCGCCGGCCTCGCCCCCGTCGGCAACACCGTCGGCATGATCGACGTCCGGAAGAACACGCTCACCACCTACGACGCCGCCAACCTCTCGATCATCGGCGAGGCGCCCGCGGGCCAGGGGCCGACCCACCTCGTCGCCGACCGGCACGGCCGCATGATCGCCACCGACACCCGGGGCGACCAGGTGCTGGTGTTCGAGCCGAGCACGTCGGGTCCCCCGCGCCAGGTCGCGGCGGTGCCCCAGCCGGGCGGGCCCTACGGCATCGCCTACGACGCCGTGCGCGACCGGCTCTGGGTCGCGTCGTCGGGCACCAACGAGGTCGTCGGCTACGACATGACCAACGCCCAGCCGCGCGAGGTCCTGCGCCTGCCGACCGTGCAGAACCCCTACACGGTGGGCGTCGACCCGCAGACCGGGCGCCTGTTCGTCGCGGGCGTCTCGACCGGCGTGATCCAGATCGTCGACCCGGGCTGACGTCTGGGGGCCTGCTCACCCGGCGGCGAGCAGGTCCTTCGGGACGTCGTCGTTGTTCTCCAGCGCGCCGAACAGCCGCGACGCCTTCGCCTTGTCCCACACCACCGCGCCCGAGACGCTCGACGAGAGCTGGATCGGGACGGTGGTCGTGACCCCGCCGCTGCCGCCCGACAGCGACTTCATGGCCCACCCGAGGCGCGCGAGGTGCCAGACGTGGGTCGACTGGTCGACGGTGAGCGTCGCGATGCCCGCGTTGGCGAGCGGGACCATCCGGAACGGGTTGAGCACGGTCGTGGGGCTCGCCGCCTGGGAGACGAGCGCCGAGAGGAACTTGCGCTGGTTCTGGATGCGCTGCAGGTCGGCGTTGGGGAAGTCGCGGGTGCGCACGAAGCCCAGCGCGTTGGGGCCGTCGAGCGTCTGGCAGCCCTTCTTCAGGTTGATGCCGGCCTTCGGGTCGTTGATCGGTGCGTCGAGGCACATGTCGACGCCGCCCACGGCGTCGACCATGCCGGAGAAGCCCTCGAAGCCGATCTCGGCGTAGTGGTCGATCTCGAGCCCGGTCGCCGTCTCGATGGTGCGGGTGAGCAGCTCGGGGCCGCCGATCGAGTACGCGGCGTTCAGGCGGTTGCGGCCGTGGCCGGGGATCGGCAGCAGCGAGTCGCGCGGCAGGCTGATCAGCGAGGTCTGCCCGAACGCCGAGGTGTGCAGCAGCATCATCGTGTCGGTGCGGTTGCCCGCCGCGTCGCCGGTGTTGAGCTGCTTCTCCTGGGCGGCGGTCAGGCCGCCGCGGCTGTCGGAGCCGACGATGAGCCAGTTCGTCCCCCCTGCGCCCGACGGGCGCCCGGAGTAGTCGCTGATGGCCTCGATGCGGTTCATCGACGAGTCGAGGTAGATCGCGAACGCGACCGGCCAGCAGGAGGACCGCGAGGGCCGCACCGATGCGCTTCGGCCAGCTGACCCGCCGACCGCCGGGACGGCTCGCGGGACGCCAGGGGATCTGCTCGCGTGACGGCAGCCGGTCGCGCCAGTTCGGGCGCGGGCCTCCGGGGCCGCCCGGGCCCGGCGAGCGCTGGGCCTCGCGGGCGACCTGCGGGTCGAAGCTGACCTGCGGGTCGCGGTTCCAGTCGGGCCCGCCGACGCGGGTGGGCGGCTGACGCGGGGGTTGCTGCCCGGCCCCGGGCATGGCGAAGCCACCGGGGCGCTCGGGCGGGGGCCCGCCCGGTCCGCGCGGGGGCGGAGGTCCACCGGGACCGCCGGGGCCCCGCGGCGGTCCGCCCGGTCCTCCGGGACCGCCACCGCGCCCTCGTGGCCCCTGCGGGCCGTTCGGACGGTTCATGGGTCTCCTCACCGGCGGCGGTGAGCCCGAGGATAGGCCAGCGGTCACGGACACCGGACGCCCCACGGAGGGAAATACGGGGGCGGACGCCCTGCGGCCGCCCGGGACGTCGCGCGAGGTCACGCTCGGCGAAGATCTGCCGGGGTGCGACACGCCGAGGATCGCCGGCGTGTCACGCCCCGGAACGAGATCTTCGACGCGACGGGATCCTGGCGGTGCTCCGCTGCGTCGAATCCTGCATGGAAGCGGAGGAGACACGGGCCGCGTTCCGGGCGCTCGTGCGTGCGCAGGACGGGGTGTTCACCGTGGCGCAGGCGCGCGCGGCGGGATACCGCGGCGACGCCGTCCGGCGACGCGTGCGGTCGAAGGAGTGGGAGCGCCTCGGCCACGGCGTGCTCCGGGTGGCGACCCACCCGCAGACGCCACGCTCGCGGGTGTTCGCCGCGATGCTCTCGCTCGGCGACGGAGCGGTGCTCGTCGGCCGGTCGGCGGCGTGGTGGCGCAAGCTGGGGACGTCGCGCCGCCGCTGATCGACGTCGCCGTGCGCCACGACGCCCGTCCGGCGCCCCGCCGCGGCGTCCGGCTTCGCGACGTCCCGAGGCCGACCGGACGGTCGTCGACGGCGTCGCGGTCACCTCCCGGGCGGTCACGGTGCTGACGCCGCGGCCGACCTCGGCCTGCTCGACAGCGCCGGCCTCGTCGACCGCGCCCTCCAGCGCGGCGCGACGACCCTTGGCCGCGCTCCGCGAGGCGCAGGCGAACCGCAGCGGGCGCCCCGGCACCGAGCTCGTCCGCACGCTGCTCGCCCTCGCGCCCGCCGGCGGCGCGGTCGGAGGCCGAGCGGATCGCACACCGCTGCCTGCGCGCGGGCGGGATCACCGGCTGGGTCGCCGACGTCGAGGTCACGCTGCCGGGCTACGGGCGTGCGGTGCTCGACATCGCCTTCGCGGACGCCCGCCTCGTGATCGAGAATGAGGGGAGCACGCCGATAGGGGTGGGCCTACCACCGACCAGCGTGCGTTCGTGCGCGATGAGGCGCGGCAGAACGCCCTGACGGTCGCGGGATGGACGGTGCTGCGGACGAACTGGTTCGAGCTCACGCGCGATCCCGCGGCGTTCCTCGCCGCCGTCCACGCCGTCCTCGCTCGAGATCTCGTTCCGGGGCGTCGCCGACGACTCTCGGCGTGTCGCACCCCGGAACGAGATCTTCGCGTTTCGCTGCGAGCGGGGCGAGCTCAGTCGCCGCGCGTCAGCACCGCCACGACCAGCGTCGTCGCCGTGGTCTCGAGCTCGAGCAGGTGCTCGGCGCGCCCCGACTCCACGGCCTCGAGGACCAGCTCGTTGATGCCGCCGACGAGGGCGAGGGCGAGCGGGCGGGGCAGCGTCGAGAGGTCGGGCTCCTGGGCGCGCCCGGCGTCGATGAGCCGGACGATCTGGTCGGCGAAGCGGCCGAGCACCTCGCGGCGCACCTCCCAGCCCCGCGGGCCCACGGAGCTGATCTCGGTGAGCAGCGTCCGGGTCAGGACCGGCTGCTCGGACATCGCCCCGAGGTAGGCGCGGACGGCGGCGCGGACGAACGCCGCGATCCCGCCCGCCCGGACCGCGGGGTCGGCGGCGACCGCCGCGATGCGCTGCATCGGCGCTCGGCCGCGCTCGCGTAGACCGCGAGGAAGCAGGCCTCGCGATCGGCGAAGTGCTGGTAGAACGTCCGCTTGGACACCCGGGCACGGCCGACGACGTCGCCGACGGTCACCGCCGGGTAGCCGCGCTCGGCCACCAGGTCGGCCATCGCCTCGAGCAGACGGCCCTCATGGGTGAGTTGCGTGTGTGCCGCCACAGTCACTGGCTCATGGTACCAATTCGTACCATGCTCGTCGCCAGTCGGTACGTGAACGTACCGAGCCGACCACCAGGGAGGTCACGACCATGACCACTGCGGCGGCGCCCGACGGTGGCGCGACCGCGACGGTGGGGCACCTGCGGGTCGCCATCGTCGGCAACGGGTTCTCCGGGCTCGGCACCGCGATCCGTCTGCGGCAGGCCGGCGTCGAGGACTTCCTGATCTTCGAGCGCCACGCCGACGTCGGGCGGCACCTGGCGCGACAACACCTACCCCGGCGCCGCCTGCGACGTCCCGAGCCAGCTCTACTCGTTCTCCTTCGCGCCCAACCCCGACTGGAGCCACTCGTTCTCGGCCCAGCCGGAGATCCACGCCTACCTTCAGCGGGTCAACGCGCAGTACGGCATCGAACGGTTCACCCGCAACGACCACGAGGTGCTCGACGCGACGTGGGACGACGGCGCGCAGCACTGGCGGGTGACGACGACGCGGGGGACGTGGACCGCCGACGCGCTCGTGCTCGGCTCGGGCGCGCTGTCGGACCCGTCGTTCCCCGACGTCCCCGGGCTCGACGACTTCGAGGGCCCGGTCTTCCACTCCGCGACGTGGCGCCACGACCTCGACCTGCGCGGCCGGAAGGTCGCCGTCATCGGCACCGGCGCGTCGGCGATCCAGTTCGTGCCCGAGATCGCGCCCCTGGTCGGCGAGCTCAGGGTCTTCCAGCGCACGCCCCCGTGGATCATGCCGCGCCAGAACCGGGCCATCACCCGGGCCGAGAAGCTGCTCTTCCGCTGGTTCCCGCCGGCCCAGCGCGCCGTGCGCGAGGCCATCTACTGGGCCCGCGAGACCTTCGTGTTCGGCTTCAGGGACCCGAAGCGCATGGCGAAGGCCGCGACGCTCGCCGAGGCCCACATGCGCCGCCAGGTCGCCGACCCCGAGCTGTGCGAGAAGATCACGCCGAACTACTCGATGGGCTGCAAGCGCATCCTGCTGTCCAACGACTACCTGCCCGCCCTCGACCGCGAGAACGTCGACGTGGTCACCGAGAAGATCACCGAGGTGCGGCCGCACGCGGTGGTGACCGCCGACGGCGTCGAGCACGAGGTCGACACGATCGTCGCCGGGACCGGGTTCGCGATCGGCGACCTGCCGATCAGCCACCGCGTCCACGGCCGCGACGGGCGCACCCTCGCCGACCACTGGCAGGGCTCGCCGTATGCCCACAACGGCACGACGATCCACGGCTTCCCGAACATGTTCACGCTGCTCGGGCCCAACACCGGCCTCGGGCACAACTCGGTCGTGTTCATGATCGAGTCACAGATCAACCTCGTCATGGACACCCTGCGCCACCTGCGCGAGCACGGCGTCGGCGCCGTCGAGCCCACCCGCGCGGCCCAGGACGCGTTCGTCGCCGAGATGCAGCGCCGGACCGCGGGCACCGTCTGAGTCGACGGCGGCTGCTCGAGCTGGTACCTCGACGGCCAGGGCAACAACTCCGCGCTGTGGCCGACGTTCACCATGCCCTTCCGCCGGCGGCTGCGCCGCTTCCGCCCCGAGGAGTACGTCCTCACCCCGCCCGTCCGACCCAGCCAGCCCGCCGAGGAGTCCGCAGCACCCACGACCTGACCGGCAAGGTCGTCTTCATCACCGGCGCCGCCCGCGGCATCGGCGAGGAGACCGCCCGGCGCGCGGCCGCCCGCGGCGCCCACGTCGCCGCGGTGGGCATGGAGCCCGAGCGGCTCGCCGCGCTCGTCGAGGAGCTCGGCCCGCAGCACTGCTGGGCCGAGTGCGACGTCACCGACCAGGCCTCGCTCGACGCCGCCGTGGCCACGACCGTCGCGGCCCTCGGCGGCATCGACGTCGTCATCGCCAACGCCGGGATCGCCAACCAGGGCACCGTCGCCGAGAGCCCCGCCGACGTGATCGCGCGGGTCATGGAGGTCAACCTCATCGGCGTCGCGCGCACGGTCTCCGCGACGCTGCCGGAGGTCGAGAAGCGCCGCGGCTACCTGCTGCTGGTGTCCTCGCTCGCCGCGTTCACCGCGCTGCCGGGGATGGCGGCCTACTGCGGGTCGAAGGCCGGCGTCGAGAACTACGGCAACGCGCTGCGCTTCGAGCTCGCCCACCGCGGCGTCGGCGTGGGCACCGCGCACATGGGCTGGATCGACACCGACCTCGTCCGCGACGTCAAGGCCGACTCCTCGACCTTCGAGGACACCCTCAAGAAGCTGCCCTACCCGCTCGGCGCCCTGACCTCGGTCGCCGACTGCGCCGACGCCTTCCTCGAGGGCATCGTCAAGCGCAAGCGCCGCATCTTCGTCCCGAAAGCGGTCGCCCTGGTCGCCGCGGCGCGCCCGATCACGGTCTCGTGGCTCGGCGACCGGCCCGTGCTCGCGCAGGCGAAGACGATGGTGCCCCGCCTCGAGGAGCAGTTCAGGAAGACCGGCCGCCACTTCGGGGCCAACTCCGGCGGCATGGGCGCCGCCGTGTCCGCCGCGACGCCGCGCAGCACCCCGTCGTCCGAGCGCGAGTGACACGCGACGCAGCACCGGTCACGGCTGGGACCGCTAGGGTCCCCGGCCGTGACCAGCGCGGCGGCGGGGCGCCGCCACGCGGGCGGCCCTGCTGCGCGCCGCCCGTGAGCTGTTCGCCGACCGCGGCTTCGACCGCACGACGGTGCGGGCCATCGCCGAACGGGCCGGGGTCAACCAGGCGCTGCTGTTCCGCTACTTCGGCAGCAAGGACGCCCTGTTCGCGGCGGCGCTCTCCGAGCAGGCCCACGCGCTGGCCGCCGAGGCCGCGCCCGACGAGCTGCTCGCCGCGACCGTGCGGCGCATCCTCGCCCCCGGGGCCCTCGTCGGGGCCGCCGACGCCGACCTGCTCCTCGCCCTGCTGCGCTCGCCCGGCGAGTCCCGGGCCACCAACGCGCTGCGCGACGAGCTCGCCGGGCCCTACCGTCGAGCGCTCGCCGCGCTGACGGCGGACGACGCCGACGGCGCTGCGCGCCGAGCTGATGCTCCTGGCTGCTCGGGATCGCCTTCGCCGCGCCGTGCTGGAGGTCCCCTGCTGGTGGACGCCGACGCCGACGCCGTCGTCGTCCACGTCGAGCGCGCCGCGGCGACACCGGGCACGCCGACGCCGGGCGCGGGCGCCCTCGAGCTCCGGCGAGCGCCGGGCCCCGTCAGCGACGCGCGTCGTACTCGGCACGCGCGCGGGCGACGGCGTCGAGGTGCTGGTCCAGCGCAGCAGCGCGGTCACGGGCTCCTGCAACGAGTGGCCCAGGGCGGTGAGCTCGTACTCGACCGTGACGGGGGAGGTCGGCAGGACGGCCCGCCCGACTAAGCCGTTGCGCTCGAGCGTGCGCAGCACGTGGGTGAGCCTTCGGCGAGACACCGGGCACCGCCCGCTCCAGCTCGCCGCCGCCTGCGGTCGAGCGCGCCAGCACGCGCAGCGACGACTGTCGCCGAGCTGGTCGAGCAGGTCACGGCTCGGGCAGCGGGCGATGCTGCCGGCCAGGGCACTTTCCTCCACGCCAGCCACTGTAGGAGAAGTGCCTTCTTGATCTTGCTCCGAGCCGGGTCCACCGTCGGGTCGTGACGCACACGGCACGGGGCGCGGCCCTGACGTGGCGGTTCGGTGAGCACACCCTGACCGCCCTGAGCGACGGGTACTTCGAGGCGGGGACGGCCGAGGTGATCACCCGGCTCGACCGGGGCACCGCGGCGGAGGCCCAGCGCGCCGCCCTGCGGCCGGAGCCGCCGCGCATCTCGCACACCATGTCCCGCGACGTCGGGATGGGCGCCGGTCGCGGCGTGACGATGGGCCACCTCCCCGCGTCGCTCGCGCTCGCGGGGGTCGCGCCCGACGAGATCGGCCGGGTGCTGCTGACGCACCTGCACCTCGACCACCGTGCCGGACTGGTCGAGCGCGACGGCACGCCCCGCTTCCCGCACGCCGAGGTGGTCCTGCACCGCGACGAGGCGGCCTACGGGCTCGACCCCGCCCGCGGCCACCGAGCGAGGACGACCGCCCGTGGTTCGACGGGGCCCGCGCCGCGGTCGAGCCGTCCGGCGAGCGCCTGCGCAGTCGCGCCGAGCCCCTCGCACCGGCGTGGTGGCCGAGCCGCTGCCCGGCCACACCCCGGGCCACACCGGCTACCGGATCGTCGCCGGGGACGTCTCGGTCCTGCTGTGGGGCGACCTGGTGCACCTCGGGATCCAGGCACCCCACCCCGAGGCGGGGGTGGTCGACGTCGACGGGGAGGCGGCTGCGGCCACCGCCGCTCGACCCTGCGGGCCGCGCAGGCGCAGGGCTTCCTCGTCGCGGGCGGGCACACCGAGGTCCCGGGCGTCGCCCGCGTGCGACGCCACCCGGGCGGGGCGGGCTACGAGGTCGTCCCCGAGCTGCGCCACTGACGGTCCCGCCCGGTCGCGGGCCACCACGACCCGCCGGTCGCCGCTACCATGATGTAAGCGGAGCCGCCTCGAGACGGAGTGCCGCATGACCGACCTCGCCGACGGGCCCGTCTTCACCGACGAGTACTGGCGCGACCCCTACGGCGTGCTGTCACGCCTGCGCGAGGTCGCGCCCGTGCGCGAGGTCGACCTGCCCGAGGGTGGGTCGACGTGGCTGGTGACGCGCTACGCCGACGTCCGCGCGGCCTTCACCGACCCGCGGCTGGCCAAGGACTGGCGCGCGACGCTGCCGGCCGACCAGCGCGCGGCGGCGCCCACGATCCCCGGGGTCGCCGGGCACATGATGATCCTGCAGGACCCGCCCGACCACCACCGGCTGCGTCGCCTCGTGGCGCGGGCGTTCACGGCCCGGCGGATCGCCGAGCTGCGCCCGCGCGTCGAGCAGATCGCGGCCGCCCTGCTCGACGGCCTGGTCACCGACGTGCCCGTCGACCTCGTCACGACCTATGCCGTGCCGCTGCCGATGCAGGTGATCTGCGAGCTGCTCGGGGTGCCGCTCGACGACCGCGACGCCTTCGCGGCGTGGTCGACGACGCTGGTCGACGACGGGCCCGCCGAGGTCAAGACGCAGGCCATGGCGAGCCTCGAGGCCTACCTGCGCGAGCTCGTGGGCACGCTGCGCGCCGCTCCCGACGAGGGCCTGGTCTCGGGGCTGATCGCCGCGTCGGAGGAGGGCGACCACCTGTCCGACGACGAGATCGTCGCGATGGCCGTCCTGCTGCTCATCGCGGGCCACGAGACGACGTCGAACCTCGTCACCGGGGCCGTGGCGCGCCTGGTCGCCGACCCGGCACTGCGCGAGCGGCTCCTCGCGTCGCGTGACGCGCTGCCCGCCGCGGTCGAGGAGCTGCTGCGCTGGAACTCGCCGGTCGCGAACGCGCCGGTGTACTTCGCGAGCGCGGACCTCGAGCTCTCGGGGGTGCGGATCCCGGCCGGGGCGACCGTGACCCTCTCGCTCGCCGCGGCCAACCGCGACCCGGCCCGCTTCGCCGACGGCGAGCTCTTCGACCCCGACCGTGAGACCGGCGGCCACCTCGCCTTCGGCCACGGGATCCACTTCTGCCTCGGGGCCTCGCTGGCCCGCCTCGAGGGCGAGATCGCCCTGGGGGCCCTCCTCGAGCGCTTCCCGCGGCTGGCGGCGGCGAGCGGGGAGCGGGTCCACCGGCGCTCGGTGCTCGTGGCCGCGCTGCGCGAGCTGCCGGTGGTCCTGGAGCCCTGATCCGGGGCGGCCCTGACCCCGGGTCGGACGGGCCCCGGCTCACGCGGGCCATACTGCCGAGCATGGGCAGTGGTGCTCCCGCGGACGCGCCCCGGTGGGTGCTCGCCGTCGACCACGGCACGACCAGCACGGTCGGGGCCACCGCGGAGGTCGACCCCGACGACGGCTGGGTCCGGGTCGGCGTCGTCGAGGTCGGCGGCACGGTGACCGTGCCCTCGGCGGTCCTCTCCCGCCCCGACGGCACCGTGCTCGCGGGCCTGCCCGCGCTGGAGGTGGGCCGGGGCGAGCCCGACGCGGTCGTGCGCCGTGCCCGGCCGCACCTGGCCGCCGGTGCCGCCCGCGAGGTGCTGACCACCGTCCCGCGCCCGACCACGGCGAGCGACGTGGCCACCGCGCTGATGGCCGCCTTCCTGCACGCCGAGTGCGGGCGCCGCACCCTCCCGCCCGACGCCCTGCTCCTGCTGCACCCCGCCTCGTGGGACGAGCGGCCGCGCGAGGCGCTGCGCGACGCCGGGAACGACGCGCTCGCCGCCACGGGTCTCGCGCGCACCCCCGTCGTCCCGGTCCCGGGGCCCGAGGGCCTCGTCCACCGCGTCGGCGGCGACGAGCCGGTCGTGGTCGCCGACCTCGGCGGGGGCGGCACCGACCTCGCCCTCGTCGTCGGCGGGCGCGTCCGGGCGGCCCGCGCGGTACCCCTCGGCGCCGAGGTGCTCGACGACGCGCTCGCGGGCCTGGTCCTCGACCGGGCCCGCCCCGAGCTCGCCTCCCGGATCCGCTACGACGACGGCATCGGCGACCGCACCTGGTTCGCGTTGCGCTCGCAGGTCCGCACGGCCAAGGAGGCGCTCGCGACGGCGGGCGCGGTCGACGTGGCGCTGCCGGCCCACCCACCGGTGCGGATCGGGCACGACGACCTCACCCGCCTGCTGGCCCCGGGCCTCGAGGAGGTCGTCGACGGCGTCCGCTGCCTGCTCGACGACGCGGCGCCCGGCGGCGAGCGGCCCCGGCTGCTCGTGCGCGGCGGGCTCGCCGAGGCGCCGCGGGTCCGCGAGTGGCTGGCACCCGGCGCCTGGCCTCGAGCCCGTCGCCGGCGACCCGGGGTCCTCGCCGCCCACGGCCCGGTCTCGGGCGCGGCCCGCCCGGGCCGCGGCGGCCGGCTGGGCGTCGACCGGTGGGGCGGGCTGCGCCGGCTCAGCGCTGCGCGATCCCGATCGGCTCGCGGAGCTGGTCGAGGGTGAACCCGACGCCGTCGCCGGGAGCCGCGCCGAGCTTGACGCGGTAGTGGACGGACGTCGTGACACGTCGGGGATCGAGAACGAGTGGCGCAGCTGTCGGCGTAGGAGTAGCCGTAGGCGGAGTAGCCCCAGCTCCCCGTGGACCGGGCGGTCCCGGAGCCGCTGAGCGACGTGGTGCCGACGAGGGTGCCCGCGGCGTCGTAGACGCTCACCGGCGTGCCCTCCGCCCCGGCCGCCGAGCACGTCGAGCCGACGGTCGTCACCCCGGACATCGAGAGGGTCGCGGTCCCGGTGACGGTCAGGGTCCGCTGGGCGGCGGCGACCGAGACCAGGCCGGCGACGGCCAGGACGGCGGCGACGGCCCCGATCACGAGCCAGCCCCAGCGCATGGCGGGACGCGGCGGGGGCGCGGGCACCGCGAACGGCACCGGGTGGGGCGTCGGCGCGTACCGCGGGGCGGGCGGCAGCGGCATCAGGACGGTCCGGGCGTCGTGGCCGGCCACGGTCGTGCGCATCATCGTCCCCCGACGGTGTGGAGACCGCCGCGGTGACGGTCCGACGACGACCTCTCGCGCCCGCGATCGACCGTTACCGCCTTGTCACCCGATCGGGGACATCTGCCGGAGATCGCTCCACCGTGGGTAATGGCGGCTGCGCCGGCGACGAGAACCCGGCGGAGCGGGTCGCAGCACGGCGACCCCGGAGATCCTCGGGGGATGATCGTCGATGAGCCAGCGCTGCCGCTGCGGTGCGGACGTGATCGCGGAGCTCGCCTTCTGCGTGATGTGCGGCGCGCCGCTGCGACCGCAGCCCGTCATGGCCGGTGCCGGCGCCCCGGTCTCCCGGTCGCCCCGCCGCCGGTCCCGCGGGCCGATCCGGCCGCACCCGGGCCCGTCGCCCACCCGTCCTTCCCTCCGCAGCCCGTCCCCATGACGTGGGCGGGCCCCGGCCCGATGCCGGTGCCCCGATGCCCCCGATGCCGCAGCGCTCGTCGGCACCGTGGATCGCGGGCGCCGCCGCGATCGTCGTCCTCGCGGTGGTGGCCGCCGTCGGGGTGCTGACGCTGGGGTCGGCGTGGTCGCCGACGGTCGCGCCGAGCGCCGCGCCGGTCACCGTCGTCGCGCCGTCGACCACGACGGTGACCACCGCACCCGTCGCGGCGGGGAGCGGCACCTCGGGCGCCGGCAGCGAGCTCGACGCCCAGGTCGCCGCCGACCGCGACGCCGTCGAGGGCCTCGCCGGGCAGTGGGTCCCCAGCTGTCGTCGAAGGCGATCGGCACCGTCGACGGCGGCGTCAGCTACGACGCCGACGCGATCCTCGAGCACTACCGCGGTCTCGCCGCGACCTACCCGGGCGCCAAGCTGCTCGACAGCGGCGACTGGCCCGTGTTCAAGCGCGCCGGCTACCGCGTGGTCGTGGTCGCGCAGCCGTTCGCCACCGCGGCCGGCGCCAACGCCTGGTGCGACGCGCAGGGCATCGCCGCCGACCAGTGCTTCGCCAAGAAGCTGTCGCACGCGGGCGGCCCGGCCGGGACGACGGTGCAGCGGTGACCGCCCCGCGCGGACCTCCGGGCGCCTGCCCGACGTCTCGACCCTCTTCCCCTGGCATGCGTGGGTCTCCGGGCCGGCGCTGCGCTCCGCCACGACGTGGCTCTTCGTCGCCCTCGTCGCCGTGCCGCCGCTGGCCTGCGCCATGAGCGACGGCGACGTCGACTCGGCCACCGTCGTCTTCGCCGCGTACTTCGCGGTCGTCTGGTTCCTCGTCGTGCGGGCCGTGGTGCGCCCGCAGCTGATCAGCGGCGCGACGCTGGCGGCCGTGACCGCCGCGGCGGTCCTGCTGGAGGGGCCGCTCGCGCTGGTGATGGAGCGGGCCCTGGACGCCGCGTCGGCGGGCCCCGTGGCGAACATCGTCGGCACCGGGCTGCCCGAGGAGACCGTCAAGCTGCTGCCGGTCGGTCGCGGTGGTGCTCTGGTTCGCGCCGGGACGGCCGCTGCCGCCGCGGGAGGCGCTGTTCGTCGGCGCCGTCAGCGGGCTGGGCTTCGGCGCCGTCGAGGCGATCGCCTACGTCGCGGACGACTCGGCACTGATGACGACGAGCGGGGCGCTGACCGTCGTGTGGCGCCTGCTGACCGACCCGGTGGCGCACGCCTGCTGGGCCGGGGTCGCCGGCTACTTCGTCGGCCTCGCGTCGTACTACCGCGACCCGGCACCCGCGGCGGCGCTGGCCGGGCTCGGCCTCGGGATCACCGCGACGCTGCACGGGATCAACAACACGGTGGCGGGCGGCGCGGCGTGGGTCGCGGTCACCGTCGTCAGTGCCCTGCTCTTCCTCGCCTACGCCCGGGTGGGCGTGACCGCCCGCACGGCGGCGGGCCCGGCGGCGGGCGCGGCGGACCCCGTGACGGCGCCGATCGCGCTCGGGCGCCACCACCGCGTCTGACCGGGTCGGCGCGGCCCGGAACGGGCACACGGCGGGTGGAGGGCGACGCGGTGCACCGCACGGCGGCCCGCCTCGACGCCTCGCGGGCGGCGATCGTCGCGAGCGACCTGCGCACGCCGGCCTCGCGACCGCCGACCTGCGCGGCAGCGCACTCGGCGCGACCCGGGCGCACGGCAAGCACCTGCTGACCCGCCTCGACTCGGGATGGACCCTGCACAGCCACCTGCGCATGAGCGGCTCGTGGACGCTGGTGCGCAAGCATCGCGACGACGGCAGGCCCGCGCTGCCCCGCCACCTGATGCCGACGCTGCGCGCGGTGCTCGGCCTCGAGGGCGCCGGCACCGGCGGGCGCCGCTCGCTCGTGGCGCTCGACGTGCCGGTGCTCGGGCTGGTGCGCACCCGTGACGAGCACACCGTCGTCGGCCACCTCGGCCCCGACGTGCTCGCCGGCGTGCCCACCGCGACCCAGGACGGGTTCGACACCGACGTCGCCCTCGCGCGCCTGCGCGCCGACCCGGCGCGGCCCCTGGTGGAGGCCCTGCTCGACCAGCGAGGGGTGGCGGGGCTGGGCAACCTGTGGGCGGTCGAGCTGTGCTTCCTGCGCGGCCGCTGGCCCTGGACGCCCGTCGGCGCCGTCGACGACCTCGACGCGCTGCTCGTCCTCGCGCGGCGGATGATCCGCCACAGCCTCGAGCACCGGACGGGCATGACGACGACCGGCGTCCGCAGGCGGGGCGAGAACCACTGGGTGACCGGCCGGTCGAACCGCCCGTGCCGCCGCTGCGGCACCCTCGTGCGCTTCCGGCCCGCGACCGGGGCGCCCTACGCCCGCGAGGTGTGGTGGTGCCCGTCGTGCCAACCCGCCGTGCACTCACGTTAGGCCACCGGGGCTATTACTCCGCGTATCGGGAACTCCCGCTCGGCGCACTAGGTGTTCCGTTCGACGGGATCTCCGTTCGCTCCTCGTCCGTCCGGGCGGACAGTGGATACCACGTTCTCACTCGTTCGGGTGCGGGCGCCGACACGACGACGACCGACGCACGGACCAGCGAGTACGCACCCTCGCGAAAGGGGGCCGCCCGATGGCGACCCGAGCCCACGACCGCCCGGTCACCCGGCGCGCACCCGTGGCGGACCGCTCCCCCGACCGCCCCACCGTCGTCTCGAAGCGCTCGCTGATCGCCGTCTCGCACGCCATCGAGCGCGCGGTGCTCGACGGGCCCCTGACCGAGCCGACCGTCGTGGTCGCGCTCTTCCAGCGCCTCGCCTACTTCGAGCGCGAGTACGCGGTCTACGCCCAGCTCGCGGAGGCGGGCGCCACGGTGGTGCTGGCCTTCGCCGACGGCGAGACGCACCCGGTGCCGCCGGGCTGCACGCGGGTCGTGCTCGACCCGTCCGAGCCCCTGGCCGACGAGTGGTCGATCATCGCGGTCTCGCCCGCGGCCGGGGCCTACCTCGTGGCCACCGACGCGCACCGCTTCGACCCCACCGAGTACTCCCTCGAGGCGGGCCGCGAGTTCACCGGGCGCTGGGGCTACTCGCGGGTGCAGGCCGCGAACGAGCTGGCCCGCATGCGCGCGGCCATCGGGGTCCGCCTCGACCCCGGGACGGCGTCGACGGTCGACGCGCTGCTCGCCCGCGTGATGCCCACAGGCGGGAGCACCGCGTCCTCGACGGGCACCGACGGCGAGGTGTGGGCGACGCTCTCGCTGCACCGCATGGTCCAGCGCATGCAGGACGCGCGCGAGGGCAGCCGCCTCCTGCGCGCCCAGCTCGCCGACGCGCACGCCGCCGTCTCGGCGCGCAGCGGGGCCCACACCGACCCGCAGTCCGGCCTGATCACCCCCGAGTTCCTCGCCCGCTGGGCCGGCAACGGCCGCGCCACGGCGTTGCCGGTCGGGGTGGCGGTGTTCGACGTGCCCGGGCTCGACCGGACCGCGCACGGCCACGACGACCGCGCCGCGCACCACGCCACCCGCAAGGTCGCGGCCGCGCTCACCGAGCCCCTCGGGCCGGTCGACGCCGCGGTGCGCCTCGGCGAGCGCGAGTTCGCCGTCGTCGTGCCCGCCGCGTCGACGCGCCACCTGCGGCGCCTCGTCGCCGTCGTCGCCGAGCAGCTCGAGCTCTCCTCCGACGGCTTCCCGCACGTGCCGCTCACCGCGACCGTCGCCTCGGCGGTGACCCTGGCGCGACCGCTGCCCCTCGACGACCTGCACCTCGCGCTCGGCTCGCCCCACCAGTCCGGCAGCACGCTGGCCGGCGACGTCATCACGGTCGTGACCACCGACCGGATCAGCACCGACCCGACCGACCCGCCGACCAGCGACCCCACCGAGGCCTTCCCGCGCGTGCGCGTCGACGGCCGCCCGACCACCGAGCCCGACCACGGCGGGCGACCGGATCGCGGTCACGACCCGGCGGGGCGCCGCACCCGCGACGCCCCGCCCGCCGCGCTCGGCACCGACGACCCGGACGGGCCGGACCCGGACACGCCGCCGACGGGTTCCCGGCCGTGGCCCGACGGCGCCGGTCGGCGACGTCGGGACGTACGGCCCGGCGGGCGACGAGCCGTACGCGGTCGCCGGGAGCGGGCGCCGGGACGGGGCGCCGACGGGGACGCCGGGAACCGGGGGCGCCGACGGGGACGCCGGGCCGGCGTACGCACGACGGGACCCTGCGCCGCGCCGATCGCGCCCTGTCGCGGCTCTCGGGGCTGCCGCGACGCCCGGCGCGACGACGGCCGACGGCGGCGGCGAGGCCGGGTCGAGGGGGCGCGGCCCGGGTCGCCGGCGGGCGGGGCGCGGCCGGGCCGGGCACCGTCTGGGGCACCGGAGGGGGCGTCGTCGGCGGCAGCGCCTGACGGTCACCGGGTGGCGGCGGCCCCCGGCCGGTCGTGGAGGTCGACCACCAGGGCCCGGTGGTCGGACACGCCCGTGCGCACGACGTGGGTGGCGACCGCCGCGGGCGGGCGCCCGTCGAGCAGCGCCTGGTCGAGACACCACTGCGGCGCGGCGGCGGGGAACGTCGCCGCGCCCGCGAACGAGCGCCACCCGGGCAACAGCGCGGCGGGGACGGCGGCGGGCAGGTTGAGGTCGCCGACGAGCACCACCGGGCGCGGCAGGTCCCGCACCGCGGCGGCGAGGCGGCGCAGCTGCCAGGCGTTGACCCCGGGCACGAACGACAGGTGCGTGGTCAGCACCGTCGCCACCGGCGCCGGCGGCGCCAGCACGGCGGCGAGCCCGACCCGCGGCTCGTCGGCGAGGCGGAACACCCCGGGGCGCCGTCCCGGACCAGCGGTGCCGGCGGGGACGGGCACGGACACCGGCACGTGGGGCAGGTCGACCCGGTGCCAGCGAGCACCGGCAGGCGCGAGGCCAGGGCGATGCCGTAGGTGGGGCCGTCGGGGTCGCCGGGGACGCCCGTCGCCGACGGCGTCCCCGGCGTGCCCCACAGCGACGGCTCGAAGCGGACGTGGGCCTCGCCCGCGACACCGAGGGCCTCCGCGGCGACGGCGCTCTGGTCGACGCGGCGCGACCGGGGCTGGGCCCGGTCGACCTCCTGGAGCGCGAGGACGTCGGCGCCGTCCTCGGCGAGCGCGGTCAGCGCGTCGGCGAGACGGTCGGGGTCTCCCCGCCCGTCCTCGCCCCGGCCCCCGCCGAGGTTGAACGACACCGCCCGCACGCGCGTCAGCCGGTCCCGGTCGCGTCGGCCACGGTCGGTTCGGCGAGGCCCGCCACCGGGCCGACGACCACGACGGCGGGCGGGCGCAGCCCGGCCTCGGCGATGCGCCCGGCGAGCTTGCCCAGCGGCGCGCGCACGACCGACTCGCCCGGCAGCCCGCCCTCCTGGACGGCGACCGCGGGCGTGTCGGGGTCGCGCCCGCCCGCCGTCAGGGCCTCGGCGATCGCACCGATGTTCTCGACGGCCATGAGCAGCACCAGTGTGCCCGTCAGGCGCCCGAGGGCGTCCCAGTCGACGAGCGACTGCGCGTGCCCGGGCGGCAGGTGCCCGGAGACGACGACGAACTCGTGGGTGACCCCGCGGTGGGTCACCGGCACCCCGGCGAGCGCGGGGACGGAGATCGCGCTGGTCACGCCGGGGACGACCTCGACCTCGACCCCGGCCGCGGCGCACGCCTGGATCTCCTCGAGGCCGCGGCCGAAGACGAACGGGTCGCCGCCCTTGAGGCGCACCACCCGCTGGCCGGCCCGCGCCTCGTCGACGAGCACGGCGTTGATCGTGTCCTGGCTCATGTAGCGGCCGCGGGGGAGCTTCGAGGCGTCGATGACGGTGACGTCGGGCGGCAGCTCGTCGAGCAGCGGCTGGGGGGCGAGGCGGTCGGTGACCACCACGTCGGCCTGCGCCAGCGCCTGGCGCCCGCGGACGGTGATCAGGCCGGGGTCGCCCGGCCCGCCGCCGACGAGCGTGACGCCGGGGCGGGTGGTGCGGTGGCGGCGGTCGGACAGCGAGCCCGAGCGCAGCGCCTCGACGGCGCCGTCGCGCAGCCCCGCGGCACGGCGGGGGTCGCCGCCGCCGAGCACGGCCACCGTGACGTCGTCGTAGCGCCCGACGGCGGGGGTGACCGCCGTGCCGGCCTGGGCCTCGTCGGCGCGCACGCAGAAGACTCGCGCACGTTCGGCCTCGGCCGCGACCGCCGCGTTCACCGCCGCGTCGTCGGTGGCGGCGACGGCGTACCAGGCGTCGTCGAGGTCGCCCTCGGCGTAGGCCCGCGCCTCCCACCGGATCTCGCGCGAGGCCGCCTGCGCCTCGAGCGCGGTGGTCACGGTCGGGCTGACGACCACCGTGTCGGCGCCGACCTCGGCCAGGCCCGCGACCCGCCGCTGCGCGACCGACCCCCCACCGACCACGACGACACGCCGACCGGCCAGGTGCAGGCCGACCGGGTAGACCGATCGATCGAGCCCGTCGCTCACGGTGCGCCCTCCCCTTCGCCGGCCTTCTCGGTCACCCCGGCGGCGTCGAACGTGGCGACGTCGGCCAGCGCGCGCGCCGCGGCCGCGACCACCGGGACCGCGAGCAGCGCCCCGGTACCTTCGCCGACCCGCAGCCCGAGGTCCAGCAGCGGTGCCAGCCCCAGGTGCTCGAGGGCCAGGGTATGGGCCGGCTCCACCGAGCGGTGCCCGGCGAACCACGCCTGTGACGCAGTCGGGGCCAGTGCGGCCGCCACGAGCGCCGCCGACCCGGCGACCACGCCGTCCAGCACCACCGGCGTCCGCAGCGCCGCGGCGCCCAGCAGCAGCCCGACCAGCCCCGCGTGCTCCAGCCCGCCCACGGCCGCGAGCGCGCCGCGGGGGTCGACGTCGCCCGGGTTCTGACGAACGGCACCCGCGCGCGTAGGGCGACGGGCCCTTCGTGTTCGGCGGCGGTCGCTCGGGGCTGTTCGACCGAACGGCACCTTCGGTCGCATCTACCGGCGAACGCGCCGTTCGCGACACGCCGGCGAGCCCGTGGAGCGCGAGGGCCTCGGCGACGACGGCGGTCTTGCGGGCGTGGGTGCTGTCGTCGATCCCGGTGCCGCGCCCGGTGACGACCTCGGGCGACGCGCCGGTGAACGCCGCGACCAGCGCTGCCGAGGCGGTGGTGTTCGCGATGCCCATGTCGCCGGTGACCAACAGGCGGTTGCCCGCGGCGACGAGGTCGCGCGCCGTCTCGACACCGACCGCGATCGCGCGGCGCGCCTCGTCGCGGGTCATCGCCGGGCCGGCGGTCATGTCGGCGGTCCCGCGGCGGACCTTGCGCGGCAGCAGGCCCGGCGCCGGGTCGAGCTCGGCGGCGACCCGACGTCGACGACGAGCACCTCGGCGCCGACCTGCGCGCGAACGCGTTCACCGCGGCCCCGCCGGCGAGGAAGTTCGCCACCATCTGCGCGGTGACCTCCTGCGGCCACGGCGTCACGCCCTGGGCGTGCACGCCGTGGTCACCGGCGAACACCGTCACGACGGCGGGCTCGGGCAGCGGCGGCGGGCACGTCCCGGCGAGCCGCGCGAGGCGCGTCCCGACCTCCGCGACGCGCCCCAGCGCCCCGGCGGCACGGTCATCCGGCCCAGCCGCTCGGTCGCGGCGGCGGCCCGTCGGCGACGACGAGCGACGGCGATGGCGTCGAGCACCGACGGCAGGACGTCGGCGGTGTTCCAGTGCCCGTCGTGCACGGCCCACTCCAGCGGTCGGCGCCGGGCCCAGCCGGCGCGGGCGAGCTCGGGCTCGTCGCCGAAACGCTCGACGGGCCCGAGGCAGAGGTACGCGACGATCTCGAGGTGCGCCGGCAGGCCGACGCGCTCGCCGAGCAGCCCCGCGAGGCCGCGCTCGTCGAAGAAGCTGACCCAGCCGACGCCGAGCCCCTCGGCGCGGGCGGCGAGCCACAGGTTCTGCACGGCCCCGGCCACCGAGTGCGCGGCCATCCGCGGCTGGGTGTGGCGCCCGAGGACGTGGCGCCCGCCGCGGGTCGGGTCGCAGGTCACGACGACACCGAGGGCGGCCTCGCGGATGGCCTCGACCCGCAGCCCGCGGAACGCGCGCGCCCGGGCGGCGGGCAGCGACGCGGCGTACGCGCGCCGCTGGTCGCCCGCCAGCGCGGCGATCTCGGACCGCAGCGCCGCGTCGCGCAGCACGAGGAAGTCCCACGGCTGGGAGAAGCCGACGCTGGGCGCGGTGTGGGCGGCGGCAAGGACCCGGTGCAGGGCGGCGTCGTCGACGGGCGCGTCGACGAACCCGGTCCGGACGTCGCGGCGCGCGCGCAGCACCCGGTACAGGGCCACGGCGTCGCCGGGCTCGAGGGCGCTCACCGGCGGACGCCGTCCAGCACCCCGGCCAGCGCGTCGACGAACCCGTCGCTCGTCGCGACGTCGCGCACGGCGACCCGGACGTGCTCGGCGTCGAGCCCCGGGAACGTGTCGCCACGCCGGACCGCCCACCCGGCCCCGCGCAGCCGGTCGCGGACGTCGCACCGTCCCGGGGTCCGCAGCAGCAGGAAGCTCGACTCGGGGTCGGCCGCGCACCTCGACGCCGTCGATCCGGCCGAGCAGGCCGAGCAGGTGCGCCCGGTCGGCGGCGAGCGCGAGCGCCGCGGCGTCGGCCTCGGCGACCGCCCCGGGCGTGCAGCAGACCTCGATCGCGGCGAGCGCCGGGCTCGAGACCGACCACGGGGGCGCGGCGGCGCCAAGGCGGGCGACGAGGTCGGGCGCGGCGAGCAGGTACCCGACGCGCAGGCCCGCGAGCCCCCAGGTCTTGGTCAGGCTGCGCAGCACCACGAGCCCCGGCAGGTCGGTGCGCGCGGCCAGCGAGTCGGGCTCGCCCGGCACCGTGTCGGCGAACGCCTCGTCGACGACGAGCACCCGCCCCGGCCGCGCCAGCGCCGCGAGCGCCTCGGCGGGGTGCGCCGTGGACGTCGGGTTGGTCGGGTTGCCGACGACGACGAGGTCGGCGTCGCCCGGGACGGCGGCGGGGTCGAGGGTGAGGTCGCCGCCGGGCCGTCGCGGGCGAGCACGACGCGTTCGACGGCGTGCCCGGCCGCGCGCAGCGCCGCCTCCGGCTCGGTGAACTGCGGGTGCACGACCACCGCACGCCGCGGCGCGAGGGCCCGCGCGACGAGCACGAACGCCTCGGCGGCGCCGGCGGTCGGCAGGACCTCGGCGGGGTCGCGCCCGTGGCGGCGCGCCGCCGCCGCCCGCGCCGCCGTGGCGTCGGGGTAGGCGGCGAGGCCGTCGACCGTGGCCACGAGCCGTGCCGCGAGCCAGCGCGGTGGCGTCCCGGCGCGGACGTTGACCGCGAGGTCGACGAGCCCGGGGCCGGTCTCGGCGTCGCCGTGGTGGTGGAGGTCGACGTCGGTCAGGTCGTCACCTCCGCCGCGACCGCGCCGCGCGCAGCAGCACGGCCTCGGCGGGCGGCACGGAGGCGGCCAGCACCGAGGTCACCGTGACGGGGGCGGCCGCCTCGGCCCACCCGTGCTCGCGCATCCCGGCGACGAGGTCGTGGGCCAGCTCGTCGATCCGCGCCAGCGCCGGGCCCGCCGTGCGCAGCGGCGCGGGCGAGCCGACCCCGAGCAGGTGCAGGCAGCCGGCGGGGCGCGCGGGTGCCTCGGGCGCGGCCCGCAGCGCCGCGAGGTCGAGGCCGTGGGCGGCGGCGATGGTCGATCGCAGGTCGCCGACGACCCCGGAGCGGGCGCGGGCAGCGGTGGCGGGGGCGCGCCCGGAGGCGCGGGGTCGGCCGGGTGGGGGGCGTGCGGCATCGGTCCGCCTTCCTCGGGTTCCTCGCCCGAACGTGGCTGGTCACACCCGACGGCCGGAGTCTCCTGGCTCCCGGATCGACGCTCGCCCCGGCCTTCCCACCCGACACCTGGCGGCGTCGAGGCAGTGGCCTCGCGTGGGGTCCGCTCCTCGGTGACAGTGGCGGGACCGCGCCGGATTCACACCGGCTTCCTCCGCGTCCGTCGACGGCGTCGACACGACCACAACAGCGCGCGCCGCGTCAACGCGACGCCGCCCACCGGCCCGGGCCGGGACGCCCGGCGTCCTACTGTCACGGCATGGACGATCGCTTCGCCGACTCGATCTGGATCGACGCGACCCCCGAGCAGGTCTACGAGGCCGTCTCCGACGTGACGCCGCGGCGGTGGAGCGGCTTCACGCGGTCCTGCGAGTGGGATCCGGGGGACGGTCCGCGGGTCGGAGCGCACTTCACCGGCCACAACTCCCGACCCGGACGCGACTGGGACACCCGTAGCGAGGTCGTCGCCGCGGAGCCCGGGCGCCTCTTCGCGTGGGAGGTCGGCGGAGGGCGCGTGCGCTGGGCCTTCGAGCTGGCGCACCGCTCGCCGGCGGACGCGTGGCTGACCCAGAGCTGGGAGGTCAAGCCCGCGGGGGGGGCAGTCGGCCGGGAGACGGTCGGCGACGACGGGGTCACCCTCCGGGTCGACGACGCCCGCGCGACCACCGAGGCGATCAAGGCGATCCTCGCGGGTCGCGGCGCGGGCTCCGCGCGCGTGATCGACCGGACCGGCTGAGCGCATCCGGCACGACGACGGCAGCGTGACGATGGTGTCGGCGACGCGTTCCCCGAGCTTGCGGAACAGGTCTGGTCCGGCGTGGGTCTTGACGGTGTCCTCGGCCAGGACCAGCTCGGCGGCGATCTCGGCGTTGCTGCGGCCCTCGGTCATGCCGCGCAGCACGTCCATCTCCCGGGAGGTCGACGCGGGCGCTCGAGGCGACGCTGCCGCGCCGGGTCACGATCCTCGCCTGCGACCCGCCGCGCCGGCTCACCGTCGAGATGCCCGCCGGGTCGCCGGCGCCCGGTCGCCCGCGCGCAGAAGCGAGCGCGGGCGACGGGGCGGTGCTGGTCTTCGCCCAGCGCCTGCTCGACGAGGGCGCGGCCGACGATCTCGACGCGGGCTGGCGCTGGTCGGACCGCCGGCTCGATGACGATGACCGGGAGCGGCCGGCTGACTGCGCCTGGCGGATGCGCCGCAGCACCTGACCAGGTGCTCCCGGTCGGCGTTGACCACGAGGACGTCCGGGCACAGGCGCGGCGGCTGGGTCTCGAGCAGCTCGGCGAGGCTGAGCTCGACGGCAGTCGAGCTCTCGCGTAGTTCGATCGAGGTGGGGCCCGACAGCTCGGCGGTCCGCTTCGCGGGCTGCGCTCGCCGTAGATCACGCAGGTGCCCATGGTCACTCCTCGGCGACACACGACTCACCCCGATGAGTGAGGCTCAGGTTCATCGCGCGGTGATCAGGCCCTGATCGCGGGGGTCGCGCTCGCCGGTGTCGTCGGCCCGGCCGATGACGACCACGGGCAGCGACGGCGGCGAGCGCGGTCACCACGTCCGGTATGTCCTGCTCAACGCGGGAGAGCACGGCGAGTGACGCCGCGTCCGAGCAGCGCGGGCCGCGCAGCGTCGACCACCTTGAGGCGAGCCGGTCGCGCGCGGGGGTGCGCCCCGATCACGCAGGACGTCACGGCGAGAGTGAGGCTCACGCCCTCGGCGCCGGACCCCCTCCCGGCGAGGGTGCCGGGCGCGGCAACTCATCAGTGATGTCGGTCAACGCCGAGGCGGCGAGTGACGCCGGACCCGCCGCGCGGCCGCGACCGTCGACCTTGATCGGGGTGCCCGTCGGGGGTGACGCCCGCATCGCGGTGATCACCCGGTGCCGGGGAGCAGGGACATCGTCGCCGTGTCGAGGCGGTCGGTCCCGCCGACGAGGTGGCGCGCATCGCGGCGCGACCGCGGCGCGCCGCCGGGTTCCGCGACGGCGAGACGGTGCCCGAGGCGCGCGAGGTCGCGCAGCGACAGCGCGAGCGCCGGCGCCCCGCAGCCGTCGACGGTGACCGACGGCACCGGTCCCGCCAGCCGGGTCACGACGGTGACGACGAGGGCCTGCAGCGGGTGGGCGGGGGCGAGGTAGGCCCGGCGGTCGAGACCGCCGACGACGCACGCCGCGAGCATCGCCGCGTGCTTGCCCGAGCAGTTCATCGCGACCGCCCGCGGCGCCGCCGTACCCCACGCCCGGTCGGCGGCGACGCCGAGCGGCCGGTCGGGCGGGCAGCCCAGCGCGTCTCGTCGAGCCCGTGGCGGGCGAGGAGGGCGGTGACGGCGGCGAGGTGGACGCCCTCGCCGGAGTGCGAGCCGGCCGCGAGGGCGAGCTCGGCGTCGTCGAGGTCTCCGCCGGCCTCCGCGAGGATCTCGAGCACCGCCACGGCCTGCGCGGGCTTGAGCGCCGACCGCGGCAGCATCGGCGCGTCGACCGACCGCCCGCCGCGACCGCGTCGTCCCGTCGGGATCGAGCACCACGACGTCGACGAGGTGCGTCGACTCGACGAGGTCGCCGCGCGTCACCTCGACCCGCCACGGCGGGGCCGTGCTCAGAACGCCGCCCGCTCGGCGAGCCTGCGCGCCTCCCCGGCCCGCTCGGCGACGTCCTCGATGCGCGGGTCGCCGAAGCCGTCGAGCCCGCCGACGACCTCGCCGGCGTCGGCGATGTTCGCGCCGACGAGCCCCGCGGCGGCCTCAGCGGCCGCCGCCGCGAGCAGGGCCGCGGTGGCCGCGTCGCCGGTGAGCGCGTCGGGGCCGTGCTCGGCGAGGGCGGCGGCGATCTCGGCGACCCGGCAGGCGGCCGCGAGGACGTCCATCGGCACCTGGACGATCGCCTCGGTCGCCGCGGCCGCGCCGCCGGGCGCCTTCCGCGCCTTCAGGAACCCGGCGTAGGCGGCGACGTCGTCGTCGGCGAGGGTCAGCGCCCGCGCCGCAGCCCGTCGAGCTCGTGGGCGAGGTCGAGCGCCGCGGGGTCGGTCCGCGCCGCGCCCTTGGCGACCTTGCCCGCGAGTCCGGCGGCGAGCGACGCGGTGATCGCGGCCGTCGAGCCCGCGGCGGGCCCGGGACCGGCCGCGGCCAGCGCCTCGCCGACCGTCCCGACCGGCGTCGCGCCCAGTGGCCTAGCGGCCATGTGCGTACTTTCCGGCCATGGGCCTCCAGAACCACGCACATGCGCGCAGCCCACTAGAACAGCCCCACGATGGTCCCGTCGGGCTTGACGTCGATGTGGTGCGCGGCGGGGTTCGACCCCAGGCCGGGCATCGTCCGCATGTCGCCGCAGATCGGGTAGACGAAGCCCGCCCCGACCGACGCGCGGACCTCGCGGACCGGCATCCGCCACCCGGTCGGTGCGCCGAGCAGCTTGGGGTCGGACGAGATCGACAGGTGCGTCTTGGCGATGCAGACCGGCAGGTTGCCGAAGCCGTTGCGCTCGTAGAGGTCGATCGACGTGTTCGCCGCCGGTGCGTAGTCGACGCCGTCGGCGCCGTAGACCTTCGTCGCGACGGCCTCGATCTTCTCGCGCAGCGGCGTCTCGTCGCCGTAGAGCAGCGAGAACTCGCCCGGCTCGTTCGCGGCCTCCGCGACGGCCTCGGCGAGCTCGGCGGCGCCGCGGCCGCCGTCGGCGAAGTGCGTGCTGACCGCGACCCGCGCCCCGAGCGACTCGGCGATCTCGCGGATCGCCCGGTGCTCGCTGGGGTGGTCGGTGGGGAAGGCGTTGATGCAGACCACGGGCGACACGCCGTGCAGGCGCATGTTCTCGACCTGCTTGCGCAGGTTCGCGCCGCCCTGGTGCACCTCGTCGGGGTTCTCCTCGAGCAGCGCCTCCGGCAGGTCCTTCCCGGCGACGATCCGGTGGTTGCCGCTGTGCGCCTTCAGCGCGCGCACCGTCGCCACGACCACCGCGGCGTCCGGGGTCATGCCCGACGCCCGGCACTTGATGTTGAAGAAGCGCTCGGCGCCCATGTCGGCGCCGAACCCGGCCTCGGTGACGAGGAAGTCGCCGCCGTGGATGCCGATGCGGTCGGCGACGATCGAGGAGTTGCCGTGCGCGATGTTGCCGAACGGCCCGGCGTGCACGAGCACCGGCGTGTTCTCCAGGGTCTGCATGAGGTTGGGCTTGAGCGCGTCGCGCATCAGCGCCGCCATCGCGCCGGCGCCCTTGATGTCCTCGGCGGTGACCGCGTCGCCGTCCTTCGTGTAGCCCACGACGATCCGGCCGAGCCGCGCGCGCATCTCCTCGAGCGAGTTCGACAGCGCGAGGATCGCCATGACCTCGCTCGCGGAGGTGATGTCGAAGCCCGACTCGCGCGGCACGCCGTCCATGCGCCCGCCGAGGCCGGTGACGACGTTGCGCAGCGCGCGGTCGTTGACGTCGAGTACCCGGCGCCACGTCACGCGGTACGGGTCGAGGCCGGCCGCGTTGCCCTGGTAGAGGTGGTTGTCCAGCACCGCCGAGAGCATGTTGTGGGCGCTCGTCACGGCGTGGAAGTCGCCGGTCAGGTGCAGGTTGAACTTCTCCATCGGCACGACCTGGGCGTAGCCGCCGCCCGCCGCGCCGCCCTTGATGCCGAACGTCGGACCCATGCTCGGCTGGCGGATGGCCACCACGCCGCGCTTGCCGATGTGCGAGAACGCCTGGCCGAGACCGACGGTCGTCGTGGTCTTGCCCTCGCCCAGCGGGGTCGGCGTGATGGCGGTCACCACGACGTACTTGGCGCGCGGCCGGTCGGCCATCGCCTCGATGGCGTCGAGCTCGATCTTGGCGACGTCGGTGCCGTGCATCTCGAGGAAGCGCTCGGGCAGGTCCATCTGCGCGGCCACGTCGGTGAGGGGCTTCAGGGTCGCCGACTGGGCGATCTCCAGGTCCGACGGGAAGCTCACGCGTCCTCCTCCTGCTCGTCGACGAGCGGTCGCCGGCATGCCCTGCAGACGCCGCGGCGGCGTCGGGCGGCCGGTCCTGGAGGCACCCTGGCGCATCCGGGCGCATCCGTCGACGCGGAACGCCGCAGCACCGGGCGGTCGTCACGCCGAACGCGGGCGCGGGCTGACGACGATCGGGCGGGACCGGGCGATCGATCGCGCGCCGCCGCGAGGGCGACGATGCCGGCGGACGGTTCCGTGGCGCTGGCCCTGTCGCGGGCCTCGCCGTGCTGGCGGCCCTGCTCATCGGCGTCACTCCCGCGCTCGCCGACCCCGTGATCGGAGTGGCGATACGGACGTTCAGTGTCAGCAGCGGTACTCCGCTGACGTCCCCCACCCCCTGCGCGCCGGTCGCCCTGTTCGCCGTGCCGGGATCCAACGAGACCTCGGAGGACGCCGATCCGGCCGAGCCACGGGGGCTCCTGCGGGCGTTCACCGCGCCGGGCGCCGCGCGCCACGGCGGCCGGTTGCACGTCGAGTACCTGGCCTACCCGGCGTCGATCGACCGCCCGACCTACCTCGTCTCGGAGCTGCGGGGTGTGGAGGCCCTCGACCGGGTCACCGGCGAGTACCTCCGGCGCTGCCCGGGTGCGCGGGTCGTCCTGCTCGGCTACAGCCAGGGCGCCGACGTGGTGTCCGACCTGGTGCACCGCGCGCAACGGGGCACGGTGGCCATCCGGCCCGAGTCGGTGGCGGGCGCGCTGATGCTCGGGAGCCCGCGGCGCGACCCCGACGGACCGAACGTCGTCGCCGCGCCGGGGCGCGGCGTGCTGGGCCCGCGCCCGACCCGCGAGCTCGCCGTCTACGCGGGCCGGGTCCGGGACGTCTGCGCGCCCGCCGACCCCATCTGCGCGTCGACGCGGTTCGACCTCACCGCGCTGCGCGAGGGCCTGGCCTCGGGCGCGCACCGCTCGTACCCGACGCTGCCGGTCGGCGAGCGCGACGAGCCCTTCGCCGCGGTGTTCGACCGGGCACTGGACGACCTGGTCGCCGAGGCGGCGGACAGCGCCCGCGGGGTCGCCCGCCGCGCGCGCCGCGCTGAGCCGCGCGCCGTCCGCCGACGCCATCCACAGCGCCGGCGACGCGCTCGGTCGTGCCATCCACCGGTCGCGGCGCTCCTCCTGCCGTGCGGCGATGACGCGGGCGCGCTGCTCCTCGGTCGCGGTGCCCAGGGCCACCGCGCGCTCGGCGTCGGCGAGCTCGCGGTCGGCAACGGCCTCGTCGGCGTCGGCGGGCAACGGCGCGACCGTGCCACGACGAGCGTCCTCGGGTGCTGACGTGCGCTGGTTCACGTGTCCTCCTTCTCGAGACGTCGTGTCACGAGCGGGTTACCGAGTCGTCCGGGCCCACACCGTCCGCGGGGTGTGACGATGAACGCGTGACCGACGCCGCCGTGGTGCTCGCCGGAGGACGCTCGCGACGCATGGGCCGCGACAAGGCCGACCTGCCCTGGGCGGGCACGACGATGCTCGGCGCCGTGCTCACGGTGCTCGCCGCCGCGGTCGACGGCCCGCTGGTCGTCGTCGGCCCGCCGGCCGCGGCCGCGCGCGCTGCCCCCCTGCCCGCGGCGACGGCGGCGCGGGTCCGGGTCCGATCGCCGACCCGGTCGCCGACCTCGGCCCGCTGCAGGGCCTCGCGACCGGGCTGCGCGCCGCCGCCGACGCCGGCGCACCGCGGGCCTTCGTGGCCTCGGTCGACCTCCCCCGCCTGCACGCCGACTACGTCCGCGTCGTGCTCGGGCTGCTCGACGACGCCGACGACGTGGCGCTGCCGGTGCTGCACGGGCACCGCCAGCCGCTCGCCGCGGCCTACGCGACCGCGCTCGGCGACCGCGCGGCGACGCTGCTCGCCGGGGGTACCCGCCGGCCGGGCGAGCTGTTCGCCGCGTCCCGGGTGCGCGAGGTCACCGCGGACGACCTCCTGGCTCGACCGACCCGCGCTCGCCGCCGGTCGACCCGGAGCTGGTGGCGGTCGACGACGTCGACACCCCGACGACGTGGCCGCGCTCGCGCACCACCGGGGCCACGGGGGCGGCGGACGGATGACACCGGCTGACGATCCCGGCGGCGGGCGCGCGGCGGCGTCGCCACGTGGCAGCGTCCGCCGCGGTCGACGAGAGGAGCACGGGTGAGCACCCGCTGGTCACGGTGGTCACGGCCCCCCGGCCTCGCCCTCGCCGCGCTCGTCGTCGGCCTCGGTGCCGGCCTCGGCGCGATCGTGTTCCGGGAGCTGATCACGCGGTCACCCGGCTCGCCACCGGGCAGGAGGACTACGCCGCCACCCCCGGCGCCCCGCTGTCGTGGCTGCCGGACGTGGGCCGCTGGTTCCTGCTCGTCGTCCCGGTGATCGGCGGGCTGCTCTACGGGCCGCTGGTGTACCGCTTCGCCCGCGAGGCCCGCGGCCACGGCGTCCCGGAGGTCATGCTCGCCGTCAGCAACCACGGCGGGCGGATCCGGCCGCGGGTCGCGGTGGTCAAGGCCCTCGCCTCGGCGCTGTGCATCGGCACCGGCGGGTCGGTCGGCCGCGAGGGCCCGATCGTCCAGATCGGGTCCGCGATCGGGTCGAGCCTCGGGCGCTGGGTCCGGCTCCCCGCGGCCCGGCTGCCGCTGCTCGTCGGCTGCGGGCCGCGGGCGGGATCGCGGCGACCTTCAACGCGCCGCTCGCCGGGGTCCTGTTCGCCCTCGAGATCCTCCTCGTCGACCTCTCGATGACGACCGTGACCACGGTGGCCCTGGCGTCGGTGGTCGCCAACGCCGTCGCCCGCTCGGTCGAGGGCTCGCGGCCGTTCCTCGACCTCGGCGCGTTCTCGCCCGGGCCCGCCTCGCACTACGTCGCCTACGCCGTCGTCGGCGTCGCGGGGGCCCTCGTCGGCGTCGGCTTCACCCGCTTCCTCTACGCCGCCGAGGACGCCGCCGACCGCGTCTGGCGCGGACCGGAGTGGCTGCGCCCCGCGGCCGGCGGGCTGCTGCTGGGGCTGCTCCTCGTGGCGCTGCCGCAGATGTACGGGGTCGGCTACCCGGTGCTCGGCGCGGCGGTGGCCGGCACCTACGGGGTCGCCCTGCTGGTGCTGCTGCTCGTCGGCAAGCTGGTCGCCACCAGCCTCACGCTGGCGATCGGCGGCTCGGGCGGGGTCTTCGCGCCGTCGCTGTTCCTCGGAGCGATGGCGGGCACGGCGCTCGGCGACGGGGCCGGGCTCCTCGGCGCCGCCGGACCGGTGGGCGCGTACGGCCTCGTCGGCATGGCCGCGGTGCTCGCCGGCGCGACCCGCGCGCCCTTCACGGCCGTCGTCATCGTCGCCGAGATCACCGGCTCGTGGAGCATGATCGTCCCGCTGATGCTCGGCGTCGACATCGCCACCGCGGGCAGCAGGCTCCTCGGGCCCGACACCATCTACACGCTGAAGCTGCCCGCCGCGGCGTCGTCCTGCACCCGCCCGGCACCCCGGCCTGGGCGCGGCGCACCGCCGCCGAGGCGGCCCGCCCCGGACCCGGTCTCGACGGGGTCGCCGCCGAGGGCCCGCTGCGCTGGGCGCCCGTGGTGGCCGGCGACCGGCCGCTGCTCGAGGCGGGCGACGCGCTGGTCCGGCCGGGCGCGCCCGCTGCCCGTGCTCAGCGGCGACGGGCGCCGCCTCGTCGGTGTCCTGCACCCCGACGACGTCGTCGCGACGACCCCGCCGCACCGACCGGCCGGACCCCGACCGACCCGGCCGGCCGGTGCGTCGTCGAGGTCCGCGCGCCACTGCCCGACGGGTGGGCACCGCCCGACGGGTTCGCCCGCCTCGACGGCGACGGCGCGGGGTACCCGATGCTCGTGGGACTGCGGGCCGACCTCGGGAGGCGCCGCGCACCTGCCCGCCGACGACCGGCCAGAGAACGGAGAGGCGCCCTCGCCCTGTCGGTCGCCCGTCTCGTCGCCCCACCGCCCTGGCGCTCGCGCTGCTCGCCGGGCTCACGCTGAGCGGGTGCAGCCGCGAGTTCGGGCCGGGGAGTCCGGGCCGCAGGTGGCGGCCTCGCCGGAGGCCGCCCGCACCAAGCTGCGCCTCCAGCTCGCCGACCCGTGCTACTCCGGCGACGCCCGGGCCGCGTGGCCGCGCTGCGCCCGCTGGGTCGAGGAGACGGCGGGCTCGGCCCGCACGGCGGTCGGCGCCCGGCCCGACGACCGACGCTCGTCCGCGCCTCCGACGCCGTCGCCTCCGGCCGCGACGCGTTCCTCGGTCGCGGGTGCGGGCCGGTCCCCACCCCGTCGGCCGACGCCGGCGCCTGCATCGCGGCCCTGACGACCACCCGCGACGCCGTCCGGACCCTCGCCACGGCGCTCGCCGTGCCCGGAGCCTGACCCACGACCTCCAGGAGCTCCCCATGAGCGACATCACCGACCCCGACGTCGACGCGTTCCTCACCGCCGGCACGCGGACCGGCAAGCTCGGGTGGACCGCGAGCGACGGCAGGCCCCTCGTGGCGCCGATCTGGTTCCTCGTCGAGGACGGCGAGATCGTGTTCAACACCGGCGCCGACACCGCGAAGGGCAAGGCGCTCGCCCGCGATCCCCGCGCGGTGCTCTGCGTCGACCTCGAGGAGCCGCCGTTCGCGTTCGTGCAGGTCCAGGGCGAGGTCACGACGTCGACCGACCCCGACGAGCTGCTGCGCACCGCGACCGCGCTGGGCGGGCGCTACATGGGGGCCGAGCGCGCCGAGGAGTTCGGGCGCCGCAACGGTGTGCCCGGCGAGCTGGTCGTGCGGCTGCGCCCGACGAAGGTCATCGCCGCGCTCGACATGACGGCGTGAGCAGCCCCCGCCCGGCGCTGGCCGCCGCGCTCGACCTCGAGGCGCACCCCGAGGGTGGGTGGTTCCGGCAGACCTGGCGCAGCGGGCCCACGGTCCGCCCCGACGGCTACCCGGGCGAGCGGGCCACGGCGACGGCGATCCACTACGTGCTGGGCCCCGGCGAGGAGTCGGTGTGGCATCACGTGCGCTCCGACGAGCTGTGGCTCTGGCACCGCGGGCGAGGCGCTGCGGCTGTGGCTCGGCGGCGACGGCGAGACGCCCGCGGAGGGCCGCCCCCGCTCCGCTCGGCCCGCGGTCGAGGACGGCGAGCACCCGCAGGTCCTCGTGCCCGGCGGGGTGTGGCAGCGCGCCCGCCCCGCGGGCGACGGCGAGGTGCTCGTGTCGTGCGTGGTCTCGCCGGGCTTCGAGTTCGACGACTTCGCGACGCCCGACCCGACTGAGCACCGGACGCGGCCGCGCGATCTCAGCCGCCGTCGACGTCCGGGACGGTGCCCGCGTCGTCTGGACCGCGGCGGCGCCGGGCCGGTGCCGCGCGCGCGCGGGACCCGGCGCGTCCGCGTCGGGCGCCGGCGGCGGGGACCTGCGAGTCCGCGGGACGGCGGGCGCGGTCGACGAGACGCTCGGGCGCTGGGCCCCTGCTCGCGCGACGGCGGCGCTGGGTCGTCGAGGTCGTCGCGAGCGCTGGACGTCGGGCTGCTCGTCGACGACGCCTGCTGCTCGGGCGCCTCGCCCTCGGTGGTGCTGCCCGGGTCGGTGCCCGCGACGGGGGTGAAGTCGGAGAACGACTGTTCCGGAGCGTCCTCGAGGGCCCCGTCCATGTACCGCTTCCAGAGCTCGCTGGCAGCCCGTGCCCGAAGATCGGCTGCCGCTCGCGGTCCGGATGGGGGTGTTGTCGTCGGTGCCCAGCCAGATCGAGGTCGACATGTTCGGCGTGTAGCCGACCATCCAGGCGTCGTTGTTCTGCTCCTCGATGTGGGACTGCACGGTGCCCGACTTCGCGGCCGAGACGCGGCCGCCGGAGAGGGAGGCGTCGTCCTGCTTCGGCACATCGGTCATCGCCTCGACGACGTTGCGCGCGACCTCGGGGTCGATGCGCTGCTCGCCCTTCCCGGTGTTCTGGTCGTACAGGACGTCGCCGCTCGCGGTGGTGACCTTCTGGACGATGTGCGGCTTGAAGTAGAGCCCGTCGTTGGCGAACGTCGCGTAGGCCGAGGCCATGTCGAACGGGGTGGTCTCGGAGTTGCCGAGGGCGATGCCGCTGGTCGGGTTCTCGAGCCGCTGCGTCACCCCGGCCTGGCGGGCGGCGGCGGCGATGGCCTGCGGGCCGACCTTCGCGCCGAGCGACATGTAGACGACGTTGTTCGACAGCGTCATCGCGCGCTTGAGGTTGCAGTTGTCGCAGTCGGCGCCCTCGCTGTTGCGCACCGTCTGCCGGGACCGCGCGGCCGTCGAACTGCGTCGAGATGCCGACCGGCGGGTCGCGCTGCAGGGCGGCGAGCAGCACGAACGGCTTGAACGTGGACCCGGCCTGCTTCTTCACCTGCGCGTAGTCGAGGCCCGACCCGTTGTCGCCGCCGTAGTAGGCGAGGACCGACCCGTCCTTCGGGTCGATCGACACCACGGCGCTGCGCAGGTTGCCCGGCTGGCCGGCGAGCTCCTTGCGCGCCGACTCGACGGCCTGGCGCTGGGCGTCGGGGCGGATCGACGTCTCGATCTGCAGGCCCTCGGTGACCAGGGCGTCCTCGTCGATCCCGAGGCGGGCGAGCTCGTCCTTGACCGCGCTGTAGATGTGGCCGCGGTCGTCGTCGGGGACGCCGTTGGCGGCCTTGCGCGGCGGCACGGTCGAGGGGAAGCGGGCACCGGCACGCTCGGCGGGCGCGAGCCACCCCTGGCTGACCATGCCGTCCATGACGTAGTTCCAGCGCCGGACCGAGTCGTCGTACTTGACCGCCGGGTCCCACCGGGAGGGCGACTGGATGAGGCCCGCGATCATCGCGCCCTCGGCGGGGGTGAGCGTCTCCACGGGCCGACCGAAGTAGGCCTGGGAGGCCGCCTGGATGCCGTAGGCGCCGCGGCCGAAGTAGATGCTGTTGAGGTAGTCGCCGAGGATCTCGTCCTTCGACCGCTCCTGGGCGATCTTCGACGAGATGATCAGTTCCTTGTACTTGCGCATCAGCGAGTACTCGTCGCCGACCATGGCGTTCTTGACGTACTGCTGGGTGATCGTCGAGCCGCCGCCCTGGCCGCCGGTCAGGTTCTTCCACACGGCGCGGGCGATGCCCTGCACGTCGAAGCCGGAGTTCTCGTAGTAGGTCCGGTCCTCGGCGGAGAGGACGGCCCGCTGCACGGGCAGCGGGACCCGTGCGATGTCGACCTTCTGCCGGTTGCCCTGCTCCCCGGGCGAGATGCGGGCGAGGAGCGAGCCGTCGGCGAAGGAGACGGTGTTGAGCTGGCTCTCGACGGCCTCGTCGGCGTTGGGCACCGAGATGAACAGCCAGCCGAACCCGAGCATCAGCACGGGCATCCCGATCATCGCGACAAGCGCCGCGTAGGCGCTGCGGCGGGCCCGCTGCCAGCGCAGGGCGGTCGCCGTGAGCTTCTCGGGGCGGGGCCCGTCGAGGTAGCGCCAGACCTTCGCCTGCACCCAGTGGCCCCGGCGACGACGACGCTCACCGCCGGGCCAGGGTCGCGACCTTCGCCGCGACCACGGCGGCGACGGCGGCGAGCGCAGCGGTGATCCGGCCGCCCAGGGTGGTCGGGGTCGCGGCGCGCGGCGGCGGCCGCGTGCGAGCGGCTCGTCGACGACGTGGTCGCCGCGCGTGAGGTGGTCCGCGTCGCGGCGGAGCGGGTGGTCGACGTCGTCCCGGCGCGTCGTGCCGTCGCGCGTCGTCGACCGGGTGGTGGTCCGCGTCGCGACCATGACGCCGCGGGGAGTCGGGACCGGCCGCGGCGTCGGTGACGGGCTCGCGCCCGTCGTGGCCGGGCCCGCCGACGCGTCGCGGCGGGTGCTCCGGTCGGCGGGCCGCGACTCGGGAGGCCGTCGTCGACCTGCGGTGGCGCTCGTCCCGGTGTCGCCACCGGGGCGGACGGGGCCGGCCGGACCGGCCGGTCGGGGCGGGACCGGACCGCGCGGGGCCGGAGCGGCGGGCGGCCGGCGGGCGCGGGCGCGGCGGGGCCGCGCCGAGCGGCGGCGCGGGTGAGGGCCCGCGAGGTCGGCGGGGCGGGCGGCCGGTGCGGGGACGCGCGGGGCGCGACCTGCGGCGGGCGGGGCGCCCGGGCCCTGCTGCGGTGTTCGGCGGGGCGGCCGTGGTGGCGGCCGGGGGGGGCGGCGGCCGGGGGCGGGGGTGCGCCGGGCGGCGGGCGACCGTGGCGCCGTCGGGGACCGCGACCCGGCGCGGCGGGACCGGCGGGCGGGGTGCCGGGCGTGCGGGGGGCCCGCCGCGACCCGGCGCCGACGGCGGGCGTGACCCCGCCGTGCGCGCGCCGGGCTGCTCGGGGGTGGTCCCGGTGCGGGGCGGGGGCGGCGGGGGGACGACGGTGCTCGCGGACGGGCCGATCGGCGGGCGCGGCGCGGAGCGGGCGGACGTGCCGCCCTCGGCCGCGCGGGCGGGGGCGTCCGGGGTCCGCGCGCCGCGGGCGTCCGCGGACGGGCCGGCCTCGCGAAGGAGCGACGAGGACATCGCCGAGGGAAGCCGACCGGGGGCGACAGCGGGGCCGGGCCGATGTCGGCACGGCTGCGGGGCAGGTCACCGTAGTTCCGGTCGATCTCACCGGTGTCGGGGCGGGCCGTGTCGACCTCCGGGGCCGGGGTGCGACCGCGCCGGGACGGGACGCGGCGTCGTCGGGGTGTTCGCGCGGCGTCGAGCGGGAATGAGCTCCGGGCACGCGTCACCTCCGTCCTGCCGTCGTCGGAGCGGGCGGCCATCGCCCGCTCCGCGTCGGGAGTGCCCGGCGACGGGACGTCGGGTCGACGCCCGTCACCGACACGGACCCTCACGAAGGCAACGGCACAGGACGCGCGAGGTCGCGCGGAAAACGGCGCGCGTCCATGACCGGGCGACGAGGCGCGGTGAACGGCAGGAAGATTTCACCCGGTCGTGTGACCCGTCCGCCCGTCTCGCGAGCGCGGGACGAGCGGACCCCGACCACGAGCTAACGAGCGAACCGCCCAGACCGATACTGCGTCCGCCCAACCGGATTCCGCTCGATGATGGGACGCGCCGCCGGACGGTCGATATCGACCGGGCACGGCACTACGCCGAACGGTGGCTGACCGTCGAGGTCGACCCCGAACGACACGCGGACGGGCGATCACCGCCGGACGCGGTGGGTGATCGACGACGAGCGGTCGGCGTCAGAACCGGTCGTGCCCGACGAGCTGCTGCTCGAGCGCGTCGGCGGCCTCGGTGACGAGCCGGAACGGGCCGTCGAACTGCGTGATCGACAGGCCGTCGAGCGGCATGCCGTGCCGGAACACGGCGACACCGCCGGACGCCGCGGCACCACCGGCGACGGTCGACTCGGCGAGCTCGAGCAGCCGCCGCGCGTCGATCTCGTCGAGGGGCGCGATCGGTGACTCGATCTGGATCCACTGGTGCCCACCGCGCTCGCCGCGGTGGCGCACGTGCACCAGCTGCGTGCGATCGCCGGTGGTCGGCAGCCGGAAGGAGAGGCCGTCGGGCCGCTGCGCCATCACTTCGTAGCGCACCCGGACCCAGCCCACGAGGTCGTCCCAGGTCGCCATCAGCGCCCACGCCGAGCACCGACCGGAGGCGGAACGGTCAGCGCGCCGTGCCGACCGTGCCCGCGCCGATCAACCGGTCCCACCCGGCCGACCGACCGTGGCGGTGGCCCCGCTGCGGTCGAGCAGCCGCAGCAGCGCCGCGCCGTCGCGCGGCCGGTCGCCCGCCTCCTGCGCCGTCGCCCGCCGCAGCACCGGTACGAGCCGCGGCGAGAGGCGCCCGACGGCCGCGAAGTCGTCGGCGCCGGGCCCGTCGAGGATCCGCCGGGCGATGTCGACGATGTTCTCGCCGTCGAAGAGGTGGTCGCCGCGCGCGGCGAACACCACGCAGCAGGCCCAGGCCCAGACGTCGCTGGCCGGCCCGGCGCCGTTGCCCGTGACCTGCTCGGGCGCCATGTAGCCCGGCGTGCCGACCATGTTGCCCGCCGGCGTGTGGTGGGTCTGGCCGACGACGCGCGCGATGCCGAAGTCGACGACCTTCGGGCCGGCCGAGGTCAGCAGGATGTTCCCGGGCTTGAGGTCGCGGTGGGTGATGCCGTCGTTGTGCAGCGCGGCCAGGGCGCGGGCGAGGGCGATCGCGGTGCGGGTCAGCATCTCGCCGTCGGTGACGGCGCCCGACGCGCACACGAACGCGTGCAGCGAGGGGCCGTCGAGGCGCTCCATGACGATGTAGGGCATCGACCCGTCGAAGCCGACACCGAGCACGCGGGCGGTGTAGTCGCCGGTGACCTGCTGCAGCGTGCGGCCCTCGCGCAGGAACCGGGTGCGGGCGTCGACGTCGTCGAGCAGGTGCGGGGCGAGCACCTTGATGGCCACCGACGCCGGTCGTGCCCGCGCGGCGCCCGAGGTAGACGGTGCCCATCCCGCCCGAGCCCAGCCGGCCGGTGAGCTGGTACTCCCCGACCGACCGCGGGTCGTGCGGGGTCAGCGGCTGCTCGGGGCGGCGAGGTCGATCAGGCGGGTGGAGGCCGTGGCCGGCGGGGCGTCGCCGGCCGGGGGCGGCGGGCCGGTGCGGCGGGGCGCGGACGGGCGGGCGGCGCGGCGGCGGTCCGGCGGCCACCCCGGCGGCGTGGGGGCGCCGACGGCCCCGGCGGCGGCGGGCGGGATCGGGCGGGTCGCGCGCCCGCAGCAGGCGGCGCTCGCGGGTGACGGGCAGCCGCGCCCGCAGCAGCGCCTCGGGCACCACCGGCGCCACCCGGCAGGCGGCGGGCGCCGCCAGCGGGCGACGACCTGGTGGCCGAGCAGGAACAGGGCGGGCGCGACGGCCGTGTCGGCGGCGGCAGCACCACCCCAGGACGACCGCGGTGAGCAGCGTGGCGCGGCGGCGCGAGAGCGGCCACGGGCGGGTCACCGGCATCGCCCGGCGACGCTCGACGTCGAGGGCACCGACGTGGAGCCACGGCGATCAGCAGCGCGCACACCGCGATCACGACGACGCCGGAGGCGACGACCGCGCCGTCGAGCGTCGGCGTCGGCAGGCCCGCCGCGTCGAGCGGATGATCGCCCGGCGCAGCGCCGCGACGCCCCGTCGACGAGCGACCAGTCGACCGTGCGACGCGGTGACGGCGACGGCCGCGGCGACGGTCAGCCCGCGCCGGTGGCGGCCGCGAACCCGAGGGCGCGGGCCGCCTGGAACCCCGCCTGGCGGTGCAGGTGGCGCCACGCGCGGCGGCGCGCGGTGCCCTCGAGGCGCGAGATCCGGTCGGTGACGACACGGTCGACGAGCAGCGCGGTCCGGCGGTGGCGCGCGAGGGCGTGGTGCAGCGGCGTCATGAGCGCACCCGCGAGCACGCCGAGCAGGACCACCGTGGCGGCCTGGGCCACCGGCCCCAGCTCCTCGATCGGCACGCGCATCCCTCCCGCCCCCGAGGTTACCGGGCGGGGGCGTCAGCTCGGCGTGCTTCGGTCCGGCGAGCCGTCACCGCGCTCGAGCCGGCGGGCGCGGCGCAGCAGGCGACGCGGGCGCCGGGGGTGGCGCAGGATCACGTCGCCGAAGCTGTGGCGCCCGCGCACCATGACGTGCGGCGTACCGCGTTCGCGACGCGTACCGGTCTCGTCGCGCACCTTGCCCGCGGAGATGCGCAGCTCGTCGACGTCGGCGGTCGCGCCGTCGGGCAGGACCAGCACGGGCGAGCACATGCCGGTCGCGAGCTCGACGGCCACGACCGGCGCCGCGAACTCGGCCTCGGAGAGGTCGAGCGCGACACCACCGACCCAGCTGTGCACCCGCACCGTCGGCGGCACCCGCCACCAGCCCCTCCGGTGGATCGCGCCGCCGACGCCCGCCCGCAGGTCGAGCACGTCGACCGCGAGGGAGGCGTGCAGCACGGCACCGGGCAGGTCGTCGAGCAGGCCGGTCAGGTCGCGGCGAACCCGGGCGGCCAGCGCGACGGCGGCGCGGTCGCTGTACTCGGCGGGGGTCAGCTGCCCGGAGACCATCGCGCGGGACAGGAACTGCTGGACCTGCTCGCGCTCGGCGTCGGAGACGCGCAGGTCGTCGGGATCGACCGGCTCCGACGACCCCGCTCGCACGATCGTGATGATAGGCCCGCATCCTCGGTCCCGGCCCACCCGACCGGTGCCGACCGGTCAGATGGGACGCGGTCAGGATGGACCGATGGCGCTGACGGCCGCCCGGTCGACCCCGGGGACGCGGGGGGATCCCCCGCGGTCGCGCGCCGGACGACGCGGCGGGCACGGCCGCCGTGCTCGGTCGCGGTCGCCGTCGCGCCGTCGCGGTGGCCGGCGCTGCTCGGGCTGCGGCGCCCACCGCACCGGCGCGAGCCCCGCCGCCCGCGCCCCCGCGCGCGCACCGCCGCGCCGGGCCCGCGTCGCCGCTGACCGGCCTGCCCGCCGACCCCCGCGCCCCGGTGTTCGCCGTCAAGGTCGACAACACCGTCGCGGGGCGCCCCTGGGACGGCGTCGAGTTCGCCGACGTCGTCTACGTCGAGCCGGTCGAGGGCGGGCTCACCCGGCTGCTGTCGGTCTTCTCCTCGCGCCTGCCCTCGTCGGTCGGCCCGGTCCGCAGCGCCCGCGAGTCCGACGTCGACGTGCTCAGCGCCTACGGGCAGCCCGCGCTCGTCTACTCCGGGGCGGCCGCCGAGATCGCCCCGGTGATCACCCGCGCGCCGGTCGTCTCGACGATCCCCGACGACGCGCCCGGCGCGTTCCGCCGCAACGGCGCCCGGTCCGCGCCCGAGAACCTCTACGTCGACCTGCGACGGCTCCGGACCGAGGTCCCCGAGGCCGCCCCGGCGCGCCCGATCGGCTTCCGCTTCGGCCCGACGCCGCCCGGGGGCGCGCCGACCGGGCGCGAGGACGTGCGCGTGGGCAACGCGCAGGTCGGGGCGACCTGGGACGCCGGGGCGCGCCGGTGGACGGTGCTGATGGAGGGCCGCCCCGTGCTGTTCGGGCGCGGCACCCCGATCCAGGCGGCGACGGTGGTCGTGCAGCGGGTCCGCACGCGGCCCTCGGCGGTCCGCGACGTCGCGGGCGCCGTCTCGCCGTTCGCCGTCACCGTCGGCGAGGGGGCCGCGGAGATCCTGCGCGACGGCCGGTCGTTCCCCGCCCGCTGGTCGCGTCCGGGCCCGCGGAACCCCACCCGCTTCACGGGGCCGGGCGGCGACGTGCCGCTCGCCCCGGGCCCGGTGTGGGTGATCCTGGCGGGCGGGGGGTAGTCCGATCCCATGAGCACCGACAAGAAGATCGACAGCAAGGCCGACCAGATCAAGGGCAAGGTCAAGGAGGCCGCGGGCAACGCCAACGACGACGACCAGCTCCGCGCCGAGGGCAAGAAGGACCAGAGCAAGGGCGACCTCAAGCAGGCGGGCGAGAAGGTCAAGGACGCCTTCAAGTCCTGACGCTGAGCTCCCTCGCGGGGCGACGGCCGCCTCGTCGACGCCGCCCGCGCCTCCCCCGACCGACGTCGCCCGGGGGTCGGCCCGACGACCGACCGGTCGATCGCGGCCCGCGATCGACCGACCCGGTCGACGTCCCGGTGCCGCCGGGTCTCCGCTCCGCGCACCACGATGATCCGTACACTGAGTGCCGGGTCGACTCCCCCCGTCGACCCGCTCGGGACCCGGTCGTCCTCCGGACGGCCGGGTCCTCCTCGTCAGTCGCCGCCCGCCCTCGTCGGCGCGACCCTCGCGCGCCCGCGCACCGGACACGCTCCGCTCCCCACGACGCCCGTCCACCGCCGCCGGCGGTCGGTACGCCACCACGATCGCAGCCGTGAGGCGGCGGCCGGGTGACACGGACGCGGGCGAGGAGGCGGCCGCGTGACACGGACGCGGGGGAGGCCTCCAGGTCGCCCGGCGCGAGGCGGCGACCCGTGGCTCGTCCTCGGTCGGCACCCAGCACCTGCTGCTGGCGCTGCTGACCGGGCCGACCGACGACGAGCGGCCCGACGAGGCGCGCGCGATCCTGCGCGCCGCCGGGGTGAACCCCGCGACGGTCGGCGCGGCCCTGGAGGTCATCACCGGCATCGGCGGCGCCCGCCCGGCGGGCCTGGCGGTCGACGCGATCCCGATCTCGCCCCGCGTCGCACGGCTCCTCGAGGACGCCGCGGCCCACTGCCCGCGTCCGGCTCGGCCGGCGCCGGCACGACACGTGACCGCGACGTCCTGCGCGCCCTGCTCGAGAGCGACGACCCGTCGATCGGCCGCCTCGTCGTCACCTACGTCGGCTCGCCCGAGGAGATCCTCGCCGCGCTGGGCTCCCGGACCGAGGCCGGCGAGTAGTCGGCCTCGGCGGCCCGCCGCGCCCGCTTCTCGCGGTCCTCGCGCAGGCCGGTGCGGACGCTCTTCAGGGTCACGACCGCGACCAGCCCGAGCGTGATCCACAGCGCGTAGTCGTCGACGAGCAGCACGACGTCGACGGCGTGCGGCCCGACGCCGTAGCCCAGCCCCGCCACGAGCCCGGCGACGAGGGCGGCGCCGATCGCGTCGACGACCAGGAAGGTCACGAGCCGCATGCGCCCGAGCCCGGCGAGCGCGAAGACCGCCGGGGCGGGGACGCCCGGGAGGGCGGCCGCGACGACGACCAGCGGCATCGCCCAGCGCGGCCAGGAACGCACCCGCGCCACGAAGCGCCGGGACGCCTCGCCGGGGGCCCACAGCGTGATGATCTTGTCGCCCCACTGGCGCCCCGCCAGCCAGAACAGCCAGTCGAACTTGACCATCCCGAACACGCCCGCCGCGACGACGAGCCACAGCGCGCCCTCGCCGACCCGCGCGAACGCCGCGCCCGCCCCGATCGCCGAGAGGCTCCCGGTCACCGCGCTGAGCGCGACCGGGTGCGAGGCCAGCAGGAAGGGGCGCACGGGCATCGACGCCACGGTGAGGACGATGACCCCGAGGGTGGCCGCGACGAGGAGCTTGTCGCCGCGGGACATCGGGGTGCTCCACGGCATCGTGTCGCGCCACTTCTGCCGGGCCTCGGCGAGCTCCTCGGCGCTGCGACGCTCGCGACGGCGCCGCACCGGGGTCAGGGCGCCCGCCGCGGCCCGGCGGTGGCGAGCGGGACCGGTCCCCGGCTCCCGCTGGTCGTCGACGTCCACGTCGGTCATCACGTCCTCCGATCGTCCGCTCGGGCCCGGCGCGGTCGCCGTGGCCGGTGCTGACGAGGAGTCAAGGTGTGCCGCAGCGGCACACTCAAGTCCGTGTGTCCCGCTTCACGCGCGCGGACGGTCGCCGCCCGGATCAGGGGCGTGCGCGAGGTTCCGTCGGGTCGCCCTCGGGGTCCGGGAGCGGGAGGCGCGGCTGCCCGAGAGGGGCGTTCGCGCTGTCGGCCAGCGCCTCGAACAAGCCCGTCGACGGGTCGGTCAGGTCGAGCTCGGCCAGGATGCGGCCGGCGGTGGTGTCGCGGCGGTCGCGCAGCAGGGTCATCATGACTGAGATCATCGCGGCCGAGAACACGTCCGGGTCGGGCCGAGCGCCCGGGTCGAGCCTCGGCGTCGCCTCGGCGGCGTCGACGAGCAGTGCCGCCGCCTCCACCGTCATCGCGTAGCCGGCGCCGCCCTCCCCGCGCCGCTCGTCGATCGTGCGGCGGACCAGTTCCTGCACGTCGCGCATGTCGACCCCGACGCTCTTGACCTTCCACCGGATCAGCGGGTCGCACAGCGTCGCCATCAGCAGGTGTTCGGAGCCGACGACGTTGCATCCCAGACGGAGGGCCTCCTGCGGGAGCCCCAGAGCCCGGGCGAGCCGCATCGCGCGGTGATCCGCGTCGTCGATCAGCTCCACAGCGGGCCCTCGTGAACTCGACGGTCCCCGGCCGTGGTGCCGCCCGGACCCGGAGGAGGGGTCGGCGTGTCGGGCGCTCGGCGACCTTACCGGCTCCGGCGCCGCGGCCCTACCCGACGGGACGGGCGCGACCACGCCCGACGCCCGGGTTCGACGTGCGCGCGCTCCAGCACATCCGCACGGTCGTACCGTCGTCCCCGGCCCGCACGGCGCTGCGGTCGGCGAGCTCCCGCATGAGCTGGAGCCCCCGGCCGCGGTAGCCGGGGTCGCCCGGCGGCTGCCAGACCCCGTCGTCGGCGACGAGGACCGCGACGCCCCGCCGCAGGCCCGCGGCCCGGCGGCCACCTCGACGCTGCACGTCCGGCCGGGGCACCCGTGCTCGACGGCGTTCGTGACCGCCTCGTCGACCGCCAACACGATGCGCTCGGCGACGTCGTCGCCGACACCGGCCGCCGCGACCCACGCGCGCACCAGCCTGCGGGTCTCGACGATGGTCGGCGGCTCCCCGGGCCGCACGACGTGCACGCGGTCGGCCGACGTCCCGGAGGTCTCGGCCAGCAGACGCACGACCGCTCGCCGGCTGGGCCGGAGCTCAAGCGCCGACCCCGAGACCCGTCCGTCGGCGCACGTCGTGGCGATCGGGTCACGGGTGCGGCGTACCCGCCCGCGCCCCGCGTCCCAGGCGTGCGATCGGGCTCAGAGCGACCGCTCCCGCGGGCAGGGACCCGACGGGATGGCGTCCCAGCGTGCCCGTGGTTCACCACGCGACGGGCCCATCAGCAGGCGTCAGCAGTGGACGCCGTGCGGTCACCCCGATCCCGTGGTCGCGCGACGTGCAGCCGAGCCCGGTGGGCCGCCGATCTGCTGGGCTCGTCGGCGACGTCCATCGACTGGATGGTCCCCCTGCGCTCCGAGGCGTACGTCCGCCTCGATCGCACCGGTCCACGCTCGACGTGGAGCCCGCCGGGCTCGCCCCGCCGCCCTGGTCGGCCTGCTGCGCGACCTCGGGAGCCGCGCCGCACCAGCCCGGACGTCGGCCTGCTGCGGTCGCTCGACACGTGCTGGTTCGCCGTCGCCGATCTCTACGGCTGGAACGGCCACGACTCCGACGAGCCCACCCCGCTGGTCGGCGCGAGCGGCGAGGACGCCGCCGCGCTGCGCGCCGACCCCCTGGCGTTCTTCGCGTCGCACCCGTCGCCCGCCGGGGCCCGGCGACGTCCGGAGCCCTACCCGCACCCGCTCGTCGAAACCGGACCCCGCGCCTACATGCTCGTCCCCGGTCCCGTCGAGGACGCCCTGACCAGCCTGCCCGCCGCAGGCGCCCCCACCCGGGTTCCCGACCTGTGGTGGCCCGCCGACCGCGCCTGGTTCCTCGGCGGCGACACCGACGTCCCCCACCTGTTCCTCGGCGGCACCCGCGCTCTCGTCGACCGCCTCCTGGCCGCTACCGACCTCGCCACCACCGAGGTCGACCCGCGCCCCACGTCCGGCTGACGGTCCGCGCTCGCCGCTCGCCGCGGCTCGTCCGCGCGCCGGCCTGCCATGCTGCCGCGGTGCCCGAGACCGCCGAGGGATTCGTCGCCGCGTTCGCCGACGCGCTGGTCCGCCGCGGACGCGGCGGCGTGTGCCGCGCTGTGGGGACGCACGGCGACCGTCGTCGCCGACGCCTTCGAGACCGCCGTCGACGACCCGCGCGCCCTCGAACCGTTCCTCGCCCAGGCCTGGCCGATCTACGACCACCTCGGGCTGGCCCGCATCGAGCACCGCATCGTCGAGCAGGTCGACCTCACCGACGCGATCGTGCGGATCCTGGTGCGCTTCTCCTTCCACGACCGCGCCGACGCGCACCTGACCGACGGCGACTTCGGTACGTGCTGCGCCGCGACCGACGGGCTGCGCTGCTACGTCGGGATCAACATCAGCGCCGAGCCCAACCTCGCCGCCCTCGCCCGCGCCCGCGGGTACCGGCCCGCCTGACCTCACCCTCAGCGACCAGGGGGCGCCCGGGCCCGGACCAGGCACCCCCGCTCGGTGACCGTCATCGGGGTGGCGTACCTGCCGGCCCGGTCCCGGGCGGCGCTCGCGTCGAGACCGCGACCGCGCAGGAACAGCGCCACGGCGTCCCGGTCCGGCAGCTCGATCATCGGCGCGTCCCAGTGCTCGACCCGCACCTCGGCCAGCGTCGAGCCGACGATCTCCGCCGCGTCCTCCGCGTCGAACGAACCCGCGGCCGCCCACCCCGGCAGGACGTCGGCGAACTCGGGATCGTTGGTGCGCGCGGTCGTCGAGGCCACGAACCAGCCGCCCGGGCGCAGCACCCGGGCCGCCTCCCGCAGCGCCTCGCGCGGGTCGTCGAGGTGGTAGAGGGCCCACAGGCAGCACGCCGCGTCGAAGGAGCCGTCGCGGAAGGGCAGCAGCCGCACGTCCGCCCTGACGGCCGGGCGGGGTGCCTGGCTGACGTGGCGGGCCTCGTCGACGACCACGGCTGACGCCCACGCGCGCCAGCTCACGGCCTCCTTCCCCCCAGGCGACCAGTCACCGACCGAAGAACCTCGCCGCTGCCTGTCGTTCATCATCCGTGATCGCTCGCTGCATGGCGCCTGGTTGAATGTACAGCGTATCGCTGTCGTAGTCGGTCTGGTCCAGCAATTCGATTGTCGGCACCCCAGGTTGATGCTCGTACCGCGGTGACTCGATCGCTGTCGTGCTGATCAATTCGACCAACCGTCTGCACCGAGACCGGGTATTCGGCGAGGCGCGTCGAAGTCGCGATGCCTTCATCGCCGCGTCGGTCGAACTTTCGACTACCTCTGGAACGCGTCACTGCCGATGGTGATAGCCGCGCCCGACCAACTCGTGCGCCTCCGATGTATCGAGGCGCGATCGGATGGTCAGGACGCGTACCGGCCCGGCAGATCATCTCAGTCGTGCCTCGAAGGCTCGACCTCAGGACGCGCTCCGCTGTTGATGATGCCGCTCACCGCTGGCCCTCCTTCCTCTTCCGCCGACTGCACGGCCGACGACCTCGAGCCCGCCCATTGCTGCCGGAAGGCGGGTGGTAGCCGTTCACCAGTTGCCGATCAGCCCTCGCGCCGCTCGACGGCGCTCGTTACCTGACGCCGCGGGTAGGACCAGCGCCGTCGGTTCCGCGCCGGAAGTCGACAACCCGGCTCGACGGTGCTCGAGGCTCGCCGTCTCCTCGGCCATGTGCGCACTCCCGTTCAGGTCGTTGGTGATGACGTGCGGAGAGGTCGAGCGCGATCGGCTCGGCGCCCTGCCGGGCTGCTCCGCACGGATGGGCGACGTCTTGATTCAGCTCGCTGACTGGTAGTACGCGACATCCCGGGCCGCGACCAAGCGAGCGTCGCCCGACCGCCACTTCGCGTTACGGAGGTGGCGCCCTCGCGGCCCGCTGTTGCCGTCGCCGTTGCCCGTGCAAGTGACGCGACTGCCGGCGGCGCGACCACGGGCTCAGCCGCAGGCGATCGAGGCGAAGCCGGGTCGCCGCCGCCCGGCGACGGGCGTCGCGACGGCGATCGAACTCGCCGGTCTCGGTGTCGGCAATCTTGTGTACCAGACGGGTGTAGATGCCGATGGTGAGTGAGGACGGCAGTCCTGGGCGCTGCGGTGACCGCGGGTCCGGATTGCGTCGCTTCATCGCCGAGGCCGACGTCAGGGTGGTTCGATGCGTCGCCCTCCACGCGGTCGGCTGGACGGACTCTCGAGCGCCCAGGCGCCCGCGGTCGGCGGGTCCGGGACCCGCTGCCGGTCACCACCGCTCCGCCTGGACTGAAGACCTGGCCGGTGACGTTCAAGCAGTGCTGCTTGCTGTTCATGCTGGGGCATTCGCGGCGCTCGACGACGCGCGGCGTCAGACCGCCGGCCGGGTCGAGACTGGCGACCGGTGGCGACGGGACGCGGTCGGACTCGCGGGTCGACTGGGCGCACAACCCCCGCCGGGCCACCCGGCTCCGGCGCGGCCGACGCTCCGCGCAGCCGTCTCACGACCGTCAGCGCTACGGCCACCGACAACCCCCACTCGCGGCCCGACGACGACCAACCCCCGATCGCCACAACCTTCACCTGGCCGACCCAGCAGGCGGCACGCCGAGCTCGACGCCCGATCGGACGACCGCCGCGCCCGGCCGTCGCGACGCATGCGTCCCCCAGGTGGACAGCAAGAAGGGCCCGCCGCTGCTGCGACGAGCCCTTGACCTGCAATGATGTGCGCCCGAAGGATTCGAACCCCTAACCTTCTGATCCGTAGGCGCCGGGGACCTGCGCGGATGCGTCCGGTCCGTCTGGAGCTGGGCCGATCGTGCTCCGCCGCTACCTCGACGAGTGCGCGTCTGCTGTCGTTGCGGTCAGACTCCGCGGTCAGCTCGACGTGCTCGTGGCGGCTCGGCTCACTGCCACCCGCGCGACCGCGATCAGGGGAGAGCCCGCGGCCCTCGCGTCGGAAATGCAGCCAGGTCCGCAGCGTCCGCATGGCCGAGCAGGCTGCCGTCGCCTCCGTGTCCATCGAACGGGAGTTCGACGACGGCCCGTGGCACCTCACCGCACGGGCCGGCTTCGGGTCTCTCCCTCGGCGGCGCGGACTCGACCTGCCGGGGCGCCCATGCGGGGCAAACGCCACTCCCCCCCCTCGACCGCCGGCTGCATGGCGGCTGTGGCGCTTGCGGCCGTGCGGGCGCTCTGGCAGCCCTCGGGCGCGCTGCCGTGGGTGAGGCCCGTCCCGACCACCACCACCGTCCCGCCGCCACCTCGAGCACGGGCCGGGTCCTCTCCTGAGGCCGGTGTTCTGGTACAGGGCGGAGCGCCTGGCCGCCGGAGGCCGTCCTCGTCCTCACACTCCCCCGGTCTGGCTGGTGCTCGCCGCTGGCGTGGCCGTGGTGCCGGGCCCCACCGGGCGCGCCCCGGGGTGGAGGCAGTGGGAAGCGTGCCCGGCCCGAGGGGGCCGGGCCACGCGCGCAGGAGCGCCGGCCCGACCCGCTGGTGGTGTCCGATGACCACGGCCCCTCGGTAAAGGGCAACAACTCTTCGACCGGGACCGCCGCCGCCGGAAGGCCCGCTCCGCGTGATCCGCAGAACGGGCTGAGCGGGCGCGGTCGGGTCGGGCGGCTCGGTGGCTCGCCGACGCCAGCTCCGCCAGAAGATCACCTCAAGCGCTGCCGGACGTCGGCTACTCGATGCCAACGGCTCCGAGGCGGGCCCGACGCTCGGGTGATCACCAACCCCGACGGGTCGCGCTCCGCCGCCTCGGGGACTCGTGTCGTGCGGGTCGGTGTGGTCCTGCCCGGTGTGCGCGGCGAAGGTCGCCACCGCCGCGCCGACGACCTCGCCACCGTGATGCGCACCGTCGACGACATGGGCGGGTCGGCGTTCATGCTCACCCTGACGATGCGCCACTCCGCGGGCACCGCCTCGGCCTGTCCGCGACGACCGCGCGCCCGCGCAACGAGCTCGACGAGCGCCGCAAGGACCGCGAACTCGCCGCCTCCTGGCGACGGACGGACGTCGACGAGCGGGCCGCCGAGGCCGAGGAGATCGAGTACCTCGACATCCAGTCCCGCGAGGGCACCTGGGACGCCCTGTCGTCCGCCTGGTCGCCGTCACCTCCGGGTCGGTGTGGTCGGAGGACTCGCAAGCGCTTCGGCGGGCTGCTCGGCTGGGCGCGGGCGGTGGAGGTGACGTGGGGCGAGCCAACGGCTGGCACGTCCACCTCCACGTCCTGCTCTGCTTCGCCGAGCAGGTCTCCGCCGACATGGTCGCCGCGACCGTCGGCTCCGGGATGTTCGCCCGCTGGCGCCGCGCCCTGGAACGCCGGGGCTACGGCGCCTCCGACGAGCACGGGTGGGACCTACGTCGCGCCCAGCTCGGAGACGGCGACCTCGCCGACTACTTCGTCAAGATGGCCCACGAGGTCACCTCCGGGCACCGCAAGGAGTCCCGCGCCCGTGGTGGGCGGACGCCGATGCAGCTGCTCGCCGACGCCGTCGACACCTACGAAGAGGCGCGGTCCGCGCTGGTGGGCCTGGGAGACCGCCAGCGAGGGCCGACGCCAACTCACCTGGTCCACCGGCCGCCGCGACCTGCGCGCCCTCGCCGGCCTCGGCAAGGAGGCCACCGACGAAGAGATCGCCGCCGAAGACCAAGACGCCGACCTCCGCCTCGCCTCGACGCCGACGAGGGACTGGCTTCGGCGCGGCCGCGAGACCGAGCTTCCTCGACACTCGAGGAACGCGGACGGCCTCGAGCCGCCGCCGCTGGCTGGGACCGCCACGGCGCGATGGAAACCTCCCGCTCAGCCGGCGGGGCCTACGGCAGTTGCGCGACCGGCGTCGGGGGGCCTGCCAGGCTGGCCTACAGTGCTGAGGGTGCAGGAACGCGTGCCGCCGAAGCGGCGCCTGAGCGGCCCCACCGATGAAGCCGAGCCATCAGATGCGTCCCGTCCCTGTGAGCCAGGTCGCCGCCCGCGCCGCCAAACGAGCCGCCGTCTCTACGCGACCCTGACCTCGAGACTGGACCCGATGAACTCGGGCAGTCGCCAACTCCACGGCTTCCACACCGGGACTGGCGCCAAAGCTATCTCGGCCCAGGGCCACTCCCCGCTTCTCTGCGCCCTCGTCGCCACCATCCGGCGCCACCTTCGAGGTTGAGGAATCGCGCGGGGCCCGGTGACGAATGGCCCCAGAGAGCATTTGCAGGGCGGTCGCGAGAAGTCTGGAAGGACGCTTTCGACCCGATGAACCGGCCCCCGGGCGGAAGCTAAAACTCCCAGCGCTCGACGACGCTATCGACTCTCGGCGAGGACACGACTCCATCGTCGGCCGCGCCATGACCCACGCACGCCCACGACTTGCAGCGTCGGAGGTTCGACAACACCCACGCCGTCGCTTCTGACCGTCCAGTCGATCTCGGCTCAACTGGCCACAAGCAAGCCTGATCCTCAGCCGAAAGTGCAACACTGTTCTCGGATGAATCAGGATGCCACGCGCCACCTTCAGCTGGCTCCACCCACGAAAGCGGCTTGTCCAGAGCGCCCGAGCGAAGAGCTGATCAGGCGACCTGGAAGACACACCGAAACGTCCTGAGCACCTCTCGACGCCATCGCGACCCACGGATGCCGACGCCCGTTCTGGTCGTTGCCCGGCACAGCCCAGGAAGCAATGACTCTGGACGCGATTCTCTCCTTACAAGGCCCCCAACTACGCCAGCGGTCGATCGGATTGTCGAGGATGTCGAAGACCAGCGCCGAACGTTGGCCGTCCGTAACACGCGGATTGACAGCTAGGCGGTTACCCCCGCAAGGCTCATGCGAGCCGGCTTTCGATAGCTACCGGAAATTTTTGCTGCGACTCTGAACCGCGTCGTTCGATCCAACCCCGCAGGGGCGTCGGAACGCAAATCGCTGCCCGTAGACGAGCGCTTGGTCGACAACAGAACGCCATTATGTATGAAAGAAACAGCTCGGGCGATCACTCACGCATAGGCGCACAGCCGACACCACGAATACTTCCTGACCAGTGACGACGCGATCACCGACGATGGAATCCAGCTTATGAACAGTCCGCTCCACGTCACAAAATTCCCGAGCACCCGGGATCTGATCGACAGTGCACTAAGCAGTACCTTGCCAGAATCAGTTGTGAGCTGAGCACTGTGAAAGGGTCTATCCCGACGCTCGAGATGCAAAATCGCTCCCTAGATGACCGCCAGGATCCAAAAGAACGCTATCGCAGAAAAGCTTGTTCCGTCTTCCAGACTGCTTCTGCGTGATGACCCGTCGGCGACGACTCAGATTACAGGTAGAATGACGTCGATGAGCACGTCGCGTACTCAGGGATTCCGACCCTGGGGTTCGAGCACGGTCAAACAGCCGTGCGGAGTCGGTCGAGCCCCCTCCGCAACGACCAAGCGTAACTTACGGTTTTACAGCAAGCCCAATTCCGCTATCGATTCCGACGGCGACGACGACCTTCTGCTGGGCGCAGAGCTGGAGAATTCTGGCGAGGTCTCAGCGGTTGGTCAGAGCAGAAGTCTACGAAGAGCGCCTCGACTGCTTCAAGCGTGGCGAGCGGATGCGGCGGCGAACTCCAGGTCCGAGAAACGTAACGGCTCATTCCCTCGTCTCGTTCTTGATGCTCGGCGGGCGGCTACCTGCGCCCCTCGCGCTTCAGCTTGGTCGAGCTGGAGAGAGCAAACAGAGCTGAAGATCGGTAGCGCCGCATGTTGTCGATGACGGCGTAGGGTCGCCCAAGCTTGGGTGAACTCCGAGATCGAATATGGGGACTCGCCGTCGCTGCGCCAGCTTCCGCAGCGACTTGCTCAGCATCACGTACGAAGCTGAGCGCGTCCGCCTGAGGTCTGAACTTCACCGTGTTCGGCGCCATGGGAACCTCGAGAGACTTGGCGATGGTCGTCGAGAACTGAGGGAGCTCGCGTCGGCGTGCATCGACGCCGGCGACAAAGGTCGGGTCTGAGATCGCGAATCCTAAGCAGGGCGTCATCAGAATGCGCTTTGCAGGTCGACGCAAGTCTCCGCCGCGCACGTCGCTCCGACAGGTGTCGCCATTCCGACTGGTCAGGATAAAGCGCATAAAGGCGATGGTACTGGACCGCTGGCGTCAGTCAGGAGAAACGATGAGCTTGGACGCGACCGATTGCGCTCGAGCGGCTACCTCGACACGCGCAAGCGGCGACGTCCGGCCTTCCGCGTGCAGCAGCGAGTCGAGCAGCGTGCCGGGGCGATGACGGGACCCGCCGTCGACGACGCCGGTCTGGAGCGGGTCGGCCGATGAGGACGTCGCGGGGTCGTCGAGTCGTCGGCGCAGGGCTGGGTCGCGTTCCCAACAGCGGTCTCCCGGGCTCACCGGGCTCGGCGGGCTTCCTCGGCAGGCAGGCTGGGCGACGCGGGTGGAGGAGCTGCTGGCGAGGTCTTGCGGTCGGTCCAGCGCCAGGACGTCGGCGTCCTGCTCCAGGCGGGAGCGGATGCGCTCGAACAGCTCCTGGTCGGCGTCCACGGTCTCCCCCTCGTCGCCGGGGCCGGCTACGTCTGCGCCCATGAAGCGATGAGCTTGGCGGCCTGCTCCTGCAAGGGCGGGCTGTCCAGGCTGTTGTCGATGACGGCGTAGGGCAGGGCCGGCGTGAAGTCCTGGTCGATGCCCGCGAGGTAGTCGTCCCAGTTCGCGAGCTTGTAGGAGTCACGGGCAGCTCCACGCCGGCGCAGGTAGGTCCGCATGGTCTCGGCGTCGCAGCGAATCCAGATGACGCGCAGGGTCGCCCCAGGGACTCGGCGTCGGCGGCGAGGTGCGCGCCAGCTCGGGTCGCTCAGCTCCTTGATGAACGGCGCGGTCTTGCTCGCGCTGTTCCCGCATGCGACGTTCTCCGCGGTCAGCGTCCGGAGGGCCTCGTACTCCGCGGGGCGCACCTTGCTCAGGTACAGCTCGGACTCGCGGTCGTCCGGGTGAGCTGCCCGAGCTCCACCAGGCCATCTCGACCACGGGCCGGGTGGCGCTGTCCTTGTCGAACACCGGCCAGCCGGTCTGGCGGGCGATGATGCGGCCCAGCTCGGTCTTGCCCGACCCGGCGTAGCCACCGATCACCAGGATCGTCGGCGCCTGGTGCTCCTGGCGGGCCTGGCGCGCCTCGCCGGGGAAGTTGACGACGCGGCTGGAGCGATCCCGCGAGACGACGATGCCCTCGCCCATGAGCAGCTGCATCGCCCGGGTCACGGTGGCGACGCTGGTGTCCCACTCCGCCGCGAGCGCGCGGGTGCTCGGGAGCTGCTGCTCGTGGCGGTAGGCCCCGGACTCGATCTCGGTCCGCAGGTGGCGCGCGATGGACTCCGCGCTCGTCCCTCGCTGGAGCTGCTCGACGCCCGGGGCGTCGTCACTCGTCCTCCTCATCCGTGCCGGTCTGTACCGATCAGTGCGTAGCAGTTCGTAGCACGACGGTACAGCTCTGTGCAGCTGCCGACGGTCCAACCGCAGCCAGTGACCCGCACGGCACGTAACAGTTGTCTCATTCTGCTCGCACCTGTTACAGTCTGATCCAGAGAGCGACCAGCTCGGATCAGAAGGAGACACCCTCGTGTCCACGAACATGTACATCTTCGGCGCCACCCTCGACGCCACCGCCCTCCCCGCCGTCGCCACCGGCCACGTCGCGATGGTCATGGCCTGGGAGGAGATCGCCGAGGGCAAGCGTCGCCCCGGCACCACGCCCGAGGTCGACGAGGTCACCGGCGCGCCGTTCCAGCTCGCCGACGTCCTCATGCCCCTCGGCCGGGACGGCAAGCCGGAGCTGTTCGCCGTCCGCTTCGCCTCCCACGAGGTCCCCGAGCTCGCGCCCTACGCCCCGGTCGAGCTCGTCGGCCTGCGGGTCAAGGTCCGCGCCGCACGCACCGGCAAGGGCGTGGAGGTCAGCTTCTCCGCCGACGCCGTCCGACCCGCCGGGACCAGCCCGCAGCGCCAGGGCCGGCGCAGCGCCGAGAACGAGGCGGCGTAGGACATGGGCTGGCAGACCCGCGCCGCGTGCCGCGACACCGACCCGGAGCTGTTCTTCCCGCCCACCGAGGACGACACGTCCCCGGCCGTCGCCCGCCACCTCATGGCGGTCGGCCCGGTCTGCCGGTCCTGCCCCGTCGCCACCGAGTGCCTGCGCTGGGCGCTGGACACCGGCCAGGACTACGGCCTGTGGGCCGCGACCACGCCGACCGACCGCCGCGCCATCCGCCGCCAGCGCCTGGCCGCCTCGGAACCGTCCCCCGACCCGGTCGCCGACGCCGACCCGCGTGCCACCCGTCGCGTGCTCGGCTGCTCGCTGCCGTGTTCCCGCTGCCCGCCGTCGACGGCGAGCTGGGTGCTCCGCCTGCCGAGAGAGGCGCCGGCGTGACCATGACCGCCATCGCCCAACGCCCCGTCGCCGCGCACCACCCCTCCGCCGGCGCCTCGCCGCGCCCGGCCTCGTTCGCCCGCCACCGCGCCGCGCCACCCTCGCGCGCCGCGCCCAGCGCGAGCTACGAGGCGTCGGTCCTCGCCTTCGCCGACGCGCTGCAAGGGCGAGTTCCGCGAAGCCTGCCAGGGCCTCGGGCCTCTGCCAGTACGTCTCGGTCGCCGCCGGGCTCACCGTGCGCACCCCCCGCGTCGGTGAGGTCCGGATGGGTCCGCCGCTGTCGTTCACCGTCGAGCTGCTGCCCGGTCAGGAGGGCTCGGACTTCACCAAGAAGGAGAACGGCACCCGCCTCGCGCACTCCCTCGGCGGTCACGCCCTGCGGGTCGAGCCCGTCGCGGGGCGCTGGGTCCGCCTGGTGGTCCTCGACGGCGACCCACTGGCCGACGGCTTCGGCCTCCCCCACGTCGTCCGCTCCGGCGCCGACGCCGTGGTCATCGGGCGATCCGAGGACGGCACCGCGCTGGGTCACGGCCTCGCCGACGCCGCCCACATCGCCGTCCAGGGCGCCAACGGCTCCGGTAAGTCGGCGTTCTCGTACACGCTGCTGTCGCAGCTCGCCGCCGCGCCCGACGTGCTCATCACCGGCTCCGACATCACCGGCCTGCTGCTCGGCCGCGTCTGGGACGGCACCGTGCACCGCGCCCACCAGACCGTGGGCACCGCCGACATCGAAGCCCACGCCGCGGGCCTCGAGCGCCTGGTCGCTGAGATGGATCGGCGCCTCGAGCACATCCCGCCGCGCCGCGACAAGGTCGAGCCCACCTCGAGCACGCCGACGGTGGTCGTGGTGCTGGAGGAGTTCCCCGGGCTGCTGCGCGCCGCCGACTCCCAGCCCAAGCCCGGCAAGGGACAGGCGACCGTCGGCGAGCGCATCCGGACGGCGGTGCTGCGGCTGCTCTCCGAGGGCCGCAAGGCCGCGTTCCGCGTGATGATGCTGGCCCAGCGCTTCGAGGCCAACGCCGTGGCCGGCGGCTACGCCCGCGACCAGTTCGCCCTGCGCATCTCCTTCCGCGTCCCCGCCGACTCGCTGGCGATGCTGCACGGCGACGACGCCCGCCCGCTGGGCCAGGAGCACGCCAACGCCGACCCCGGCATCGCCTACCTGTCCGGGCTCGGCCGCGACTGCGAGCGCATCCGCGTGCCCTACCTCGGCGACTACGCCGAGTACTGCGACCGCATCGCCCGCCACGGCCGACGAGGCGGTGCGGCATGAACCTCGTCGCCATCGTGATCATCGCCGCCCTGGTGACGGCCCTGCTGGTCAAGAGCCGCCGCGCGGCCCCCGCCCTCGTCTCGGGCGTCGTCACCGTCGTCCTGCTCTTCGCCGCCTTCCCCGGCCTCGGGCCCGCCGTCACCGGCGGCACCGCCGAGTTCGCCACCCAGCTCGGCGACGCCACCGACCGCGCCGCCGACGTCCCCGACGACCGCGAGGAAGTGCAGCCGTGAACGCCATCGCCCGCGACATCGAGGCGGCCGCCGACCGCCATCGCGCCGCCAACCACGCCACGACCCGCGCCGACCTCACCGTCACCGACGCCTACGACCTCGTCGGCACCCTCGACCAGCTCGCCGGACGCCTCCCCCAGCTCCTGGGCTACCTCGGCCGCTCCGTCGAGCGCGCCACCCGCATCTACGACGACCGCGGCCGCGACCCCTCCGGCGCAGTCCGCGACGCCGTCACCGCCCTCGGCGCCACCACCGGCGCCCTCGACCTCGTCGTCGTCCACCTCGCCACCGCCCACAACGCCCTCGGCCACCTCGGCGCACCGGGCGCCTGGAGTCCATCAAGATCGGCAAGCTCCGCCGGGTCCGGCCCGAGGCGCTGGCCGACTTCGCGCGGCGCGAGGCCGAGGAGCAGATCGCATGAGCGGCCAGAACGCGAACGGCGAAGGCACCGTCTGGCTCCGGACCGACGGCCGGTGGTGCGCGGCGGCCTACCTGCCGGTCGTCGGCGGCGGCAGGAAGCGCGTGTACGCCTACGGCAAGACGCGCCAGGATGCCCGCCGCAAGCTCCGCGAACTGCTCGACAAGGCGGAGAAGAACATCCCGGTGGCGCCCGCGAGCCTGACCGTCGGGACCTACCTCGGCGAGTGGCTGGTCTACCTCAAGCCGCACGTGCGGCCCTCGACGTGGGTCGGCTACGAGACCAACGTCCGGCTCCACGTCGTCCCGCGGATCGGCAAGAAGAAGCTCACGGCGCTGTCAGTGCGTGACGTCCGGCTCCTCGTCGAGGGCATGCGCGCGACGGCCACGGCGCCCGGTCGGCATCCACCGCCATGGAGATCGTCGAAGGGATGAACGTCGGCCACGTCAACCTCGACCCCTAACCTTCTGATCCGTAGTCAGATGCTCTATCCGTTGAGCTACGTGAGCGCTGCTCGCGCTCGGCATCCACCGTCACCGTGATGGCGCAGGTGTTCAGTTGTCACGTCAGCGGCGGCGTTGCCCGGAGGGACCCGCCGCAGCGGAGGCTCCGGGATTTGAACCCGGGATGGGCGTTAACCCAAACCGCATTAGCAGTGCGGCGCCATAGACCAGACTAGGCGAAGCCTCCCGATGGCCGCTGGGGCCTCCGGGCTCAGAGACTACACACCGACCCGCGCCCGACCGTCGGCCCCCCGACCCGAGTGACCCGTGCGCGACGGTCGCATGTCGGCCAGGGGGTCGGGTACGCCGCCAGGGTTCATTCCTGAGGAGGAACCTGCCGTGAAGGCGACCCTGATCTACGGCGCCGGCGACGTCCGCGTCGAGGACGTGCCCGACCCGACGCTGCGGAAGTCCGACGACGCCGTCGTCCGCATCACCCACTCCTGCATCTGCGGCTCCGACCTGTGGCCCTACAAGAGCCGCGAGGCCACCGAGCAGGGCGGCCGCATCGGCCACGAGTTCATCGGCGTCGTCGAGGAGACCGGCTCCGACGTCGGCCGCATCAAGAAGGGCGACGTCGTCCTGGCGCCGTTCTTCTACGCCGACGGCACCTGCGAGTACTGCCGCGCCGGCCTGACCAGCGCCTGCCCGAACGGCAGCGCGTGGAACGAGGAGACCGGCGGCGCCCAGGCCGAGCTCATCCGCGTGCCCTTCGCCGACCAGGTGCTCTCGCGGCTGCCCGTGCCGCAGGACTCCGAGCTCATGCCGAGCCTGCTGACCCTCTCCGACGTCTTCGGCACCGGGCACCACGCCGCGGTCTGCGCGCGCGTCGAGCCCGGCAAGGACGTCGTCGTGGTCGGCGACGGGGCCGTGGGCCTGCTGGCCGTCCTGGCCGCCAGCCGTCTCGGGGCCGAGCGCATCGTCCTCATGGGGCGCCACAAGGACCGCACCGACCTCGGTCGCGAGTTCGGCGCCACCGACGTCGTGTCCGAGCGCGGCGAGGAGGGCGAGCAGAAGGTGCGCGACCTCCTCGGCACCGACGGCGCGCACTCGACGATCGAGGCCGTCGGCTACGACCAGTCGCTGTCCTCGGCGCTCAACGTGACGAAGCCGGGCGGGTTCGTCGGCATCGTCGGCGTGCCGCAGAGCGGGACGATCCCCAACGCCGGCCGCAAGTTCGTCGCCAACATCACGATCGCCGGCGGCATCGCGCCGACGCAGGCGAACATGCAGGAGCTCATGCCCGACGTGCTCGAGGGCAAGATCGAGCCGGGCAAGGTGTTCAACCGGACGATCTCGCTCGACGACGTGCCCGAGGGCTACCGCGCGATGAACGACCGCGAGGCCCTCAAGGTGCTCGTGCGCCCGTAGGGCCGCGCGAAGACGGAGGCGGTTACTGGCTGGTCAGCCCGCAGATGTGCCGGGCGACCAACCAGTAACCCACTCGCCCGCACGCGAGTGCCGCGAGAGTGCCGGCTGGCTCGCTCACGCCAGATACCCCCACGGCGTGCGCCCTCGCGCAGCAGGCGCAGCAGGGCGGGCGGGCGGCCGCCGTAGCCCTCGGCCTCGAACGCGGCGACGGCGATGCGGGGCAGGTCGCGCACGGCGTCGAAGACGAGGAACCGCGGCACCCAGTTCGGCCCGAAGCGGGCGTTGAAGCGGTAGAGCGAGTCGATCTGCCACCATCGCGACGCGATCTTCAGCAGCCGCGCCCACAGCCGCGCCACCGGGCCGGCGCCGATGCGCTCGCCGCGCTCGAGGGCCGAGCGGAACACCGCGAAGTTCAGCGACACCCGGTCGACGCCGAGGCTCCGGCACGCCGCGAGCAGGTCGGCGATGAGCAGCTCGTTCAGCCCGTTCTCGGTGACGGCGGGGTCGCGGATCATCAGGTCCAGCGACAGCCCCTCGGTGCCCCACGGCACGAACTGCAGCAGCCCGCGCGGCTCGCCTTCGATGGAGGCGACCACGAGCACCGCCTCGGGGTCGGAGTCCTCGTCGCCCACCCGCGAGAGCGCCATCGAGAAGCCGCGCTCGTCGGGGCCGCCGCGCCAGTGCTCGACCCGGTCGCGCAGGCCGGCGAGCTCGGCCTCCTCGATGTCGCGCAGGCGACGGACGGTGACCTCGTACCCCGCGCGGCGGACGCGCGACACGGCCTGGCGCACGGTGCGCATCGACCGGCCCTGCAGCGAGAACGTGGCGACGTCGACGACCGCCTCGTCGCCGAGCTCGAGGGCGTCGAGCCCGCCCTCGCGGGCCCACACCCGCGCGCCGGTCTCCGAGCAGCCGAGCACCGCGGGCACCCAGCCGTAGCGGCGGCACTCCGCGAGGAACGCCGCGATCGCGCCCGGCCAGGCCTCGACGTCGCCGACCGGGTCGCCCGAGGCCAGGGCGACGCCGGCGACGACCCGGTACCCGACGGCGGCCTTCGCGGTCGGCGAGAACACCGCCGACTTGTCGCGGCGCAGGACGAAGTAGCCCAGCGAGTCGGCGCGGCCGTGGCGGGCGAGCAGCGTCGCGCAGCGCGGCGTCGTCCTCGGCGTCGAGCTGCGGGCGCGGCTCGGCCGAGCGCAGCAGGAAGTACCCGCCGAGCAGCAGCGCCGCGATCCCGAAGGTCAGGCCGATCGTCGCGGTGAGGTCGTCGAGCCAGGGCGCGCGGAAGTCGACCGGGCCGCTGACGCCCACCAGCGACAGCGCGGCCTGGGCCAGCCGCTCGCCGACCGACGGTGGCCCGACCAGCAGGGACGGGCGCACGAGCAGCAGGACCGTGACGATCGCGAACCCGCCGAGGAGCAGCTGCACGACCACGCGGAGCGCCGCGAGGCGCCCGACCGGGTCGGGCTGGGCGGTGAACTCGCGGCGGGTCGCGACCAGCCCCGCCAGCAGGACGAGGGCCACCACGATCGGGACGACGGGGTGGCGGCCCAGCAGGTGCGACACGACGGTGACGGCGACGAGGACGACGGCGAGCTGCCAGGCGCGGCGCTTGCGGCGGCGCAGGCCCGTCGCGAGCATCATCAGCCCGACACCGGTGGTGGCGACGACGACCGAGCCCGCGGTCGACACCTCGGGCGGCAGCCCGAACCACGTCCCGGGCTGCAGCCGGCGGCGCAGCAGGGGCGCCACCACCGAGAGCACCGTGAGCAGCCCGACGCCACGGGCCGACCAGGTGATCCAGCGCGCGACGCGTGCCGCCCGCCAGCGCGAGGTCCGCTCCGGCGGCGCGCCGGTCGCGCGCCGACGCGTCGGTCGCCACCCGGTCCTCCCGTGTCCGTCTCAGCGCAGATGGGCATCCAACCAGTTGAGCACCCGGCTGCGGGCCTCGGAGCGCGTGGCCTCCTCGACCTCGTCGCCGTCGGCCTGCTCCGCGGCGCCGGGCTCGTCGGCGTCGAACCGGTGCTCGCGTGCCGGGTAGACCACGACGTCGACGACGCGGCCCGACGCGTGCGCGGCCTCGCGCAGCCGGTCGACGTCGGCCGGGTCGACGTCGCCGGTCTGCCCGTAGAGGCCGAGCCACGGGCAGGTCAGCTCCCCACGACCTCGACCAGCGGGGGCAGCCCCTCGGACAGCGAGCTGCGGACCCCCGCCGCCGCGACGGTCACCGCCGCGCCGAGCGAGCGCTGCGAGGCCACCACCAGCGCGGCGGTGGCCCCGAGGTCGAACCCGAGTACCCCCATGCGGTCGGACGTGACGCCGTGGTCGGCGAGCCACCCGAACGAGGCGTCGGAGTCGGCGAGCACCGTCTCGCCGGTGACGTGGCGGGCCGCCTCGTCGAGGTCGTCGCCCGACGGGCCGGAACCCTGGCGGTGGTAGAGGTGCGGGGCGACGGCGAGCCACCCCTCGCCGGCGAGGGTCTCGACGATCGCCTCGGTGCGCTCGGTGACGCCGCGCGACTCGTGCAGGACCACGACGCCACCGCGGACGGCCCCGTCGGGTTCGCCGACGGTCACCCGGAGCTCGGTGTCGTCGACCAGGGGAATCGTCTCGGTGCGCAGCCCCGTCATGGCGGTGAGCCTTCCACGCCGCCGCCGGGCGCGCGCACCCCGTGGGGGCCGTGACACGCCACGGACGCGCGTCGTGACCTGCTGGTTTACCGTGGAACGTGACCGTCCGCCTGCGCCCGACCTGGAGTCCCTCCCGCCTACGTCGCCGGCGCACCGTGCCCGGCGCGATCAAGCTGGCCAGCAACGAGATGCCCGCGCCGCCCCTGCCGTCGGTGCTCGAGGCCATCGCCCGCAGCACCGCCGCGGGCCAGCGCTACCCCGACATCACGGTGACCGCGCTGACCGCCAAGCTCGCCGGGATCCTCGACGTCGACCCGGCCCGGATCGCCGTCGGCTGCGGGTCGGTGGCGCTGTGCCAGCAGCTCGTGCAGTCGGTCTGCGCGCCGGGTGACGAGGTGGTCTACGCGTGGCGCTCGTTCGAGGCCTACCCGATCGAGTCGCTGATCCGCCACGCCACGGGCGTGCCGGTGCCGCTGACCTACGCCCACGTCCACGACCTCGACGCGATGGCCGCCGCGATCACCCCGGCCACGCGGCTGGTGTTCGTCTGCAACCCGAACAACCCGACCGGCACCGCCGTGCGCCGCGCCGAGCTCGAGGCGTTCCTGCGCCGGGTGCCCGACGACGTCGTCGTCGCGCTCGACGAGGCCTACCGCGAGTTCGTCGCCGACCCCGAGGTCCCCGACGGCGTGTCGCTGCTCGACGCCCACCCGAACGTCGTGGTCCTGCGCACCTTCTCCAAGGCGCACCGCCTCGCCGGGCTGCGCGTGGGCTACTGCGTCGGCCCGCCCGAGCTCGCGTCGGCGCTGCGGTCGGTCTCGATCCCGTTCTCGGTCGCGGCCCCCGCGCAGGCCGCCGCCCTCGCCGCCCTCGACGAGCTCGACGCGCTGCTCGACGCGTGCGCCGACGTCGTCGCCGAGCGCGTGCGGGTCACCGCGGCGCTGCGCGAGCTCGGCTACGAGGTGCCGGCCTCGGAGGCCAACTTCGTCTGGCTGCCGCTGGGCTCGCGCGCTCGAGTTCGCCGAGCACGCGCTGGACAACAAGGTGGTCGTGCGCGCGTTCGCCGGCGACGGGGTGCGCGTCACCGTCTCCTCGCCGGGGGAGAACGACCTGTTCCTCGCGGCCGCCGCGTCCTTCCCTCGCTGAGCCCCCCGCGCGGGTCGCGGCGTCAGCAGGCGGTGCACCGGCTGCTCGACGGCGCGGGTCAGCGCCCAGCCCAGCACCACCGCCGCGACCACGACGAGCGCGAGCCGCGGCCAGCCGTCGAGGTCGAAGCGGGCCTCGAGCGCCCAGGCGAGGAAGTAGCCGATCTGCTGGTTGACCAGGTAGATGCCGAACGAGAGCCCCGCGAGCCAGCGGATCACGCGGGGCAGCGGGCCGATCTGCAGCCACGTCCAGTCGGGCCCGCCCGCCGCCGCGGCCACGCCGATGACGGCGAGCCCCAGGACCAGCACCGACGCGAGGTCGGGGGTGTGGACGTACTCGGCGCCGAGCCCGGCGGCGACGAGCAGCGCGAGGTGCGGCAGCGACATCCGCCCGCGGGTCCAGAGCCACACCGCGAGCCCGACGCCGAACACCTGCCACCGGTACATCACCAGGCCGTCGAAGGCGTTGCGCGATGCTGTCGTCGGGCGTCAGGTACAGGACGACGAGCGGGACGAGCACCACCAGCCACGCGACCACGACGGGAGCGGCGTCGACCGGCGCCAGAACGAGCGGCCGATCCACGCCGCCGCACAGGCGGCGATCGTGAACATCGTCAGCTGGGCGGGCAGCGTCCAGTAGGAGTGGTCGATGTAGGTGACCTGGGCGTCCCAGCCCTGGATGAGCAGCAGGTTGCCGACGAGGTCACGCGTACCGGGCCGCCAGTAGCCGTGCTGCGCCGCGTACAGGGTCAGTCCGTAGGTGACGAGCACGGCGACGACGTAGGCGGGCAGCAGCCGCGCCATCCGGTGCCACCACCAGCGTCCGCGCCCGCCGCCCTTGGCCAGGGTGACGCACACGAAGTACGCCGAGATGACCATCAGGGTGTTCGCGCCCGCCTGGATGCTCCACGTGAACGGTGTGGGGCGCAGCCACGGCAGCACGCCCTCGACGGTGTAGGTGGCGTGCTGCACGACCACGCTGGCCACGGCCACGACGCGGATCACGTCCCAGTTCAGGCGGCGCGGGGTCCGGCGGCGGCGTCATCGCGGGGTCGTCATCGTCCCGACGCGCTGAGGGCGACCTGAGGCCCCACTGAGACCCGACTGAGATCAGGACGCGATGAGGGCGCCGGGGACGGTGCGGGTGTGGATGTCGACCATGCCGTCGCGCCGCCCGTTCGCGATCCCGACGACGTTGACGCAGAAGTCGATCCACATCGCGACCTGCAGCTCCTTCGCGATGCGCAGGTGGTTGTAGATGACGTCGGCGAGCCGGTCGCCGGCCCGCGACCACGCCTCGATGGCGAACACCACCGACCCGTCGTCGAGGTCGTGGGCCGAGAACTCGATCTGGCCCGCCTCGAGGTGGTGGACGAGCGTCCCGAACCGGAACGACGTCGCGTCGCGGTGCACCACCCGCACCGGGCCGTCCCACGGCGCGGGCATCCGGACGCGGTACTCGTCGCCCGCGTCGAGCTCGCCCCGCGTGCCGCGCTCCTTCTGGAACGTCACCGCCTCGGGGGCGGCGCGGTCGAGGTCGGCGGTGAGCCGGGCCATCAGGGCGGCGGCGTCGAGGGCCGGTTCGGCGATCTGCACGGTGAACCGCCGGTGCAGCATCGGCCCGACGCCGTCGGCGAGCCCCTTCGTCCGGTCGTCGACGAGCTCGCTCGGCCAGGCCGGCGGCAGGTCGTCGGCGCCGCCTTCGGTCTCCCAGCGCCGGATGGCGCCCCAGCGCCCGAGGTGGCGCAACCCGAACACGAGCGCCCCCAGCGAGAAGCGCAGCGGGATCGCCGCGCGTTCGACCAGCGTGGGCGAGAGGTGTCCGGACACGCGACGCGGGTAGCCCGGACGCGCCGCGCCCATGCGGTAGGAACGTGACGCGCCGGTCACCCGAGCGGTGCATTCCCCGGGGAGGACGTCGGTGAGGTTCTCGGTGGTCCCCGATCCGGGCGCACAGCTCGACACCATCGCCGGCTACGGGCTCAACTACGACCCGTCGACCACCGACGCGCCGGGCTGGCACCACGACCGGCACCGCCAGGTCGTCGGTCACGAGGCGCCCGGCGACCCGGCCGACGGCGGCGTCTTCGAGACCGCGTGCCGGCTCGTGCACGACTACGAGTTCGCCGAGCCGACGATCATGCACGCGTACTTCCGCCGCGACGTCCCGCTCGAGGGCCGCGACATGCTGCTCGAGGGCAAGTTCGTCGTGCTGCGCTTCCCGATGGGGGTGCGCGTCGACGCCGTCGTCGACGAGACGCGCGACCGGGCCGACGGCACCCGCGAGCGCTCCTGGGGCTGGAGCTACCGCACCCTCGAGCACCACCTCGAGCGTGGGCGGCTGGTCTACGAGGTCGTCAAGAACCTCGACACGGGGCAGGTCGAGTTCGTCCTGACCGGCGTCTCGCAGCGTGCCCGCATCCCCAACCCGGTCATCGCCCTCGGGTTCACCCTCTTCGGGCGGGTCACGCAGCGCCGCTTCTACACGGCCGCGGCGAAACGCCTCGAGCGCGTGCTCGCCGACCACGCGCGCCGGGGCGCCGCTGCCGGCGCCGCGCCCGGTGGACGACGGCGGCGCGGTGGTGCGGGCGCCCGGCGGCCTGACCCGCGGCGTTGCCGCGACCTCCCGCCTCGGACACAGTGGTCTCGACTTGACCGGTGCTTCACCTGCGAGGAGCCATGACCGAGCCCGCCACCGGCACCGACCCGGCACCCGCGCCCCACAGCCCCGTCGCGCGCCACCCCCTCCACCGCGTGATGCGGGGCCGTGATCCCCGTCAGCACCACCGGGCCGCGACACCGCTCGAACTGCTCTTCGACCTGTGCTTCGTGGTCGCGATCGCCCGCGCCGCGGCCGAGATGCACCACGCGATCGCCGAGGACCACGCCGTCACCGGCCTGCTCGGGTACGCCCTGGTCTTCTTCGCGATCTGGTGGGCCTGGATGAACTTCACGTGGTTCGCCTCGGCCTACGACACCGACGACGTGCTCTACCGGGTGCTGACCGTCGTGCAGATGGCCGGTGTCCTGGTGCTCGCCGTCGGCATCCCGGCGGTGTTCCGCGAGTTCGACCTCGGCGTCGTCATCGTCGGCTACGTGATCATGCGGCTGGCGATGATCGCCCAGTGGCTGCGCGCCGCGCGGGAGGACCCGGAGCGCAGGCGGGTGTGTCAGTCCTACGCCGGTGGCCTCGCCGTGATCCAGGTGCCTCTGGGTGGCCCTGGTCGCGTGGTCCGCGGCCGCCGTGGAGCGCGGCGGGCTGGTCGCTGCTCGTCGTCGCGGAGGTCTCGATCCCGCCGTGGGCCGAGTCGCGGAGCAGCGGCACGACGTGGCATCCCGAGCACATCGCCGAGCGCTACGGGCTCCTGACGCTCATCGTGCTGGGCGAGGTCATCCTCGGCGTCACGAACGCGATCGGCGGCGCGCTGACCACCGGGGTGTCGGCCGGCCTCGTCCTGCTGGCCGCCGGCGGTCTGCTGCTCGTGTTCGCCCTGTGGTGGACCTACTTCCTCGGCGGCGACCACCGTGGCCTGACGACGCTGCGCACCAGCCTGACCTGGGGCTACGGCCACTACGTCGTCTTCGGCGGCGTCGCGGCGCTGGGCGCGGGTCTCGAGGTGGCGGTCGACGTCGCGAACCACACCGCGCACGGCGCGGGGAACCTCGCCGCCGGGCTCTCCGTCGCGATCCCCGTCGTCCTCGTCCTCGTCGTCCTCTCCGAGCTGCGTCGGCTGGTCTGGGCAGCGGGCACGTCCGATCGGCCCGTCGTCGCGGGCCTGTCGTTGATCGGGCGGCGGCGCTCTCGGCCTGACCGGGCCCGGCCTCGCCGTCCTGCTGATGGGCGTGGTCCTCGCCAGCGGGCTGGCGACGTTCCTGACACGCGCCTCGCGCCGGGCTACGGTGTGACCGTGAGCACCGCGAGCGCGACCCTCGACCGGACCTCGGCCGACCCCGACGAAGTCGCGGCCGAGGCCCGGGCGGGCCGACTCAGCCGCCCCGGCGGCGAGCGGCTCGACCGATCGGGAAGCAGCTCCTCCAGGTCGCCGTCGACCGCGTCGCCGCGGCCGCCGCCGACAAGGTCGACGAGTTGTCCGGCCAGCTCGACGCGAGGTCGCCGCCAACGGTGGCGTCGGCCTCGGCGCGCCTGGGGCGGCGAGCGCCGGCCCGCCGCGCCATCCCGTCGTCTGGGCGAACCCGGTCGACCTGGCTGGCTCGCGATCAGGCGAGGGCGGCGGAGCGACCCTCCACGGGCAAGCACGCGATCGTCCTCGGCCTCGCGGCCTGCTCGGGCCTTCTCTCCGACGCGCCCGGATCATCGCCGACCCTCGGCCTGCCGTCGTACGCGATCGTCAAGGCCGCCGCGCCGACGCGGGCCTGAGAGCGGCGCGGCCGTCGGGTCGGCGCCGCACACCGCTCGCGGGCGCTGGGCCCCCTCGGCGAGCGGGACAGCACGGCCGGTCGCCCGCACAGGCGGTGCCGAGGGCGCGGCCCGGAGAGCCGCCACGGTCGGTCGGGACGGCGCGCCGCCGTCCTCGGCGCCCTCGGCACGAGCCCGCCCATCGTCGTCGAGCGTCCTCGCCGCCGACCGTGGCCGCGACGTCGGGAACGCGCGCCAGCCAGGGCGGCGTGCTGCGGAGCGAGCGCCGCGGGCCGCCCGGATGACGAGCGTGCGTCGCGACCGCCGTCGACGACCTCGGCGCTGCCGACGACGGCGCGGCGGATTCGACGGCCCCCGTCACTCGCCACGTCCGCTTTCAAGGCGGATGCATTCGGCCGCTCTGCCACGCTTCCGCAGGCCAGGGTAGGGCGTCGGCCTGCCCCGCGGCTGCGCGAGCCGCCAGCCCGCGGAACGCGGCCGTCGCGAGCAGCGGCAGCCGTCCGGACCAGGGCGCTCGTCGTCGCCCGACGGCGTCACCGGCCCTGCGACGTTCGCCCGCCTGGCCAGGGCGGCGCGACGACCTCTCCGCGGCCGACCGCCGAGAGCCGACGCTCGACGACCTCGCGGGCGGCGGGAACGTCGAACCGCGTCGCATCTCGCGACGTCCGCCGGCGGATCAGGATCGGCCTCGACCAGTGCCCGCGCCAGGGGGCGGCGTCGACCGCCCGATGCGCGCGTCGGCCCGCCAGCCCAGCCCGGACGCTCCTGCACGGCGAGCCACGGATCGACGACCGTCGCGACGTCCGCGCCGAGGCGGCACGACGACGCGGCGCCGGGCGTCCGCGCGGTCGAGCAGGACGTCGCCGGTCGGCGTAGGGCGTCGTCCGGGGCGCCCGGGTCAGCTGTTGGCGCGCAGCTTGCCGACGACGCGCTCGAACACCTCGCCCACCACCCGACGCTCCTCGGGGTCGAGGAGGTCGACGAAGTGGGAGCGGACGCTGTCGAGGTGGTCGGGGGCCGCGCGCTGGAGCACCTCGTAGCCCTGCTCGGTGAGCACCGCGAACACGCCGCGGCCGTCGGAGGCGCAGATCTCGCGGCGCACGAGGCCGTCGTGCTCGAGGCGGGCGACCTGGTGCGACAGGCGCGACTTCGACGCCACGACCTCGTCGGCGAGCATGCTCATGCGCATGCGGTGGTCGGGCTGCTCGGAGAGGCGCACGAGGATCTCGTAGTCGGAGAACGCGAGCCCGTGCTGCTCCTGCAGGTCCTTCGACAGGCGGCCCAGGAGCAGGGCCTGCCCGGCGATGAAGTTGCGCCACGCTCGCCACTCGGCGGCGTCGAGCCAGCGCGGTTCCCCCTCGGTCATGGACCCAATCTACGCATCTGACGCCCCGCGCATCAGCGCTTACGAACGGCTACGGTGCCGCCCGTGGACGCGATCGCCATCAGCGAACCCGGCGGGCCCGACGTGCTGGAGTGGGTCGATCACCCCGACCCGCGGGCCGGCGAGGGCGAGGTGGTCGTCGAGGTCGTCGCCTCGGCGGTGAACCGCGCTGACGTCATGCAGCGCAAGGGCCACTACCCGCCGCCGCCCGGCGCCTCCGAGGTGCCCGGCCTGGAGTGCTCCGGGCGCATCGTCGAGCTCGGGTCGGGCGTGACCGGCTGGTCGGTGGGCGACGAGGTCTGCGCGCTGCTCGCGGGCGGCGGCTACGCCGAGCGCGTCGCGGTCCCGGCGGCCCAGCTGCTCGGAGTCCCCGCCGGCGTCTCGCTCGTCGACGCGGGCGGGCTGCCCGAGGTCGCATGCACGGTCTGGTCGAACCTCGTCACCGCCGCGGGTCTCGGCGCCGGCCAGACGCTGCTCGTCCACGGCGGCAGCGGCGGCATCGGGACCCACGCGATCCAGGTCGGTGCGGCGCTCGGCGCCACCGTGTACGCGACGGCGGGGCACGCCGACCGACTGCAGCTCTGCCGCGACCTGGGCGCGTCGGAGGTGATCGACTACCACGACGACGTCGCGGCCGAGATCGACCGGCTCACCGACGACCGCGGCGTCGACGTCGTCCTCGACCACCTCGGGGCGTCGAACCTCGAGGCGAACATGAGACTGCTCGCGATCGGCGGCCGGCTGCAGATCATCGGGCTGATGGGCGGCGCGAAGGGCGAGATCAACCTCGGCGCGATGCTGACCCGGCGCCTCTCGGTCGCGGCGACGAACCTGCGCGGGCGCCCCGCCGAGGGCCGCGGCGGCAAGGCCGAGATCGTCGCGCAGGTCCGCGAGCACCTGTGGCCGCTGGTCGAGTCCGGGCGCGTCCGTCCCGTGGTGCACGAGTACGTCCCGGTCGCCGAGGCGTCGCGCGCGCACGCGGCGATGGAGGGCGGCGGCGTCGTCGGGAAGCTCGTGCTGGTGGTGCGCGACGAGCGCTGAGGCGCGGTGATCGACGGGGAGTTACGGACCAGAAGGGGAGCACGCCGATAGGGTCTGGGACGTCACCCTATCGGCGTGCTCAGCTGCATTGCTGCCATAAAGACCTCAGCAGGAACGGACGCGCGGACCAGGGCGTCGATCTCCTTGCGGGTCGTGTAGTGCCCGAGGCCGACGCGGACGGCGCCGCCGACCTCGGCGAGCCGAGGACCTCGAGGGCGCCGGTGGTGCCGGTCTCGGCGAGGACGCAGACGCCCTCCTCCGCAGCGTGGTCGGCGACCTCGGCGGCGGTGCGCCCCGCGACGGTGAACGAGACCGTCGGGACGCGGCGAGGAGGGTCGCCGAGGACGAAGACGCCGGGGATCGTGCGCAGCTCGCCGACCAGGTACGACGCCAGCTCGTCGGCGTGCGAGCGCACCGAGCTCATCGACGTCAGCAGCCGGTCGCGGCGCCCGCCGTGGGCGGTGTCGTCGAGGTCGGCCAGGTGGTCGATCGACGCGACGAGGCCCGCGAGCAGGGCGTACGGGGCGTCGCCGACCTCGAGGCGTTCGGGGCCGCGCGCGTCGGGGGCGGCGTCGGGCGCCACGGCGGGCAGGCGGTCGAGCAGCTCGGGGTTGCGGAAGACCATCGCGCCGACGTCGGGCCCGCCCCAGGCGCTCGCGCCGACCACCATCACGTCGGCGCCGAGGGTCTCGAGGTCGAGCGGCAGGAACGGTGCCGCCGCCGAGGCGTCGACGACCATCAGCGCCTCGACGCCCGTCGCCGGCGCGGGCAGGGCGTGGACCTTGCGGGCGATGGCCGCGACCTCGGTCCGGGTGCCCAGGTACGGGCAGGCGGCGGTCACCGACACCAGGCGGGTCCGCTCGCCGAGCAGGTCGTCGAACTGCCAGCTCGGCAGCTCGCAGGTCTCGACGTCGATGTCGGCGACGTGCACGACGCCGCCCGCGCGGGCGACGGCCCGTCGCCACGCCCCGACCACGCCGGGGTCGTCGAGGCGCGACACGACCACCTCGTCGCCGAGGCTCCAGCCCGACCCGAGCAGGTCGGCGAGGCGCTCGACGAGCACGGTCGGCCCGGAGCCGAGCACGACGCCCTTCGGGTCGGCGCCGACGAGGTCGGCGACGGCACGGCGGGCGGCCTCGACGATCGCCGCGCCGCGCCGCGACGCGGGGAAGGCGCCGCCGGGCCGGGAGACCGGCGCGCGCAGGGCCGCGGCCACCGCGACCGCCACCGGGTCGGGCACCTGCATGCCCACGGGGCTCTCGAAGTGCGCCCACCCGTCTCCGAGGGCGGGCACGAGGCCGCGGACCCGGGGGACGTCGAAGGCCATGCCGACGTACGGTACGTGCGCCGACGCGCGCGCGGAACGGGCGACCACCTCGACCGGCGGTGACACCAGCGGCGGGCGGACCCGGCGCCCGACGGGGCGACGGTCCCGGACCAGGATGGGATGGAATCACGCGACAGCGGCGACGGGGCGACGGACGACGGCGGACGGCCGAGGAGCAGCAGGTGATGGTGGTCGGGCCCGACGGGCAACCGGTCGGCACCGTCCGCGTGCCCGCCGAGGCCGCGGTCGCCGGGTCGGTCGCGGAGGCCCCCGCCGAGGCCGCGACGGCGACGACCGCGGCCGACGACCCCGCGAGCTCGTCGAGCAGCCCGCGAAGGTCATGCGCATCGGCATGATGATCAAGCAGCTGCTCGAGGAGGTCCGCAGCACCGACCTCGACGACGCGAGCCGCGGGCGCCTGCGTGAGATCCACGCCTCGTCGCTGCGGGAGCTCGAGTCGGCGCTCTCGCCCGAGCTACGCGAGGAGCTGGCCCGCATCATCGCGCCGTTCGACGGCGACGACGCCCCGACCGACGGCGAGCTGCGGATCGCCCAGGCCCAGCTCGTCGGCTGGCTCGAGGGCCTCTTCCACGGCATCCAGACCACGCTGGTTGCTCAGCAGATGGCCGCGAAGATGCAGCTCGAGCAGATGCGCCGTGGGCTCCCCGCCGGGCTCGGGCGCAGGGGCACCGGGCGTGCCGGGAGGGCGACCGGGCGCGGCACCGGGTCAGTATCTCTGAGGGCCGCAGGTAGCCTCCCCTCGCCCCGCCATGGCCGTGCCCCGAACGGTAGCCTCGCACCCATGGCCCGTCCGTGAGCGTCAGGCGCCGACGACCGGCGACCGTGACGACGACCGGCGCGCGTCGCGCGTCGACGCCGTCGCCGACGCCCCGTCGCGCAGCTGGACGCGCGCCTTCGCCGACATCCGCGCGGCGATCGCCCAGCGCGAGCTGTGGGGCCACCTCGGCTGGCAGGACATCAAGCAGCGCTACCGGCGCTCGGTGATCGGCCCGCTGTGGATCACCATCAGCATGGCCGTGACGGCGGCGGCACTCGGCGGGCTCTACTCGCAGCTGTTCGGCCAGCCCATCGGCACCTTCATGCCGTACGTGACCGTCGGCTTCATGATCTGGTACTTCATCAGCGCCTGCGTGCAGGAGGGCACCGAGACCTTCATCGCCAACGAGGGCCTCATCCGGTTCCTCCCCGCGCCGCTGATGATCTACGTGTTCCGGACGATCTGGCGCCAGCTGCTGTTCTTCGCCCACAACGTCGTCGTCTACGTCGTCGTGCTGGCGATCTTCTTCGGCCAGCTGAGCCAGCCGTACCGGATGATCGAGACGGTGCCGGGCACCGACCTGCCCGGCACGCTCCACCCCGGATTGTCGTGGTCGATCCTGCTCGCGATCCCCGCGTTCCTGCTGATCGTGATCAACGGCCTGTGGGTGACCATGCTGTTCGGCATCGTCGCCACCCGGTTCCGCGACCTCCCGCCGGTGATCAACAGCTTCATGCAGCTGTTCTTCACGATGACGCCGATCATCTGGACGCCCGACCTGCTGCGGGCGGGGCGCCGGGCAGCGCCGGGCGAGACGGTCGCCGACCTGGCGACGCTGAACCCCTTCTACCACTTCATCGAGATCTTCCGGGCGCCGCTGGTCGGCCAGGTGCAGAGCTGGACGCACTGGGCCGTGGTGGGCGCCATCACCGTCGTCGGCTGGTCGCTCGCGCTGCTCGCGCTGCGCAACTACCGGTCCCGCGTGTCGTACTGGGTGTGAGGCACGAGTTGGTCAGTATCGAAGTACACGAGGCGGGCGTCGACTTCCCGATCTTCGACGCGAAGAGCCGGTCGCTGAAGAAGTCGGTCCTCGGCCGCGTCGGCGGGCGGATCACCGCCACCAAGGTCCCCGTGGTCGAGGCGCTGCGCGACGTCGACCTCACCCTGCGCCAGGGCGACCGGGTCGGGCTCGTCGGCCACAACGGCGCCGGTAAGTCGACGCTGCTGCGCCTGCTCGCCGGCATCTACGAGCCCACCCGGGGCCGCGCGCACGTCCGGGGTCGCGTGGCCCCGGTGTTCGACCTCGCCGTCGGGATGGACCCGGAGATCTCCGGGCTCGAGAACATCATCATCCGGGGCCTCTTCCTCGGGATGACGCGCCGGCAGATGGAGGCGCGCGTCGACGGGATCGCGGAGTTCTCCGAGCTCGGCGACTACCTCGCGATGCCGCTGCGCACCTACTCCACCGGCATGCGGATCCGCCTCGCCCTCGGCGTCGTCACCTCGATCGACCCCGAGATCCTCATCCTCGACGAGGGCATCGGCGCGGTCGACGCGGCGTTCCTCGAGAAGGCCCGCGACCGCCTGCGCGACCTCGTCGACCGGTCCGGGATCCTCGTCTTCGCGTCGCACTCCGACGAGTTCCTCGTCGAACTGTGCGACTCCGCGATCTGGATGGACACCGGCCAGATCCGGGCCCAGGGCTCGCTGCGCGACGTGCTCAAGCAGTACAAGGGCCGCGACGTCGTCGCCGAGATGCCCCTCGACCTGCAGCGGCGCCTCGAGGGCTCCCCCGCCGCGGACGACGCCCCGCCGCCCACCACGGCCGACGTCGCCGGGGGCACGCCGTGACCGGGCCCGACGCGCAGGAGACGGTCACCGCGGTCGTCGTGACCCGCCACCGGCCGACGCTGCTCGTCGACGCGCTCGACGCGGTCGCGAAGCAGACCCGCGCGCCCGACCACCTGGTCGTCGTCGACAACGGGCCCGACGACGCCACGCGCGAGGTCGTCGAGGCCTGCGGGCTGCCGGCGACCTACGTGCCGTCGCACCACAACCTCGGCGGCGCGGGTGGGTACGCCCTCGGGATGCTGACCGCGCTCGCCCGGGGCACCGACTGGCTCTGGCTGGCCGACGACGACGGCCGCCCCGCCGACGAGCACGTGCTCGCGACCCTGCTCGACGTCGCGCGGCGCCGCGGGCTCGCCGAGGTGTCACCGGTCATCGCCGACATCGACCAGCCCGACAAGCTCGCGTTCCCGCTGCGCCGCGGGCTGTCGTGGAAGCGCACCCGCGCCGAGCTGGGCGACACCGACTTCATGCCCGGGATCGCCCACCTGTTCAACGGCGCGCTGTTCCGCGCCGGCACCCTCGACGTCGTCGGCGTCCCCGACCTGCGCCTGTTCGTGCGCGGCGACGAGGCCGAGCTGCACCGCCGCCTCGCGCGCTCCGGCCTGCCCTACGGCACGTGCCTGACGACGACCTACGTGCACCCCGACGGCTCCGCCGAGTTCAAGCCGATGCTCGGCGGGCGCCTCCACGCCCAGGATCCCGGCGACGCCACCAAGCGGTACTACACCTATCGCAACCGCGGCTACCTCTGGCCCAGCCCGGCCTGCGCCGGTTGGGCGCACTCGAGCACCTGCGGTTCGGGTGGTACTTCCTCGTCACCCGCGCGACCCGGCGGCTTGCGGACTGGCTGCGCTGGTCCGCGCGGGTCGTCGTGAACGCTTCTTCCGTCTCGGCAGCAGCGCCGAGCAGGTCGTCACGCCCCGGGGCTCCGCCGACCAGCGGCGCTGAGCACACCACGCCGACCACACACCAGCCTCGATCCACGATCGAGCGAACCCCGCAACGGAGGCCTGACCGACGCATGGCTAGGTTCGGCGGAGTGAGGACCGACCGGTGCTGACCTCGGAGCAGGACGTCGCACCGTCCCCGACCCGGCCGTCGGGCTCCGGACGACGACCGCGAGCGTGCTGCGCCGGCGTGGCTGCGCCTGGCTCGCGTCGTGCTCGGCCTGCTGGGCACGGCGCTCGCGGTCCTCTTCCCGTTCCTGCCGGTCGTCCAGGACACCGCCACGATCACCTGGCCGAGCGCGACGACGGGGACCCGCTCGGTCGACGCGCCGCTGGTGGCGTTCAAGCCCGAGTCGATGAACGTGTCGATCCCGTGCGCCGCGGTGCGCGACCTCGACCGCCGTTCACCCAACCGCGCCACGGTCCTGTCGACGACGCCGCCGCTCTCGCCGAACGGCCCCCAGGTCGGCATGAGCATCGCGGTCGACAACGGCCAGATCGTGCTCACCAGCCGCGGCCAGCAGCTCGCCTCCGACCCCATCGGGCCGCCCGGCTGCACCGTCACCGTCACCTCGAACGCCGGCCTGACCACCGTCGACCTCGGCAACGGCCAGGAGCTCCCGTTCGTCGGCGACACCTTCCGACCGCAGGTCGTCGGCATCTACTCCGACCTCGACGCCGCGCGCGACGCGACGGCGGGCACGCAGGTCACGATCACGCCCGACACCCGCTTCGAGACCTCCGCGACCGGCCTGAAGATCGCCGCGGGCATCCTCGCCGCGCTCTGCGCCGCGGGCGGGGTCTGGGCCCTGCACGCCCTCGACGTCCGCGCGGGACGGCGCGCGCCCCGTCTCGCGCCCCGCGGCTGGTGGCGGCCCACGAGCCGGGACGGCGTCGTCCTCGCGATCCTGGCGGTGTGGGCGGTCATCGGGTCACAGACCTCCGACGACGGCTACATCGAGGGCATCGCCCGCGCCCGCGAGAGCGCCGGCTACATCGGCAACTACTACCGGTGGTTCAACGTCCCCGAGGCGCCGTTCGGCTGGTTCTACGAGCTGTACGCGTTCTGGGTCCAGATCAGCCCCGCGGTGCTCTGGATGCGCCTGCCCTCGGTGGTCATGGGCATCGTGTCCTGGCTGCTCATCAGCCGGGAGATGCTGCCGCGCCTGGGCCAGCAGATCCGCCGCAGCGCCGCCGCCGGGTGGGCCGCCGCGATGGTGTTCCTCGCGTTCTGGCTGCCGTTCAACAACGGGCTGCGCCCCGAGCCGGTCGTCGTCATCTCCGCGCTGCTCGCGCTCTGCGCCGTCGAGCGCGGCGTCGCCACCCGCCGGCTCGCGCCGGTCGCGCTCGGGCTGGTCGCCGCGGCGTTCGCGGTGGCGGCCACGCCGACCGGCCTCATCGCCGTCGCGCCGTTCCTCGCCGCCGCGCGGCCGCTCGCGCGCCTGGTCCAGGAGCGCGTGCGCTTCACCGGCTGGCTCGCCGTCCTCGCCCCGATCAGCGCCGCGGGCCTGGTCGTCCTCGTCGCGATCTTCGCCGACCAGACCTGGGCGGCGGTCTACGAGGCGACGCTGATCCGCACCGAGCTCGGGCCGAACTGGAGCTGGTTCCAGGAGGTCGTGCGCTACCAGTCGCTGTTCTCCGAGTCGGCCGACGGCTCGCTGGCGCGACGCTTCCCGGTGCTGTTCCTGCTGCTCGCGCTCGTGGTCTGCATGGTCGTGCTGCTGCGCCGCGACCGCATCCGCGGCGCCGCGCTCGGGCCGGCCCAGCGCCTCATCGGCTCCTCGCTCATCGGGTTCGTCGTCCTGGCGCTCACGCCCACCAAGTGGACCCACCACTTCGGGTCGTTCGCCGCCCTCGGCGCCGGCATGGCCGCGCTCGCGGCGCTCGCCACCTCGGCCGACGTGCTGCGGTCGCGCCGCAACCGCTCGCTGTTCCTCGCCGCCCTGTTCGCCACGCTCGCGCTCGCGTTCACCGGCCCGAACGCCTGGTGGTACACGAACAACTGGGGCGTCCCCTGGAACGACAAGCCGCCGTCGATCGAGGGCTACCAGGCCTCCACGGCGCTGCTGCTCGTGACGATGGTGTTCCTCGTGGTCGCCGCCGTCGAGCACATCCGCGGCATCCCGGAGGAGCGGCCCGCCGCGCGAGCCGTCGCGGCCGGCGGCTCGGCGCCCTCGCCCGCCACCCCGCCTCGCCCGCCCGCCGCGAGGCGCTCGGCGCTGCGCCGCAGCAAGCCCGCCTCCAGCGTCGAGCGCCGCACGCGCGCGCTGCGCCTCGGATCGGCCCCCATCGCGCTGGTCTGCGGGCTGCTCGTGCTCTTCGAGATCGCGTCGATGGCCAAGAGCATCGACAAGCAGGCGGCGAGCTTCACCCTCGGGCGCGACGTGCTCGAGCACCCCTTCGGCGGCACCTGCGGGCTCGCCGACCACGTGCGGGTCGAGGGCAGCGTCCTCGCCGGCGTGCTGCCCGTCGCCCCGCGCCCGACCGGCCTCGCGCCGTCCGACCCGGGCGTGCTGCCCACGATCGCGCCGCCGCCCTGCCCCCGGTGCCCCCGGCCGCGCCGCTGCCGCCCGACACCGTCCCGGCGTCGAGCCCCGCCACGCAGCTCTACGACCCGCTGCCCGGCAACGTCGGCTTCTCCGCGGGCGGCATCCCGCCGACCGGCGGTGGGACGGGCGTCTCCGGCTTCGAGTACACGCTGCGCAACGGCCTCGCCGACCGCGCGCTGGGCTCGTTCGACCGCGAGGGCCGGGGCACCGGAGTGCTGCGCACCGACTGGTACCAGCTCTCCGACGAGCTGCGCTCCGGGCGCACGCCGCTCGTGGTCAGCGTCGCCGGGCGCCTCAACGCCGGCAACATCCTGACCATGCAGTTCGCCGACCGGCTGCCCGACGGCCGTGTCCGCATCCTCGGCCAGCAGGACCTCAACGACGTCACCGGCGGCGAGCCGCCGTGGCGCGAGATCCGCACCAACCTGGCGGGCGGCGTGGGCGCCGAGGCCGACGAGGTCCGGTTCATCGCCCAGGACCGCGCGCTCGGCCCCGACGGCTGGCTCGCGATCGCCCCGCCGCGCGCGCCGCAGCTGGTGCCGCTCACCGACGTCTACGGCCGCGGCGCCCCGGGCTACCTGGAGTGGCCGGTGCAGTTCGCCTCGCCCTGCCTGCGGCCGTTCGACGTCCGCGACGGGATCGCCGAGGTACCCGAGTACCGCCTCATCGCCGACGACAGCCAGCTGCGCGTCGGTGGCGAGACCTGGTCGCCGGGCAGCGCCGGTGGGCCGCTGGGCTGGATCGAGATCCTGGCCCGGTCGACCGAGCTGCCGACGTACCTGCAGGGCGAGAACAGCCTCGACTGGGGCAAGGTCGAACGCCTCGACCCCTACGCCGCCGGCGCGGTCGCCCCGACCGTCGTGCACGGCCAGAAGACGACCTGGGGCAACGAGACCACCGGCCCCATCGGCTCGCCCCCGCCCGGCATCCCGTCGCCGGAGCGCTGACGCCGCCTCGCGGTTGTCGACCGGAGGGCACCGTCCAGCCCCGGCCCGATCTGGCTGGTCAGCCCCATATGTGGGGCTGACCAGCCGGAGGCCTGGCGGGCGACGCGGCGGGCCCTCCGAGGCCGGGCACCGGAGCCAGGTCGGGTGCGCCCGCCGGGTCCGCGGCGACGCCCGCCCGTGTGGCTACGGCGGCGGCCGCCGGTCGGGCTGACCAGCCAGGCGACGGGCGACGGCACCGCGGCGGGGCTCGCGCCCACGTCAGTCAGTCGCGGAAGATCACGAAGCGCATGACCACGAAGTTGATCGTGGTGGCGCAGGCCTGGGCGACGAACCAGGAGAGGAAGGCCGCGAGCGGCGGCGTGCCGACGGTCGGGGCGTCGAGCCACCACAGGACGAGCGTGGCGACGGCGACGTTGACGACGAACGTCGACCCGTAGAGCAGCAGGAAGCCCGCGAACCGGCTCTTGCCGCCGGTCGAGGACGCGAAGGTGAAGCGCCGGTTGAGCAGGTAGGCCGTCGTCGTGCCGAGGATGAACGAGATGCCCTTGGCCGCCGGCGCCCAGAGGTCGACCGCCACCAGCAGCTGGTAGACGCCGAGGTCGACCAGCGCGGCGAGGCCGCCGATGAGCACGAAGCGCACGAGCTGCGCGCCGAGGCCGAGGCGCTCGGGCGCTCGTCGGGGCCGGGCGTCGATCGGCTCGGGCCCTCGGGAACCGCACGCCGTCGGTGTCCGGGCCGGTCACGGTCATGCCGTCGGTGTCGGGCCGGTCACGGTCATCCGCCCCACGGCGCCCCGCGGAACCCGTGATCGGGGCGCCCGGCACCCCGCACGGGCCGTCGCCCGTCAGCGGGGCGCCCCCGCTGACGCTCCGGAGCGGCGCCCGAGAACCCCCGCACACATGGCCTCCGACCGGCGCCGATACCGTCTGCGGTCATGGCCGTGGTCGCGTCGCCGAGGGCGACACCGGTGCCACCGACGACCGTTCACCCGGGACCGACGGTGCGCGTGCCCGGCGCCGGCGCCCGTCGCGTCCGGATGGTGGCTGGCGGGGCTCGCGGCGGTGACCGTGCTGCTCGGGCTCGCGATCCCGCTGGCGCCGGTGACGGCGAACGACCCGGTCGTCACCTGGCCGAAGGCCGGGCAGCCCGCGACGTCGACGACGCTGCCGCTGACGCCCTACCGGCCGCTCGGATCACCGCCGACGTGCCGTGCGACGCGCTGCGCGGCGGCGGCGCCGGGCTGCGCACGCAGCCGGCGTCGGCGGGCTCGCCGGGGCGCGGGCTGACCGTCGCGGCTTCGGGCGGGCGGGTCACGGTCACGAGCTCGGGCGACACGCTGCTCGAGGAGATCCTGCCGCTGCAGCCCTGCCTGTACCGGATCACCGCGAACGGCGAGGGCACGCGCGTCGAGCGCGACGGGACGGTGCTCTTCGAGCGCCCGGGCGCGCTGGTGCCCCAGGTCGCGCAGCTCGACACCGACGCCCCGGGCACGCCGGGCCTCGCCGCGACGGTGCGCCCCGACGACCGCTACGCCTCGACGCCCGGTGCCCTGAAGCTCGTCCTGCTCGTCGCGCACCTCGCCGCGCTCGTCACCACGATCGTCCTCGCCACCCGGCGCTGGCGTGCCCGCACCGGCACCGGCTCGGGCCTGGTGCGCCCGCGGCGCCACCTCGCCGACCTGGTCGTCGTCGTGATCTCGGCGCTCTGGGTGGTCGTGGGGCCCCTGCAGAACGACGACTCGTGGTACCTGCTGATGGCCCGCAACGCGACGCCGACGGGCTACATCGGCAACCAGATCTACATGTTCAACAGCACGGAGAACCCGTTCGTGCTGAGCCAGTACCTCATGGCGCTGTGGGGCCACCTCGGGAACGCCATCGGCCTGGTCGGCTGGGGTCTGCTGTGGATGCGGCTGCTGCCGCTGCTGCTGGGCCTGCTCACGTGGTGGCTGCTGCGCTGCCTGCTCGCGACCTCGCTGGGCCGGATCGCGCGCTCGACGTGGGTGCCGTGGTCGCTGCTGGTCGCCCACCTCGCCTGGTGGCTGCCCTACGGCCTGGCCCTGCGACCCGAGGTGTTCATCGTGCCGCTCGCGGCCGCGGTGATGCTGCTGGCCGAGGTCGCGCGCCGCGGCGACGCCGTCGGACCGCTCGTGCCGGCCACGGCGCTGGCCGCCTTCGCGGTGTCCATCTCGCCGTCGGGCCTGGTCGCGGCCGCGCCGGTCGTGGTGGCGCTGCCGTGGCTGTGGCGCTGGCTGGTGGCGCGGGGCTGGCGCTCGCGGCTGGCCGTCGGGGGCGCCGTGATCGCCGCGGGGACCGCCGCCATCCCGGTCGGCTTCGGCGACGCGACCCTCGGCGACGTCCTCGAGGCGATCGACGTCCACAGCTGGTACTACCTGACGTTTCCCTGGTACGAGGAGTGGGCGCACTACCGGACCATGATCGAGACCGGGACGTGGGGACGCCGGCTGCCGGTGCTGGTCACCGTGACCGCGCTCGTGGTCGTGGTGGCCATCGGCAGCGGGCGCCGCTCCGCGGTCGGGGGGCGGCGGCAGCAGGACATGCTCTCGACGGCGGTCACCACGGCGGTCGCCCTCGGCCTGCTCGCCTTCGGGCCCACGAAGTGGGTCAACCACTTCGGGGCCGTGGCCGCACCGGCGACCGTGCTGCTCGCGCTCTGCCTGCTCCGGTCGCCCCTGCCGCGCCGGCCGGGCGCGCTGGTGGCGGTGGCCGGCGTCGGGCTCGTCACCAGCGCCACCGTGCTCGGCTGGGCGGGCGCGAACACCTGGAAGCCCTACTCCGACCGCGGCCAGCCCTTCGGCGACCACAACGACAACGACATCACGATGCTCGACCTCGAGCGCCTCTCGCCGCACATCGGTCCGATCTACCTCTCGCAGGTCGGCTGGTGGCTGCTGCTCGCCGTCGCGGCGGCGCTCTTCGTGGCCTGGTGCCGGCGCCGCCACCGGCGCACCTTCGGCGTCACCCCCGACCGCGCGGTGCTCGTGGCGTCGTCGGTGATGCTCGTGCTGCTCATGGTCGCGGTCATGCTGTACGCGCCGTGGGTCCAGCGCCCGGGCTGGACGGTCGCGGCGAGCCAGCTGCAGGCCCTGACCGGGAAGCAGTGCGGGCTGCAGAACGCGGTGACGGCGATGGCGCCCGTCGCCGACGACCTGGGTGCGCCGATCGGGCCCGAGCAGCGCACCGGCGACTTCGCCCTCGCCGCGCGCGACCCCTCCCCGGTGCCGCCGCCGGGCCGGGGGCGCTCTGGCACAGCGAGGTCGACACCACCCCCGGCGCCGACCCCGGCGGCATCACCGGCCTCGGCACCCTGACCACCCCCTGGTACCCGGTGCCGCCCAGCTCGGCCGACGACCCCGAGGCGCCGACCCACGTCGTCGTGCCCGTCGCCGGCAACACGCCCGAGAACCAGCGCCTCGTGGTCCAGTTCGGCGACCGCCCCGCCCGCACGCCGCGCCCGACGCCGACCACGTCGGTCGTCGCCCCCGCCGCCGGCGGGCTCACCGCGCGGCAGTGGCAGGAGATCCCGGTGCAGCTGCCCGGCGTGCGCCCGCCTTCCTGCGCGTCGTGGCCGAGGACCGCGTCGCCGGGGCCGACAGCTCGCTCGCGGTGGCCCAGACGCACCTGTCGCGGATGCAGGAGATCGGCACCGTCGTCGCCGACGCGCAGGAGCGCGGCGCGGGCGGGCCGGGCCCCGACGCCCCGCGCAGCCCCCGCTCGCCGTCGGACGAGGTCGGCGGCGACGTGTTCGCCGACCAGCTCTCGGCGGCGCTGTGGCCCTGCGTCGACCAGGTGGCGGCGCACGACGGCATCGCCCCCACCCCGCGCGTGCGGCTCTCGGCCGCCGAGAACACGCCCGAGTTCATCCTCACCAACCCGACCTACGAGTCGTGGGGCGGGACGCTGGTGCAGTCGGAGCGCACCTGGGCGACGGTCCGCGTGCAGTCGTCGGCCACCCCCGGCGGGCCGAAGGCGCCGCAGTGGGGCAACGTCGACCGCATCGTCTACGACCACCCGACCGACAACTACGACCTCACGACCGGCGAGGTCCCGCGCGGCGGGCTGACCCGTTTCCCGACGCTGGCCTCGGAGGCCTACTCCGGCCGTGAGTACCTCGGCTGGCGGCGCCGCGTCGGCGCCGGCGACGTCGACCGCTGCGGGCCGCGACGTCGGCCTCGTCGCCGCGGTGGCGGGCGCGCGCCGCCCTGCTGGCGCCGCGATCGTTCCCCTTCGCGCCGGTGGTCCGCGACGAGGTCACCTATCGCTGGTCCTCCCTGCTGGGCTCGACGGCGACGGCGTTCCCGATGCTGCCCTACCAGCCGGTGCGGGCCACGGCCGTCCGTCACGTGCCCGGTGGCCGCCGCGGCGCGCGCGGCACCGTGCTGCTCGCCGGCGACGACCCCGCCGGTCCTCGACCCGCGCGCCGAGCCGCTGTCGGGGCTGCGCCTGGAGTCCGACGGGCGTGGGCCGACGCCGACGGTGACGGTCTCCAGCAGCGGCACGACGATCGGCACCGTCCGGCTGCCCCCCGACTGCCTCGCCCTCGAGGTCTCCAGCGACGCCGCGGCCACCGTGCTCGTCGTGCAGGACCGCCGGACCGGCGTCGGACCGCCGGGGTCGAGGTCGCGCCGGTCGACGGCGACGTCCGGCCGGCGGTCGCCGGGGCCTTCTCCACCGCCGCCGCCGCGGGCGGGATCGGGCCTCGACCGTCGTCGGCGACACCCGGTTCCAGACCTCGCCCAGCGCGGCTCAAGATCGCGCTCGGGGCGCCGTCGCGGCGCTCGCGGCGGCGCTGGTCGTGCTCGTCGTGCTGGGCCCGCCTCGACCGACGGCGGGCGCCTCCTCGGCGGCGAGGACCGGCGCTGGGGTCCCGACCAGGCGTCGACCGGCCCCGGACGACGCCGGACCGCGCCGGTCGCGCCCGGCCGCTCGGCCGACCGGTGGTGCGGACGGGCGTCCTCGCCGGGCTCGCGCTCTGGCAGGTCGTCGGCCCCATGACCGTCGACGACGGCTACATCGCCGGGATCGTGCGGGCACGGTTCGGCAACGGGCAGGTCGGCACGGTCTTCCGCTGGCTGAACTCCCCCGAGACGCCGTTCGGCTGGTTCTACGACGTCCTCGCCGGCGTCGCCGCGGCGGACCCCGCCCCGTTCTGGCTGCGCCTGCCGTCGACGGTGCTCGGGGTGGTGGCCTGGTTCCTGCTGACCCGCGGCTGGCCTGCCGCCTGCGCCGGCTGCCCGCGGGCCGCGCTGCGCGGTGCCGGGCGCTCGCCCTCCGGGCGGCCTGTTTCCTCGCCTGGTGGCTGCCGGCGAGCGCGACACCCGCGCGGCCCCCTCAGTTCGACCTCGGCGTCCGCCCGGAGCCGTGGGTGGTCGTCGGGTGGACGACGGTCGTCCTCGCGCTCGAGCGCGGGCTGGCCCGGCGGGCGCTGCTCCCCGTCGGCGCGGCGCTGGTCGTCGCGGGCGCGACACTGGCGGTCACCCCGACCGGGCTGGTCGCGTTCACCCCGTTCCTCGTCGCCGCCGTCCCGCTGGTGCGCCGTCGCGCTGGCGCGCGCGCGCGACGCCCGCGCCCGGGTCGCCGCCGCTGCTCGCGCTCGCGGCGCTCGGCCTCCTAGCGACGACCCTGCTGCTGGTCTACCAGGTCCAGACGTGGGCCTCCGCGCTCGCGTCGGTCGACGTCCGGCGCCTCATCGGTGGCGACAGCCCCTGGACCGACGAGTACGTCCGCTACGCCGCGCTGCTCACCGCGGGCGACGTCGAGGGCAACCTGGGGCGCGCGCGCGCCGGTGCTGCCCTGCTCGTCGCCCGCCGCGCTCGCGCTGCCGTCCTGCGCGCGCCGGGTTCCGCCCGGGTCGCTCGCGACCCGGGCCCGCGCCCGCCGTCGGCGGGGCACCGCCGCGCTGGCCGTGCTGGCGCTGACCCCGACGAAGTGGACCCACCACTTCGGCGCCTTCGCCGTCGTCGGCACGGCGCTCACGCTGCTCGCGCTGCACGCGTGGCTGGGCCCGGCGAGCGACGACGAGCAACGCCGCGCCCCTCGCGGCCCGGCGCGCCGCGCGCCGTCGCGACCGCGTCGCCGCGGGCGTCGGCGGGCTCGTGCTGGCGGGTCTCAACCAGTGGCACTGGCTCTCGACCTACGCCCTGACCTGGACCGACGTCGCCCCGCAGCTCGGCGGGGTGCGCTTCGCCGACGCGGTCCTGGTGCTCGGCGCGGTCGTCGCCGTCGCCGCGGCCGTCCTCGCGGTCCGCCGCGGCCGGGCGCACGGGCCGACGTGCGGTGGCTCGCGCCGGAGGCACGCCTGCTCGCGGTGCCGCCGGCCCTGGTGCTCGGCGTCGTCGCGTTCGTCGTCGCCGTCGAGGTCCTGTCCTTCGCGCGGACCGCCGTGGCGCGTCGCGACTCCTACACGCTCGCCTCCGACTCGCTCGCCTCGCTGTCGGGGCGCTCGTGCGGCGTCGCCGACCGGCTGCGGGTGGAGACCGACCCCGCCGCGGGCTGGTCTCCTGCCCCCGCCCGCCGCCCGGCCCGGGCACCGAGCGCCCGCCGGTCGCGGCGGCCGCCGCGGCCGCCCGCCCGCCGACCAGCGGCCTCGCCGCCGCCGCCGGGCGTCGCCCGGGCTGCCCGGCTGGCGCGGGCCCGGCGTGACCTCGGGCTGGTACGCCCTCCCCGCCCCGGACACGACGACGCCGCCCCCGGACGCGGAGCCCGACCCCGACGACGGCCTGCCGCTCGCCCTCGCCGTCGCCGGCCCCGTGCTGACTCCGGGCCACGTCGCCCTCGAGGTCGCCGACCCCACCGCGGGCACGGTGACGCGGCTGCCGCTCGAGGAGGGCGCGTCGCAGTTCTCGACGTCGGCCTCGGTCCGTCGACGCCCCCGCCGCCCGCGACGTGCGGGTCGAGCGCGCCGCCTGCCCGCGCTCGTGGCGCGTCCGCCGCGTGGTGACCTCCCCCGACACCCCGGCCGACCAGGGCGTCGGCGTGCCCCGCGCCCCGCGGACGGTGCCCTGGTCGGAGGTCCTGCCGCCGGGCGTCCCCGCCGCGGTCGACTGGCCCGCGGCGTTCCTGTTCCCCTGCACGCCGATCTCCCCGCTGCGCGACGGCCTCGCGACGCTGCCGGCGTGGCGGGTCTCGGTCGACGCGCGCAGCCGCGAGAACTCGGGCTACATCAGCTACACCGCGAGCCAGGGCGGCCCGTGGGCGGCGGCGCGCCTGCTCGTGCGGCCCGAGAGCCTGCCGGTCTACCTGCCCGGGCTGCCGCAGACCGACGTCGCGACCCTGCAGCGCTGGGTGCCGGTGGTGCCGTGCTGGCGCGCCCCGCTGGTCGAGCGCGAGCGCGCTCCCGAGTGGGGCACGACCTCGCCGGTCCCGCTCACCGTCGGGCGCGAGCCGCCTGACGGTCACGGGGTCGCATCGGCGACGCCGCGGGGTCGGGGCGAGCTCGCGACGGGCCGGCGCGGATCGCCCGGCGAGGCCTCGACCCCGCCCCGCTAGCCTCGGGAGCCATGTCGCGCTCCGTGCCGAAGCTCACCGGGTGGAGCCGCACGGCCCCCAGCCGGGCCACCGTCCTGTCCGGCGACGCGGTCGCCTCCGACGACGCGCTCGCCGCGGCCCTCGCGGGCGCCGGGGAGCGCGGCGTGATCGCCCGCGGGCTCGGCCGCTCCTACGGCGACACCGCCCAGAACGCCGGGGGGCTCGTCGTCGACATGACCGCCCGCGACCGGGTGCACGCGGTCGACGCGGAGACCGGCCTGGTCGACGTGGACGCCGGCGTGTCCCTCGACCGCCTCATGAAGGTGGTCCTGCCGTTCGGGCTCTGGGTACCGGTCCTGCCCGGCACCCGGCAGGTGACGGTCGGCGGCGCGATCGCCAACGACATCCACGGCAAGAACCACCACACCGCGGGCACCTTCGGCCAGCACGTGGTGGCGATGGACCTCATGCTCGCCTCGGGCGAGATCCGCCGCCTCGAGCCCGAGGGCCCGGAGTCGGAACTGTTCTGGGCGACCGTGGCCGGGATCGGGCTCACCGGCGTGATCCTGCGCGCGACGCTGCGCATGAAGCGCACCGAGAGCGCCTACTTCGTCGCCGACTACGACCGCACCGCGAACATCGACGAGACGTTCGAGCTGTTCAAGAACGGGTCCGACGACACCTACGAGTACTCGATGGCCTGGTGCGACACGATCTCGACCGGCGCGAAGCTCGGTCGCGCCGTGTTCTCGCGGGGCTCGCTGGCCCGCCGCGACGAGCTGCCCGCCAAGCTCGCGGGCGACCCGCTGCGCTTCGATGCCCCGCAGCTGCTCGACTTCCCCGACCTGTTCCCGAACGGGCTCGCCAACAAGGTCACGTTCGGCGTGATCGGCGAGCTCTGGTACCGCAAGGCCCCGAAGAGCGCGCGCGGCAAGGTCGAGAACATCACGGCCTTCTACCACATGCTCGACATGTTCGGGAACTGGAACCGCGCCTACGGCCGGCAGGGGTTCCTGCAGTACCAGTTCACGCTCCCGTTCAGCGCGGAACCGGAGTTCCGCGGCATCATCTCCGACGTCGCGCACTCCGGGCACGTCTCGTTCCTCAACGTGCTGAAGCGGTTCGGCGCGAGCAGCCCGGCGCCGCTGTCGTTCCCGTCGGCCGGCTGGAACCTCGCGCTCGACTTCCCGATCGTCGACGGCCTCGGCCCGTTCTGCCGGCAGCTCGACGAGCGCGTCCTGGCCCTCGGCGGGCGCCTCTACACCGCGAAGGACTCGCGCACCGACGCCGCCACCTTCGCCGCCATGTACCCGCGGCTCGACGAGTGGCGCAAGGTCCGCGACGCCGCGGACCCCGACGGCGTGTTCGCCTCGGACATGTCGCGCCGCCTCCAGCTCACGCCCTGATCCCCGCCCGTCCCGATCCCGGAGAACACATGATCGACGCCGTCGGCCACCCCTCGTCGCTGCTGCTGCTCGGCGGCACCTCGGAGATCGGCCTCGCCATCGCCGAGCGCTACCTCGCGGGCGGGCCGGTGCGCATCGTGCTCGCGGGCCGCCAGTCGCCGCGCCTCGCCGACGCCGCGGCGCGCCTCGACCGCGCGGGCGCCTCGTCGGTCGAGACCGTCGAGTTCGACGCCAAGGACGCCGCGGTCCACACCGAGGCCGTCCGCAAGGCGTTCGCGGGCGGCGACATCGACGTCGCCGTCGTCGCCTTCGGGCTGCTCGGCGACCAGGAGAAGGCCTGGCAGGACATCGACGTCGCCGTCGAGCTCGCCGAGGTCAACTACGTCGCCGCCGTGTCGGTCGGGGTCGCCCTGGCCGCCGAGTTCCGCCGCCAGGGCCACGGGCACGTCGTCGCGCTCTCGTCGGTCGCGGGCGAGCGGGTGCGCCGCTCGAACTTCGTCTACGGCTCCACGAAGGCCGGTATGGACGCGTTCTACACCGGCCTGACCGAGGCGCTGCGTCCCGAGGGCATCGGCGTGACGATCGTGCGCCCCGGCTTCGTGCGCACCAAGATGACCGAGGGCCTCGACGACGCCCCGCTCGCGACCACCGCCGAGCAGGTCGCCCAGATCACCGTTGACGCCGTGACCAAGGGCCGCGAGCTGGTGTGGGCCCCGGCCGCGTTCCGCGTGGTCATGTCCGTGCTGCGCCACGTCCCCCGCCCGATCTTCCGCCGCCTGCCCATCTGAGTGGCCTCCGGCCACGTGTCTGCACGTCCCGGGGCTATAGCCCCGGGCGCGGGGATGGGCGCAGCCCACAGGGATGGGCGGGGGCACGCTCCCGGCCGCTCCCCAGTGGCCGGTGCGCGCCCCCGCCCGAGGCGTGGGGGGTACGAGGGCCGGTCAGGTCGCGTGGACCCCGGCCGGCGCCGGGCGGGGCGAGCCGCGCGGTGCGCCGGGCACAGGGGCCGCCGTCGCGCGGGCGGCCTCCCGGGGAGACGCGAGCCGGGAGGGTGCGGGCCGGACGACGCGGCTGCCCCCGCGCCGCCCGGCCACCCGACGGGTCGTCACCGTCCGCCGGGCCTCCCGCTCGTCGCGGCACGCCCTGCCCTGCGGCCGCGACGGGTCGAGCGACGAGGGGCGCGTCCCGGCGCGCCGCTCGTCGAGGAAGCGCTGCATCCGGCGCCGGGCCGGCTCCTCGACCAGGCGGTGCGCCACGTGGGCCAGCACCACGGCCGCCAGCACGACGTGGGGCACGAGCAGCCCGGCCGCGCCCGTGCCGGGGGCCAGCGCGGGGAACCGCGTCATGACCACCAGCGCGAGCTCGAGCAGCGGGAAGTGCACGAGGTAGAGCGCGTAGGAGATGCGCCCGCCGTACTGCATCGCGGGACGGGAGAGCCACCGCGCGACCCCGCGGTCGGTCGAGCGTGAGCGCGCCCAGCAGCACGGGGAACAGCGGCACCGCCAGCAGCAGGCGGACGTCCCCGGGCACGCCGGCGGTCCGCGGGGCGGCGGCGGCCCAGTAGACGATCACGGCCAGCTCGACGAGCACGACGGGCACGACGGCGTTGGCCCAGCGGGTCACCGTCGGGGTGACGTCCACCCGCCGCACCACCAGCCAGGTGAGGACGCCCGCGGTGAACCCGCCGGCGATCCGCAGCAGCCACAACCCGTCGGTCACCCGGCGACGCCGGCCGCGACCGCCGACGTCGCGGCGAGGATCGCGAGCGCGCCAGCGCCGGGCGCGGGCAGTGACGCAGCCGCCAGAACAGCCCGCGACGAGCGGGAGGACGAGGTAGGCGAGCCACTCGGCGCTGACCGACCAGGCCGGCAGGACGAAGGAGATGCCCTCGATGTCGGGCGCGGTCCAGAGCTGGGTCATCGTGAGCTGGGAGAGCCAGCTGACCGGGTCGAGCCCGGCTGGTGGCGCTGCCACGTGATCACGCCGTCGGTCCCCAGGTGGCGCGGGCGACGCACCAGACGCCGAAGAGCACGGTGACCAGCGCGTAGAGCGGCCACACCCGCGCGAGGCGGCCCCAGAGGTAGCGGGCCGCCGTCGCGCGGGTCGGGCGCGCCCTGCCAGCGCTCCAGGTACGAGCGGGCCAGCACCATCCCCGAGAGGACGAAGAAGAGGTCGACACCGAGCGGTCCCGCGGCGATCAGCGGGCGCAGTGGCGCCGCCCAGTCCCCGTAGCCGGTGGCGGGGAGGAAGGAGGCGTGGTGCAGCAGGACCCACCCCGCCGCGACGGCGCGCAGGCCGGTCAACGCCGGGATGTCGCCCGCAGTCGCGGGTCGGCGCTCGCGCTGGTCTCGGTGCGCATCGCGCCTCCCGGTCCCGGATCCTCGGCCGTCGGTTCGGGCACCGCCGGTCTCGCGTCCCGGCCACCCGTCGGTGATGGCCTCGACCCGGGGAACGGCGCCGATGCGCCCCGTCTTGATGACACGATCGGTGGATCGAACGACGTCGTCATCGAAGGACTGAACGGTCGGACCGGCGACGGTGACACTCGGTGTCGACGCCCGGTCGGCCGCTCCCGGTACGACTGAGCGTCACACCGGGTCGAAGGAACCGCCTCGGGCAGCGCAGCCGTCGCCGGCAGCACCTCTCCCGATCGACGCTGCGTGGACCTCGTCATCGCGCCGCCCGATCGCGTCGCCCCGACCACCCGGCCGGGACCACCGCCGTCACCAGCGGTGCGTCGCCAGCTGTCGGTGAACGACAAGATGCGGCCGATGCCAGCAGTCTGCAACAGTGGCGGGGTGACCGCCATGCTCCCGGCCCCAACCCGCCGGCGCACCTCCGAGCCCGGGGCCGAGCCCGGGACCGCCGTACGGCTCGCCCACCCCGGCGACCTCCCGGCGGCCGAGGCGCACATGCGGCGCACGATCGACCGCGAGTTCGGGGGCTACGACCCCCGCTTCCACACCGACGTCGACGACCTCGCGGGCCGCTACCTCGGCGCACCCGGACGGGCGCTGCTCGTCGCCGGGGGCGCCGGCCGCCTCGCCGGGACCGCGACGGTGCGCCCGGGCGGGCCGAAGCCGGAGTTCGTCCCCGCTGGCTCGCCGAGCGCTACGCCGACCGCCGCGTCGGGCAGATCTGCCGGGTGTGGATCGACCCCGACCACCGGCGCCTCGGGCTCGGCCGCGCGCTCGGCGCCGCGGCGCGCTGGGCCCTCGCCGAGGGGTACGACCCGGTGTGCCTGCACACCAACGCGTCGGTGCCGGGCGCGCTCGCGTTCTGGTCGGGGTTCCCGGGGGCGGTCGTGGTGCACGACGCGCGCCCCGACCCGTGGTCGACCGTGCACTTCGAGATCGACCCGCAGGCCTCGCCGCGGCCTGACTCCCGCTCAGCGGTCCTGGGTCGGGATGCGGTCACCCGGGTCGCCCGGGTCGCCGGGCGGGTCGTCGCCGGGCCGCCGGCGCTCGATCCGCGGCGTCGGCGCGGAGGACGGCGCACCTGACGACTGCTGCGCGCGCAGGAGATCGCGGATCTCGGTGAGCAGCTCGGATGTCGGTGGGGTCGGCCGGTCCGGCCTCCTCGCCGTGACGGCGGCGCTCGGTGATCACCTTGAGGGGCAGGACCACCAGGAAGTAGATGACCGCGGCCGTGATGAGGAACGTGATGACCGCGTTGACGAAGCTCGCGTAGTCGAACTCGACGCCGCGGACGCGGAAGGTGCCCGCGAACTCGCCGCCACCGGACACGACCTGGATCAGCGGCTTGAGGAACGCGTTCGTGAACGCGGTGACGACGGCGGTGAACGCCGTACCGACCACGACGGCGACCGCGAGGTCGACGACGTTGCCGCGCAGCAGGAAGTCCTTGAAACCCTTCAACACCCGTGCACTCCGTTCGCAGCAGCCGACGTCGGACCGAGGTGGCACTGTGACACGGCACGAGGTCGTCGGGGCCGCACGAGACGAGGGCGACCCGGTCCGGAGCCCGAGCCGCCGGCGTATCCACGGTCGCCGGGGCACCTCGGGACACGAGAAAGCCGTCGATCGCGCCTCGGGCGAGCAGGCGGACCGACGGCTGGGAGGACCGAGGGGGCCCGTACCGCTCGCGCGGCACGGGCCCCGACCGCGAACTAGTTCTCGACGTTCGGGCTGCAGGTCGAGTGCGCGCCCGGCGCGTCGGGCGAGTGCTTCGACGGTCAGGATGTCGATCGGGGCGCTGAGGGTGTTGTCCTCGATGTTCGCACCCTGGAGGGCGTCGATGTCGCACAGGACGCCGAGTCCACTGAGGTTGTTCGAGTCGGACGCGTCGAGGCCCTTGTAGGAGTCCTCGGTGACGCGGTCGTTGTCCTCGTGAGCGAGTGCGATACCGGTGGTCGAGCGAGACCGGCGCCGATCATCGTCATCGCGATCACGGAGTTGCGGAGGAGAGCCATGGGGTTCCTTTCGAGGAGGGAGTGCGCCGGCGATCCGGCGGATTCGAAGAGGTAGCCACGTCGGCCGCGAACTGCGGCCGGACGTTCGGCACGACAGCGAGCAACAACGGCGACGAGGTCGTGGCTCGGTGCGATGGCGCGCGAAGGACGTCGACATGTCCGTTCGAACGCCCGGGGACGCACGTCAGTCGTGTCGTGCAGGACGGTCCGTCGATCGATCGGCGGGGACCGGCCGGCCGCGGCCGAACCGGCGCCCGCTGGTCCGGAGCCGACGATCGGCCGGGGAGGCGTCAGGCCGAGCCCGTGGTGAGCGGGGTGTTCACCCGGGGGCCCGACGCCGTGGCGTCAGTTCTCGACGCCCGGGCTGCAGGTCGACTTCGCGCCGGGCGCGTGAGCCTCGGGCGAGCCCTTCGACTCCTTCGCCACGTCGACCGGGACGCTCGCGGTGTTGTCCTCGAAGTTGATGAGCTGGGCGGCGTCGAGATCGCACAGAACGCCGAGCCCGCTCGCGTTGTTCGAGTCCGAGAGGTCGACGAGCTTGTACGAGTCGATGGTCGCGTGGTGCGAACCGTGGTCGTCGTCGTGGTCATCCGCGAAGGCGATGCCCGCGGTCGAGGCGAGGCCGCGCTGATCATCGTCACCGCGACCGCGGACTTGCGGAGGAAAGCCATTCGGTCCTTTCGGAGGGTCCCGTGACCGGTACGTCGGCGAGGTCCGGGACCGAGGGGAGCTGAATCGTTCGCCCGGCTGGCGACCGCGCGTCGAAAAGGTAACGACCGAACAAGGCGGACGTCGCCTGGACGACACGGCGCGTAGGACCGAGCGGTTCCTCACTCTTTCGGGACGCGACGGACGCGCCCGAGTGGGTGCAGGACGCATTCCGATCGCTCTCGCCGACTGTTCGTACACTGACCAAGCCCCCAGGGTCTCCGCCGTGTCAGGGCCCGTGTGCGCATCGTGAGATCCACTCCCGTGGCGACGGAGATCCCCGGACGGCGAGCGGCATCCGGTTCGCGACCAACGGCGCCCCGGACGGGTGACGGGCTGCGATACCGTCCTCGCTCGTGCTGAACGACGCCGCCGGAGCGGCCGGCGCCGAGGGGCCGACGGTCGCGGCGGGCGGCTCCGCGCCCCCTCGCCGCGTGGGCGGCCTGGGACTGCGGGTCGGCGGCGTTCAACACGATCGTCCTGACCTTCGTGTTCACGCTCTACCTCACCGGCGAGGTCGCGGGCGACGCCGCCGCGGGCTCGTCCGCGTTGGCGACGGCGATCTCGGTGTCGGGCGTGCTGGTCGCCCTCGTCGCGCCGGTCTGGGGGCAGCGCAGCGACGCCGCGGGCGCCGAGAACGGCCGGCAGCGGCGTCTCGGCCTGCTCACGGCCGTGATGGTGCTCGCCACGGCACTGATGACCCTGGTCGCGCCCGAGCCGGGCTACCTGCTGCTCGGGCTGCTGCTCGTCGGGCTCGCCTCGTTCGCCTACGAGCTCGCCCAGGTCGAGTACAACGCCCTGATCTACCGGCTCGCGCCGCCCGGGAGGACCGGCTGGATCTCAGGCCTGGGCTGGGCGGCCGGCTACCTCGGCGGCATCGTGCTGCTCGCCGGCGCCGCGGTGGTCTTCCTGCTCGCCGGCGACGCGACGGGCGGCGCCGCGGTCCGCATCCTCGTCGGGGTCGCCGCGGTGTGGCTCGCGGTCTTCTCGGTGCCGGTGCTGCTGGTGCGCTTCCCGTACGACCCGCCGCCCGGTGACGCCGAGGCCGCGCGGGTCGGGGTGCTCGGGTCGTACGCGCTGCTCGTGCGCCGCCTGGTCGGCCCTGGGCCGCAGCGACCGGCACCTGCTCGGGTTCCTCGTCTCCAGCGCGATCTTCCGCGACGGCCTCACCGCGGTCTTCACCTTCGGCGGCATCATCGGCTCGGAGGTCTTCGGGTTCGACCAGTCCGGGATCCTGCTCTTCGCCATCGCCGCGAACGTCGTGTCCCTGGTCGGGGCGCTGGTCGGCGGCAAGCTCGACGACCGCGTCGGGCCCAAGCTCGTCATCGTCGTCTCGCTCGCCGCGCTCGTCGTCGTCGCGGCCTCGCTGCTGTGGGTCTCCGGCACCGAGTGGTCCGGGGTCGGCGCCTACTGGGTCGGGGGCTGGTCCTGTCGCTGTTCGTCGGCCCCGCCCAGTCGTGCTCGCGCAGCTACCTCGCCCGCCTCGTCCCCGCCGGCCGCGAGGGCGAGGTGTTCGGCCTCTACGCGACCACGGGACGGGCGGTCAGCTTCCTCGCCCCGGCCCTGTTCGCGCTGTTCGTCGACGCCACCGGCGAGACGCGCTGGGGCATCGCGGGCATCGGCCTGGGCCTGCTGCGGGGCCTGCTCAGCCTGCTGCCCGGGCGCGCGGTCGACGGGCAGGTCCCGGCCGGTGGCGGCGCCGTGGTCCCGGAGTCAGACGAGACGGCCGAGCGCGCGGACGACCCGCGCCGCGACGAACCCGACGACCAGCCAGAACAGCGCAGCCAGCCCGTAGTTGACGGTGAGCGCCACGCGCGGATCGGCGGGCAGGAACAGGTCGCGGAAGCGCAGGACGAGGGCGTCGGCCCCCGCCGCGACGACCTGGGCGACGAGGTTCTCGGGGTTGACGCCCACGAGGGTCAGCACGACGAACGCGACGAGGACCGCGGCGAGCAGGGCCCCGGCGATCCGCAGCAGGGCGGCGAGCAGCCCCGTCACCCGGCGCACGGCCCGGCGGGCCCCGTCGCCGCCACCGCCACGAGCGGGCGCCGCAGGCGGGGCCCTGCGGGCGCTCCATCTGCCGGGTCGGCTCGGCGGACGGCCCGCCGACGTACTCGGTCGGCGCCGCGTCGGGGGACGACGTCGAGGTCGCGACGTGCTCGGTCGGTGCCGCCTCCGACGCCGGGCCCTGCCGGGTGGGCTCGGCGTCCGGGGTCGCGACGTGCTCGGTCGCGGGCTCCGAGGGCGTCGCCGCGGCGGTCGTGTCGGTCGCGGCGGTGTTCGACGTGCTCGTCGCCCGGTCGGCAGCGGGAGCTTCGGTGGTGCCCTCGTCCGGGGCGGCGTGGCGCCCGGCCCGCTGGTCCTGCCCGTTCTGGTCGCCCTGCTGCTCCGCCATGCGCCGCATGATGTCACCCGTCGGTGAGCCGGCGGTGTGGTCGGCGGTGTGGTCGGCGGGGCCGCCGGTCAGCGGAAGCGGTCGAAGACCTTCTCGCGCCAGCTGCGCCGGCCGGTCAGCTCGCCCATCGCCTCGCGGTAGCGACGCTGAAGCGCGGGCCACGAGCGCGCGATCTCGGTGTGCAGGGCCAGCGACTCCTTGAGCATCGACCAGAACAGTTCCCGGTCGCGCTTGCGGTACGTGACGCCGCTGCCGTCGGGCGTCGTGACCACGGCCCCGTCCAGGTGGGACATCAGGAACCACTGCGCGTGCTCCGACGGGACGCTGCGCTGCGGACGGGCGTGCGCCGTGGGGTCGACCCGGCGCAGCTGGTGGCGCAGCGCCTTGAGCGTCCCGAGCACCTGGCCCGGGAGCTTCGTGGGCGGGCTCGGGAAGACCTGGGCCGCGAGGGCGCCGACCTGCGCGGACGGCACGTCGGCCGGGTCGGTGACCACCTGGCCGTCGGGGAACTCGGCCCGACGCTCCCTGATCGTCCCGAGCGCGGTCGGCAGCGACCCGAACAGGGCCTGCGGACCGGACAGGAAGTCGCGCATCCCCATGTGGTGCAGCGCGATCGTCGAGTACTGCAGCAGGAACAGGTGGCGCAGGGTGCGCTTGACCATGTCGGTCAGCATCACGCGCGGGTTCGCCGGGCCGTGCAGCGCGGCGACGACGAGGCGGTTGCGGACGTGGAAGTACGCCTGCCAGTCGGAGGTGTCGTCCTTCTCCACGAAGCTCATGTGCCACAGGCCGACGCCCGGCACGGTCGCGGTCGGGTGGCCCGCCGCCTGCGCCCGCAGGCCGTACTCGCAGTCGTCCCACTTGATGAACAGCGGCAGCGGCAGCCCGATCTCCTCGGCGACCGAGCGGGGGATCATGCACATCCACCAGGCGTTGTAGTCGACGTCGACCCGTCGGTGCATCCACAGCGTCTCGCGCAGCGGGTCGGTCGCGAAGTCGTGGTCCTCGACGGTGTACGGCGCGCTCTGCCAGAAGAAGAGGCCGCGGTCGACGACCTCGCCCATCACGTGCAGGTGCGAGCGGGCCTGGAGCGACAGCATCTGCCCGCCGACCAGCAGCGGTTCGCGGGAGAAGCGCGAGAAGGCGAGCGCCCGCAGGACGGAGTCGGGCTCGAGGACGACGTCGTCGTCCATGAACAGGATCTGTTCGCAGTCGGTGAGCTCCAGCGCGTCGTGCATGATCCGCGCGTAGCCGCCCGAGCCGCCGAGGTTGGGCTGGTCGACGATGCGCAGGCGGTCGCCCAGCAGGGCGGCCGCCTCGTCGAAGCCCGGCTGGTGGCGGACCTTGCTGCTGCCCTGGTCGGGCACGATGACGGCGGTCAGCGTGTCGCGGACGAGCTGGTCCTCGCCGAGGGCGCGCAGCGTGGCGACGCAGTCGGTGGGTCGGTTGAACGTCGGCATGCCCACCGTGACAGCAGCCCGCCCCGGCGCCTGGCGCGTGGCGTACCACCCGCCGGCGAGCAGCTCGAGCGACTCGTTCTCCGTGGTGAGATCGAACCACAGCCAGCCGCCGTCGCCGAACGGGCGCAGCGAGCAGGGGATGTCGACCTCGTGCTCGCGCCCGTCGGCGGGCAGGACCTCGCCGTGCAGGTGCACCGCCACGCCCTTGGCCGACGAGCGGTAGACGTCCACGCGTCCCCCGCCGCGCAGCGACAGCCGCAGCGACACCTCGTCGAGCACCGACCAGCGCCGCCAGTACGACGCCGGGAAGGCGTTGAAGTAGGCGGCGAACGACGTCTCGCTCCGGGCCGGGATCGCGACGCTGGTCCGCGAGCGCACCTCCGCCGAGCGCCCGCCGGAGCGGCGCAGGTGCAGCATCAGCTCGTCGACGTCCTCGATGAGTGTGCCGGGCCGCCCGGCGGTCGGGCTCCCGGCCAGCACTCCGGTCGAGCTGCTCTCGTCGAGGTAGAGCGCACGCACCGAGAACGGATCGGCCGTCCGGGGCAGGATCACCCGCTGCAGCAGCGCGGAGTCCGCCTCGCGCGCCGAGGTCTGTGCGGCCCGGGGCTGCGTGCTCGTCATGGGTCCGACGGTAGCGGCGGGCCTCGTCAGAGCAGCGAGGCCACCCGGCGCGCTCCGCTCCATCGCGGTCTGCGGCGGGGTGCGTGGACGGCGGCGGTCGGCGGCGATGTCCGCTGGGTCGTCCGGAGGCGACGTCCGGTGGGTCGTCCTGGCGCGGGGGCGCCGTTGGTGGCGAGGCTCCTCGCCGACGGGTCGCTCACGCGCCAGAGCCTCGTGCCGCATGATCAGACGCTGACTCGCGCACGCGTCCGCCCCGCGCTCGCTCGCCCGAGATCGACGTCGACGTCAAAGTCGTCACCTCGTCGTCGGCACCGGGCGTCTCGAACGCCCCACGAACCGTGCCTCGTCGGCCGGAAGAGCGGCGGGCTGCGTCGAGACGACGAAAGAGGTCCTCCCCGACGGCGCGCCGCCCGATCGCGCACGTGTCCGCATCCCGCTCGCCGGCGTAGGTCCCGCGAGCGACGTCGATGTCGAGGGTCTGGCCATCGGCAACACGTGCGACGGTCGTGGTGCACGCCGTGTCATCCTCGGTGGCCCTCCCTTCGACGATCGACGGCGGGCAACCCCGTCGATCTCGTGTCCGCCGGCCGGAAGATCGGACCACCGACGCGGTTGCGGTAGGTGTCGACGAACAGGTCGCCGCTCTGGACGATCGAGAGCGCCAGGCGTCGCGAACCGATTCTGCCCGCCGACCACGTGCAGCTCGGCGCGCCGATGGCATCGATGCCACGCTCGCCGGGCGGGCGGACGCCGAGGTCGGCGAGCTGCGAGGCGCTCAGCACGCCGCCTTCTCGACGGGGCGGAACTCGCCGCGCCGGAGGTCGGGGAGCGTCATTCCGCGGCGTCAGCGCCCGGCGAGGGGTTTCGGCCCGCCTCATCGGCCACAGCGGGCGCGTTGCGGGGGACGGGCGGCGTCGGGCGGACGGGGTCGCGGGCGCGGGTGGCCCGGCAAGTCCCGGGGACCACCCGACCGGCTGCCGATGTTGCGATCCACTGGCGCGCGGGGCGACCGGCGTTCGACCGAGGTTCCGTGCCGCGTGCCCGTCGATCTCCGCCTGCCGCGCCAGGTCGGACTCCATGCCGTCGATCAACGCCTGGTGGTTCGATCGCGGTCCAGCGCCCCAGGTGCCCCAGGAGGCGCTGGAACCCGGTGGCGACCGTCGACGGCCTTCTCCGAGAGGAGCATCGAACGCCTCGGACGTGCTGACCGGGTCGAGCGCGGGACGTCGTCGGCGACGACGATGCCTCCTCGGCGACGCTCTCTGCGAAGCCCGCGCCCGTGCCGAAGCCGTCGTAGACCGTGCGCAACTGGTCGACCGCCGCACGGGCGAGCTCGGTGTCGAGGAAGAACTCACCACCGCCGGGAGGCGACGTCGGGGAGGCGTCCCGGCTCCACGTGAACCCGCGAGCGCCCGACGCGCGCCAGGTGTCGAGCGTCTCGGCGAGGTACTCGCTCGGCACGTGGAACGACGGGTCGAGCGGCGCTGATCACGGCGACGTCCTAGCGTCGGGAGCGTGACCGCGCCGAGCCGACCCCGCGTCGACGTCTTCGTCGACCCCGTCTGCCCCTTCGCCTGGATCGCCTACCGCTGGCTGCTCGAGGTCGCCGAGCAGCGCGACCTCGAGCTGCACGTGCGGCTGATGAGCCTCGCGGTCCTCAACGGGGAGGACCCGGTGGCGCCCGGAGCGGGGCCTCGAGAGCGCCTGGCGACCGGTGCGGGTGGGCGCGGCGATGGTCGAGCGGCTCGGGGAGGACGCGTGGACGCAGTTCGTCACCGCGTTCGGCACCCGCTACCACGTCCAGGGCGAGCGCGGGCGCGACGAGGTGTTGCGCGCGACGCTGGTCGACCTGGGTGCGGAGGACCTCTACGCGGTCGCCGACTCGACCGCGCGCGACGACGAGGTCCGCCGCAGCCACGACGAGGGCATGGCGCCGGTCGGGCTCGACGTCGGGACCCCGTGCTGCACGTCGACGGCACGGCCTTCATCGGCCCCGTGCTCGAGGCCGTCCCGCACGGGCAGGAGGCGCTCGACGCGTTCGACGGCGCGCTGCTGCTCGCCCGCAACCCGCACTTCGTCGAGCTCAAGCGCACGCGCAGCGGCGACGTCGACCCGAGCTGATCAGCCCTCGAGCGGGTCGGCGGCGCCGAACTCGGTGCCGTCGGTGAACCACGGCGCGATCTTGTTGTCGAACATCGTCAGCGCCGAGCCGATCGCCATGTGCATGTCGAGGTACTTGTAGGTCCCGAGCCGGCCGCCGAAGAGCACCCGGTGGTTCGCCGCCTCCTTGCGGGCGAGCTCGCGGTAGCGCTCGAGCTTCGAGCGGTTCTCCGGGGTGTTGATCGGGTAGTACGGCTCGTCGCCGGACTCGGCGAAGCGCGAGAACTCCCGCATGATGATCGTCTTGTCGGACGGGTACGACGTGCGCTCCGGGTGGAAGTGCCGGAACTCGTGGATGCGGGTGAACGGGACGTCGCGGTCGGCGTAGTTCATGACCGGCGTGCCCTGGAAGTCGCCGGTCGTGGTCACGACCTCGGCCTCGAAGTCGAGGGTGCGCCACCCGAGCTCGCCCTCGGCGAAGTCGAAGTACCGGTCGAGGGGGCCCGTGTAGACGGTCGGGACGTCGGCGGGCAGCGAGGACCGGACGTCGAACCAGTCGGTGTCGAGGCGGACCTCGATGTTCGGGTGGTCGGCCATCCGCTCGAGCCAGGCCGTGTACCCGTCGACCGGCAGGCCCTCGTAGGTGTCGGAGAAGTACCGGTTGTCGAAGGTGTAGCGCACCGGCAGCCGCGAGACGATCGAGGCGGGCAGCTCCTTCGGGTCGGTCTGCCACTGCTTGGCGGTGTAGCCCGCGAAGAACGCCTCGTAGAGCGGGCGGCCGACGAGCGCGACGCCCTTCTCCTCGAAGTTGCGCGCGTCGTCGACGTCGATCTCGGCGGCGTGCTCGGCGACCCAGGCGCGGGCCTCGTCGGGGCTCATCGCCTTCCCGGCGAACTCGCAGATCGTCGCGAGGTTGACCGGCATCGGGTAGACGCGGCCCTTGAAGATGGTGAAGACGCGGTGCTGGTAGCCGGTGAACTCGGTGAACCGGTTGACGTAGGACCACACGCGCTCGTTCGACGTGTGGAACAGGTGCGCGCCGTAGCGGTGCACCTCGATCCCGGTCTCGGGGTCGGCCTCGGAGTAGGCGTTGCCGCCGAGGTGGTGGCGCTTGTCGAGCACCAGGACGCGCTTGTCGAGCTCACGTGCCGCGCGTTCGGCGACCGTGAGGCCGAAGAACCCCGAGCCGACGACGACCAGGTCCGGATCCGTCACGAGCTCGACGGTAATCGCGGTCGTCGGCCGGGGTACCACGGGCGTGCCCACCGTGACCCGCACCGCCGACCACCGCCCGCGCCCCGCCACCGTCCGCGACTACCTGCGCGACTTCGCGAACGCCGAGGAGTGGGACGCCGGCACCGTCTCGTGCACGCCGGTCGACGACGCCCCCGTGGGGGTCGGCAAGCAATGGCGCAACGTCTCGCGGTTCCGCGGCCGCGAGACCACCCTGACCTACACGCTCGAGGCCGACGAGCCCGAGCGGCTGCGCATCGTCGGGAAGAACAAGACGGTGACCAGCGAGGACGACATGCGCCTCGAGCCGGAGAGCCGGGAAGGTGGCTCGAGCGGCACGCGCGTCACCTACACCGCGACGTTCACCTTCCACGGCGCCGCCAAGCTCGCGACCCCGCTGCTCGTCCCCGCGCTCGGGCGCCTCGCCGACGCGGCCCAGGAGAGCCTCGAGCGGGCCCTGCAGCGGCTCCCGGCGCGCTGACGCCGGCCGCGGCACCGGCGAACGGCCGTGTCGATACGGCCGGGCGACCCTCGCAGTCCGGACGAACGTGATCTGATCGCACCGTCCCCTCGAGACGGGTCGCGATGGTCGTCCTCCCCTTCGGTCACGTGGTCGGTGTCGCCGCGGACCTCGCCTCCCCCTTCCTGCGCGTGCTCGGGTACCACGGCCTGCGGCGGGTCGGCGCCGGTGCGGGCCGAGCGCACGTCGAGCTCCGCGGCATGCACGGCGACGGGCAGGCCGAGGCGCGGCGCCTGCTCGAGAAGCGGCTCGCGGCACTGCCCGGGGTGCACGCCGCGGCGGTCAACGCCGTGCTCGGGCGGGTTGTGGTCGATCACGACCCGGACCTGGCGGTCGCCGACGTCGTGGCGGTCGTCGACGACGTCGAGCGCGAGCAGGGCCTCGCCGACGCCGTGCCCGCCCCGGCGAGCGCGCACCACCCGGCCGACTCCGCCCCGCTGACCCGGCAGCTCGTCGCGCTCGGGGTCGACGTCGCGGGGCTCGCCGTGGTCGCCGTCGAGCGGTCGACGGTCACGCTGCCGGTGACCTCCACGCTCGTGCCCCCGGTCGCGACCGCCGCGGCTGTCGCTCGCCGACAGCGTGCCCTCGCTGCGGGCGCTCGCGGAGCGCACGGCCGGCGCCGCGGCCACCGAGTCGTGGTTCTCGATCGGCAGCGCCACGGCCCAGGCCCTCGGGCGCGGACCGCTGGGGCTGGTGGCGGACGCCTGCTACCGCTCGCTGCGCGCCCGGGAGGCCGCCGCGGGGCGCCGCGTGGCGCGACCTCGACGCGCGGACCGACGTCGAGGCGCACCGCGTCGAGCCCGTGGCCGCCACCGGTCGAGCGCCCGAGCGCGCTGCGGGCCGGGGTCGTCGCGCGCGTCGGCGACGCGGCGGGCGCGGGCGCGCTCGGGGGACTGGCGCTCGCCCTGGTGCTGGCTCCGAGCGGGCGAGTGCCGTCGTCCTCGCGGGCGCCCGAAGGCGGCCGCTGGGGCTTCGAGGCCTTCGCGGCGGCGGCCGGGCACGCGCTGGCCGGACGCGCGGTGGTCGTGCTCGACCCGTCCGCGCTGCGCCGGCCGACCGCGTCGACGTCGTCGTCGACCCGTCCTCCCGACCCCGTCGCGGCCGCGGCCGCGGCCGGTCGGCCGGGTGTCGTCGTCACCGCCCCGACGTCCGCCGCGTCGATCGCCGAGCTGCAGGGCGACGGGCGCGGCGTCGCGCTCGTCACCGCGGACCGCGACGCGACCGCGGCCCTCGCGGCCGCCGACGTCGCGGTGTTCGTCGACGACGGCGACGCGACCGGCCCGGCCCCGGTCTGGAGCGCGGACGTGCTCTGCCCCGACGCCGACGCCGCGCGCGGCCGTCTCGGCGTCGCTCGCCGCGGCACCCGCCGGGGCCCGTCGCGCCGCGGCGCTCGCGGTGCTCGCCTCCTGCGCGGCGCTGCCGTTCGCGCTGCTCGCCCCGCTGCCGGGGCTCGGGGGCCGCGCCAGCCTGCCGATCACCTCGGGCGCGCTGCTCGCGCTCGTGGTCGGCACCTGGACCGGGGCCACCGCCGTTCCGGACGCGGGCTGACAGGATCAGCGGCGTGAGCGCCGACGCCCCGCCCGCTCCGGCCGCGACCGAGCCGCGCACCGGCAGGCGGGCCGCGGTCGTCGCCGGGGCCGCGCTGCCCGCGCTGCTGCTCGCGGTGCTCGGCACGAGCCACCCGCACGTCCTGACCCCGGAGTCGGCGCCGTGGTGGCGCGACCTCCACATCGTCGGCCTGGTCCTGTTCCCGCTGCTCGCCGTGCCGCCGTGGCTCGTGGTCCGGGGGCGCGGCCGGTGGCTGGAGGTCGCGACGCTGCTGCTCGGGCTCGTCTACGCGTCGTTCTACACCGCGCTCGACGCGATCGCGGGCATCGGCGGGGGCGCCACGACGATCGCCGTCGGGCCCGGACCGTGGGTGAGCGCGCTGTTCGGCGTCGCCGACCAGGTCGTCCTGCCCGGGGTCTACGCCCACCTCGCGGCGGCCGTGCTCGCGGCGGTCGCGGTCGTCGCCACGACGCGCGGTGTCGCGCGGGCCGGCGCCCTCGTCGGCGGGGTGCTCGTCGTCGGGGCCGCGTGGGAGTTCACGACCAGCCACATCTACCACCCGTGGGGCACCGGCACGATGGTCGTCCTCGCCGCCGGCTGGACCCTGCTCGCCCTCGCGGCGACGGCACCGGCACGCCGCCGGGTTGCCCCGGGAGCGCCCGGCGGCGTGTGACTTGCGACGACCGGCGTCCGTTCACCGCGTCGGGGTGCCACTCTCGTCGTTGCCTCCTCGGGGGTCAGCCGCGGAGGAGCGCCGTGAGTCAGGACGTCCAGCTCGTTCGGCTGACGCCGACGCCCGCCGTGGCGCCCTACCGGCGCGCGGCCTTCGTCGTCTTCGCCGTCGCCCTCGCGATCGGCGCGCTGATCCACGAGTGGAACAGCACCTGGGACCCGTGGGTGGCGATCCCCGTCGCCGTCGCGCGTTCGCCGTGCTGGCGCGCCCGTCGTCGCCCGTGCGCCTCGGGTGCTGCTGGCGACGCTGGTCGCGGAGTGCGTGCGCCAGATGCCCGACCCCGTCAACCACCAGATCCTGCTGGGCATCATGGGCGCGGCCCTCGGGGTGTGGTGGCTCGCCCTGCGCGTCCGGCGTCCCGACGTGGCCCGCGATCCTGCGCAGCTCTACGACCGCATCGCGCCGTTCCTGCGCGTCGGCTTCATCCTCATGTGGCTGCTCGCGGCGCTGGCGAAGATGAACGCGGGCTTCCTCGACCCGGTCTCCACGTGCGCGGTCTGGATCGTCGAGTCGATGCCGGGCGTCGCCGTGCCCGGGGCGTTCGTGCCGCTCGTGGTGGCCGGGACGCTCGCCATGGAGCTCGCCCTCCCGCTGCTGCTCCTGTTCCACCGCACCCGCCCGCTCGCGATCATGGTGGCGCTGCCGTTCCACGCCATCTCGGCGGTGGCCGGTCACTCCTGGTTCTCGGGCTTCGCGTGGGCCTTCTACGCGCTGTTCCTGCCGCCCGCGGTCCTCGCCCGCGGCACGGTCGTCGCGCGCTCCTCGTCGGGCCCCGGGTCCGCGGGGTGCTCGACGCCGCCCGCGCCGCCGTGGGTCGCCCTCACCGCCGCCGTGCTGACCTGGCTCGTCGCCCGACTACTGGCTGGTCCCCGCGCTCGGCCCGCTCGCCGGCGGCGCGGCCACTGGGGCGCGGGTGCTGCTGTGGGCGCGTGGATGGGCTTCACCGCCGTCGTGCTGTGGCGCCTGCGACGCTCCTGGCAGCCCGGCTCGACGCGCCCGAAGGCCCGCTCGCGGTGACCAGCGCGATCCTCGTCGTCGGGCTCGTCGCGCTGGTGCTCAACGGCGCGACCCCCTACCTGGGGCTCAAGACCGACGCCGCGTTCACGATGTTCTCGAACCTGCGCACCGAGCCCGGGCACTGGAACCCGCTGCTGGTGCCCGAGCAGGCGCGGGTGCTCGGCTGGCTCGACGGCGGCGACGTCCGCTTCGTCGCCGTCGACGACCCGCGGATGCGGGCCGTCCTCGACGACGAGGAGGCCTCCCACACCGTGCTCCTCGGCGCCCGCACCATCGCGACGCGGTTCCCGGACGCGACCGTGACCTACACCCTCGACGGTGCGCCCCGCACGGCCTCGCCCGTCTCGGCCGACCCGGTGCTCGGGCGGCCGCTGTCGTTCGCCGAGGCGTGGTTCGGCTCGACCCGCCCCTACGCCGAGGGCGGCACCTGCCAGCATTAGCCCACCCCGGTGAGGAGCCCGCCGCGCCCCGCCCGGCCCGTCGGGTCGCGGGACGGGCCCTGGCAGGGTGGACCGCTGCGGACGGCCCGCCGGGACCGTCGTCGAGGGGAGGCGGGCGCCGGGGTGGGAGAGACCGACGCGAGCACGCTCCCCGCCCGCCGGCGACCGGCACCACGACCGACGACCGACGCTGTCGAGCGCGCGACGTTGCCCGCGCGCGGGCCCGACCTCGAGCGTCTCGTCGCCCAGCGCGCGTTCTTCGCCGGCCCCCGCGACGACGTCCCCGGCGAGCCCTACGCCACGACCACCCGCGGCTTCGCGGTCCTGCGCCGGCAGCGAGCCGTCCTCGACCCGCGCACCGAGGTCAGCCTCGACACGTTCTTCGGGCGCTTCCCGGCGAGCTACTGGCAGCGCTGGACCGCGGTCACCGAGGTCGTGCTGGAGGCGCGGGTCAGCGGCAGCGGGCGCCTGCGGGTGCGCGCGGGCGACCGCGAGGGGGTCGCGCGCACTGCGTGTGCGTCGTCGTCGACGACGCGCGCGACGAGCGGGTCGACCTGCCGGTCGCGATCGACCGCTTCGTCGACGGCGGTGCCGTCTGGCTCGAGCTCCTCACCGAGGACCACGGGCTCGAGGTCGCCGACGTGCGCTGGAGCGTCGCGGCGCCGGCACGCCTGCGCCCCACCGCGGTGGTGATGTGCACCCACGACCGCGCCGACGACTGCCTCGCCACGCTCGGCGTCCTCGTCGACGACCCGTGGGCACGCCTGCTCGTCGACGCGGTCTACGTGATCGACCAGGGCAGCGACACCGTCGCGTCGCGCCCGGCCTTCGCCGAGGTCGCCGACCGGCTCGGGGACGCGCTGCGCTACCGCCGCCAGCCCAACCTCGGCGGCTCGGGAGGCTTCACCCGCGGGCTCTACGAGGTCGCCGACGTGGCGGGCGCCGACCACGCCAACGTGCTCTTCACCGACGACGACATCGTCCTCGAGCCCGACGCCCTCGTGCGACTCACGGCCTTCGCCAACTCCTGCGTCGAGCCGGTGATCGTCGGCGCGCAGATGCTGCACCTGCTGCACCCGCTCAAGATCCACACCGGGGCGAGACCGCCGACTTCCGCGCCGTCGAGCCGGCCTCGCCGTGCCGAACGCGCTCGACAAGGCCGACGTCACCGAGGAGCTCCAGGACATCCGGGTCGACGCCGACTACAACGCCTGGTGGACCTGCCTGATCCCCTCGGAGATCGTCGCGTCCGTCGGCTACCCGATGCCCTTCTTCTTCCAGTGGGACGACGTCGAGTACGGCTACCGCGCCCTGGCCCGCGGCCACGCGACGGTGACGCTGCCGGGCGCGGCGGTCTGGCACCACGACTTCGACTGGAAGGACGAGGACGACTGGTCGCGGTACTTCACGCTGCGCAACGCCCTCATGATCGACGCTCTGCACGGTGACTTCGACCCGGCGGCGAGCGCGCGCGTCGTCGCCCGCTGGGTCGCGCGATGCCTGGCCTCCATGCGCTACGGGCAGGCCGCGACGCTGCTGCTCGCCGTCGAGGACTTCCTGCGCGGGCCCGACTCGCTGCGCGACGGCGGCGTCGCCGCCCTCGCCGCCGTCCGGCGCTGCGCGCGCGCCACCCGAGACCGTCCGCCACCCGGCCTCGGCCGTCCCCGGCCTGCCCGCCGCCGGGCGGCCGATCTCCGTGCCCGCCGGTGCCCCGTCGCGCGAGGGCGCGGTGCTCGCCAAGCGCCTGGTGTGGCAGCTGCGCGGGCGCCTGCTGCCGACCGCGTCGATCGCCGCGAAGGACGCGCACTGGTGGCACGTGGCGCGCCACCGCACCGCCGTCGTCACCGACGCCTCGCAGCAGGGCGTGCGGGTGCGACGCCACGACCGCGCCGAGCTGGTGCGCCTCGGGCGCGAGGCCGCGCGGGTGCTCGCCCGGCTCCGGCGCGAGGGGACCGACGCGCAGCGGCGCCTGCGCGCGGCGGTGCCGGAGCTGACCAGCCGCGAGCACTGGCGCCTGCTGTTCGAGTCGGGAGAGCCGTCCGGGAGGACCGAATGATCGACAAACTGAGGTCCCGGCTGCGGGCGCGCACGGTCGGCGTGGTCGACGAGATCGTCCGGCGCCGCCTCGACGCCCGCTTCGAGCAGCACGAGGCGTGGCTGCGCGCGCAGCTCGACCAGATCCTCGACGAGCACAACGACGCCGACCGGCGCAGCCGCCGCGACATGTTCCAGGCCGCCGAGCGTGACGCCGCCCGCGCGAGCGCGCGCTTCGCCGAACGCCACTTCCCGACCGCGTGCACCTACTTCGAGAAGTACGCCACGCTGCGCCATGCCCTCGACGCGGCGCCGAAGGACGGCATGGCGCTCGAGTTCGGGGTCTACAGCGGCTCGACGCTGCGGGTCATCGCCGATGGCCGCGACGGCGAGGTGTACGGGTTCGACTCCTTCGAGGGGCTGCCCGAGAACTGGCGCTCGACCTTCGAGGCCGGCACCTTCGCCGTCGACGCGCTGCCCGATGTCCCCGGCGCCGAGCTCGTCGTCGGCTGGTTCGACGAGACCCTGCCCGGCTTCCTCGCCGACCACCCCGACCCGATCGCGCTGCTCCACGTCGACGGCGACCTGTACTCCTCGGCGGTCACCGTCCTCGAGCACTGCGGGCCCCGCCTCGTGCCCGGATCGGTCGTGATCTTCGACGAGTACTTCAACTACCCGGGCTGGGAGCGCCACGAGCACCGCGCGTGGCAGGAGTTCATCGAGCGCACCGGCACCCGCTTCACCTGGCTCGCCTACACCGCCAACGACGAGCAGGTGGTCGTGCGCATCGACGAGCCCGGCGAGTTCGCACGAGATACCCGTTCATCGACGTAGAGGGTACGAAGGGGTATCTCGTCCGGGATCGGGGGACGGAGGTCAGCCGTCGCCGTCGTCGGACTCGGCGATCTCGCGGATCAGCCCGCCCGCGAGCACGGTGTCGATCTGACGCTGCGAGAGCTCGTGAGTGAACGTGTACTCGGTCCCGTCGACCGTCCCGTGATCTCCGTTCCCGGCGCGAGCTGGTCGTGCAGCCCGGAGAACGACAGCGTGTCGCCCTGCGCGATCGCGTCGTAGTCGGCCTCGTCGGCGAAGGAGAGCGCGAGGATCCCGAAGTTCGCCAGGTTCTGCCAGTGGATGCGCGCGAACGACTTCGCGATCACCACGCGCAGGCCGAGGTAGCGCGGGCAGATCGCGGCGTGCTCGCGCGACGATCCCTGGCCGTAGTTGTGGCCGCCGACAGGATGGCATGGCCGCCCCCTCCTTGATCTCCTCGGCCTTCGCCGGGTAGTCCTCGTCGATCCGGACGAAGGCGAACTGCGCGAGCTTCGGGATGTTCGACCGGAAGGGCAGCGCGGCGCGCCCGCCGGGAGATGTCGTCGGTGGAGATGTCGTCGCCGACCTTGAGCAGCACCGGCAGCTCGAACTCGTCGGGCAGCGGCGAGAACTCGGGAGGCCCGAGATGTTCGGGCCTTCACCAGCTCGACCGACCCGGCCTCCTCGGCGACGGCGGCCGGTGAGCATCGCCTTGTTGACGTAGGGCTCCACCAGCTCGAGGTCGCCCCAGCGCAGGTCCAGCTCCTCGGCGAGGTCACGCGGGTCGGTGATCTTGCCGAACAGCGCGCTCGCGGCAGCGGTCTCGGGCGAGCACAGCCACACCGCGTCGTCCGCGCCGCCGCCGGAGCGGCCGGGGAAGTTGCGGGGGAAGGTGCGCAGCGAGTTCGTGCCCGGCGCCGGGGCCTGGCCCATCCCGATGCAGCCCATGCAGCCGGTCTGGTGGATGCGCGCCCCGGCGGCGATGAGCGACGTGGTCCCGCCCCAGCGGGTGAGGTCGGTGAGGATCTGCCGTGAGCTCGGGTTCACGTCGAAGCTCACGCCGTTGTGGGTCTGCCGGCCGTCGACCATCCGCGCGACGATCGCGAAGTCGCGCAGGCCGGGGTTGGCCGACGAGCCGACGACGACCTGCCCCACCGGCTCGCCGACGACCTCGCTCACCGGCACGACGTTGCCCGGCGACGAGGGCTTGGCGATGAGCGGCACGATCTCGGAGAGGTCGATCTCCTCGGTGAGGTCGTAGACCGTGTCCTCGGACGCGAGGAGCTCGACGAAGTCGTCCTCGCGGTCCTCGGCGGCGAGGAAGCGGCGGACCTCGTCGTCGGCCGGGAACACCGTCGTGGTGGCGCCGAGCTCGGCGCCCATGTTGGCGATCACGTGGCGGTCCATCGCGCTCAGGTCTCGAGCCCCGGCCGTGGTACTCGAGGATGCGGTTGGTGCCGCCCTTCGTGCCGTGGCGGCGCAGCATCTCGAGGATGACGTCCTTCGCCGAGCACCAGGGCGGCAGCTCGCCGGTGAGCCGGATGCCCCAGATCTCGGCATGCGGATGGTCAGCGGCCGGCCCGCGATCGCGAGGGCGACCTCGAGCCCGCCGACACCGATCGCGAGCATGCCCAGCGACCCGCACGCCGGGGTGTGCGAGTCCGAGCCGATCATCGTCTTGCCCGGGATGCCGAAGCGCTGCATGTGCGTCGGGTGCGAGACGCCGTTGCCCGGCTTGGAGTACCAGAGCCCGAAGCGCCGGCACCGACTCCAGGTAGGCGTGGTCCTCGGCGTTCTTCTCGTCGGCCTGCAGCAGGTTGTGGTCGACGTACTGCACCGAGACCTCGGTCTGCGCCCGCTCCAGCCCGAACGCCTCGAGCTCCTGCATCACCAGCGTCCCGGTGGCGTCCTGGGTCAGCGTCTGGTCGATCCGCAGCGACACCTCCTCGCCGGGGGTCATGTCGCCGTCGACGAGGTGGCCCGCGATCAGCTTGTGCGCGACGCTCCCGCGGCCCTGTCCCGACATCGGTGGCGCCCCCGGCACGGTGGTGGTGGTCTGTGACGGTGACGGTGACTACCCCGTTCGCACCCTTCCCATGACCGCCGTCTGCGGACGCTCACTCTGCTCCGGCGGCGCGCGGTCATCGCCCGCTGCTTGGCCCGCGCGCCGCAGACGGCCATGGAGCACCACGCCCGCGACCGGTTCTTGGAGCCGTCGTAGAAGGCCTCCCGGCAGTGCGGGTCGCGGCAGACCTTGAGCCGGGCCCAGTCGCCGGTGAGGCGCGCGACGACGACGCGGGCCAGCAACGCGGCACCGACCGCGGATCCCGGCCCGCCCGGGCGCGGGACGAGCGCCGCCTCGTCGATCGCCGAGCCGCGCAGGGCCACGGCGTCGGTGACCGCCGCGAGCGCCGCGACCGCGTCGTCGTCCCCGGGCCGGACCGCGTCGTTGTGCCGGGCGAGCAGCGCCCGCAACCCCTCGCGCACGGCGAGCGCCGCCGGGAGCTCGTCGTCCCCGGCGGGCAGCCCGAGGTGCGCTCGCGCCCAGGCGTCGAGCGCCCCGGGGTGGTCGAGGTCCTCGCGCGCGACGGGCGACGCCCGGGTGATGGCCCGCGTGTTGACGAATGCCGCCACGGCGTCGAGCGGGGGCGGGCCCCGCCGTCGCGGGCGTCGGTCGGCACGGGCCAGGTATGCCCGTTGACCGTCATCACCGGTGAAATAGCTTTGGCGGTGATGTCTGGGGAGACGACGACAGCGACCCCGACGACCGGCGACGCGACCGGTCCGGTCCGCGGTGTCGTCGCCCTGCTGCTGGTCGGGTCGTGCTGAGCGGGTTCAGCCTGCGCCCGGCCGTCACCAGCGTCGGAGCGCTCCTGCCGACGCTGCGCGACGCGCTCCCACTGGACCGGGGTGACGTCGGGCGTGCTGACGGCCCTGCCGACGGTCTGCTTCGCCGGGCTCGGCTGCTCGCGCCGCGGCTGGCGCGCGGACCGGACCGAGGTCGTCGTGGGCGGCGCCCTGGTACTCGTCGGGCTCGGCCTCGCGACGCGGGCCCTCGCCCCGGGACCGCTCGGCTTCCTCGCCGCCAGCGCGGTGGCCCTCGTCGGGATCGCGGTGGCGAACGTGCTGGGAGCGCCGCTGGTGCGCCGCCACTTCCCGCACCGCACGGGCCTGGTCACCGGCCTCTACACCGCGAGCATCACCGTCGGCGTCGGCCTGCCCGCCGCGACCAGCGCGTCGGTCGCGGCGCTCGCCGGCGGACCCGACGGATGGCGGGTGGGACTCGGGATCTGGGCGCCGGTGGCGGTGCTCGCGGCCCTGCCGTGGCTGCTGCCGTCGCTGCGGCGGTCGGCGGACGGCGTGGGGCCCGGCGGCGACGCCGGCAGCGCAGTGCGACCCACCCGCGGCGCGGTCGTCGCACTCACGATCTTCTTCGGCGTGCAGTCGCTGATGGGGTTCGTGGTGATGGGCTGGCTGCCGGCGGTGTTCGTCGACGCGGGTCTGCCCGGCCCCGGCCGGCCTGCTGCTCGCGGTGACCGCGCTCGTGGCGATGCCGTTGGCCCTGGCGGTGCCGGTCCTCGCGACCAGGGCCCGGACCCGACCGCTCCTGGTCGTCGCCGTGTCGGCGGCGGGCGCCGCCGGCTGGCTGGGCGTGCTGCTCGACCCGACCGGCGCTCCACGGTGTGGGCGGCCTGCTGGCGCGCCGCACTGCGCCTACCCGCTGGCCGTCGCCCTGATCCGGGTGAACAGCAGCGATCCCGCGGGCGAGCTCCGGCTCTCGGGCGTGGTCCAGACCGGTGGCTACACCCTGGCTGCCGTCGGACCGCTGGCCGCGGGGTCCTGCGCGACGCCACCGCCGGCTGGACGGTGCCGATCACGCTGATCCTCGCCCTGCTCGTGGTGCAGGCCGTGGCGGGGCTCGCCACCCTGCGCCCGGCTCGCACCGGCGCGGGGTGACGGGGCGTCAGGCCGGCCGGGCGGCCGCCTGCAGGACGTAGCGCTGCACGACCCCGCGAGCCTCGTCGATCGTGCGGGCGTGCCCCCAGACGCGCTTGTCCAGGCGATTGTGGGTCCACCCGCCGGGAAGGACGCGCGTACCGAGGTTGCACTCGCCGACCTCGCGGTCCCAGAGGATTTCGGACTGGAACCCGCGGGCGTCGTCCCACTTCCACGAGTACCCGTACTCCTCCGGCGACTCGATGATCTCCACGCCGTCGACGTCCATGGCTGCCTCCTCGACGAGGTCCCCCGACTTCACCGCCCTATTAGGATCACCCCGTGGACCGAGAACGAGTCCACCCGAGCGCAGTATCTTCGTTCGCGTTCGGCCCATCGACGATGCTCTTCTCGGGAGAACGCGTGGCCGTCTACGTCTCGTTGCCGCAGATTCCACTCGCTCTGCGCTTCGAGGAACCGAAGGACGAGGTCGTCGAGCGGTTCCAGGCGTTGATCTCCGCAGGTCAGGTGTCGTGCTTCCCCGTCGACGACGACACGACCGTGGTGGTCAACTTCGCGGTGCAGGCGTCGGCGTTCGTCGCCGAGGGCTTCAGCCAGACCGACCCCGACGATCTGCACAGCGCGGTCAGGGCGACCCTTCCGCCGAATCCCGAATGATGGGCCGGACGGCGCAGCGGTCGACCGTTTCGTGACACCGACGGCGGTCACGATCCGCCCATCGACCCGTTACGCTCGGGCGCGTGCAACGGGTCATCGGCATCCTGGTGCTCGTCCTGGTCCTGTTCTGGATCATCGACGAGCCCACCGGTGCTGCGGGCACCGTCAATGCCCTGCTGCTGAATCTGCGCGAGGCGGGCCAATCGGTCGTCACCTTCCTGCAGGCCCTCGTCTGAGGCCGCGCCCGCGGCCTCGTGTGCGCGCCCGGGCCCATCGGGCACCCCGCCCCCACTGCCCGCACCACTCGCTGTGGGGACGAGAGGAGCACGATGCAGGAACACGAGTTCGTCGCGGCGGTCAAGGACAGCCTCGACCTTCCCGACAACCGCAGCGCGGAGCGGGCCGTGCGCGCCACGCTCGGCGTCCTCGGGCAGCGCCTCGAGGGCGGGGAGGCCAAGGACCTCGCGTCGCAGCTCCCCGGCGCTCTGAAGGACCAGCTGCCCTCGCAGGGTCCGGGCGAGCGCTTCGACGTCAGCTCGTTCTACCAGCGTGTCGCCGCCGAGGAGGGTGAGGGCGTCACCGTCGCCCAGGCCCGCCAGCACGCCCGCGCCATCGCGAAGGGCCTCGAGACCGCCCTCTCCGACGGCGAGTGGAACAACTTCACCAGCCAGCTCCCCGCCGACTACGCCGACTTCCTCGGCACCGAGCCCGTCCAGAAGCACTAGTCCTTCGCGGCAATCTGACGGACCCCGGGCTCGATCCTCGCGGTGCCCGGAACCAAATCGGCGCCCCGTCGCCGGCTACCGACGACGGCCCGTCGGGACCCGGGCCGCTGTCGGTGGAACGACTACTCGCCGGGGCCGGCGTCGGGCACGTCGGGCCCGGGCAGGTGCACGTCGGTGACGACGATGTTGAGCTCGACCAGCGGGATCCCCGCGATCTCCTCGACGGCCTGCGGCACGTGCCGGCGCAGGGCGCGCACCAGCTCGCGGGCGCCGACGCCGTACTCGATCTCGACGTCGAGACCGACCCGGGCCCGCTGCTCCTCGAGCTCGACCCGGACCCCGGCCGTGTTCTCGGTGCTGCCGGTCAGGGTCTGGCGCACCGCTCCGACGGCACGCGAGGCCCCACCGCCCAGCGCCACCACACCCGGGATCTCGCGGGCGGCGAACGCGACGACCTTCTGGATCACCGAGGGCAGGACCTCGGTGGTGCCGACGACCCCCGACTCGAGGCCGGGCTCGCCGACGATCGGCGACGCGCCGGGGGTGGGACCGGTCGCGCCGGTCGGGCCGCTTCCTGGAGCTGCGCTGGTCATGCCGTGCGGATACCCCCTGCCCGGCGGGCTACCGCTCGCGCGGCAAGAGGGGCCCGAGCGGGCCGAGATCGAGGTTGAGGTCGGCGGGGGTGAGCCCGAACTGCTCGGTCAGCTCGTCCATCGCCTCGGCGAGCAGCATCAGCGACGTCCCCAGGTCCTCCTCCTGCGCCTCGGTCAAGTCGCCCTGCTCCGAGCGCCGCACCGCCTGGCGCTCCATGAGCTGGCGCAGCAGCTCGACGATCGTCAGGACCAGCTTCATCAGGTCGCGCCGCACCGCGTCCTTGTCGATCTCCACGCGGCGCGACGGCCCGGGCTCGGCGCCGGTCAACCGTCGGCGCGCCCGCGGCGGCTCGCCCTCGACGCGCCGGACCGAGCTCGACCCGGCTCGCCACGACCGACGGCTCCGGTCGCTCGACGGGCGTGATCGACACGATGAGCGCCCGCAGCGAGACCCGCACGAGGTCGACCCCGGCGAGCGAGATGGTGATGTCGCCCGCCAGCACCACACCACCGGCGAGCAGCCGGTCGAGCAGGTCGATCAGGGCGACCTCCTGGTCGCCGAACAGCGACGTGGAGTGCGGCTCGACGCTCACGGCGCCTCCTGCTGCGGGGCGTCGGGCGTGGTCGCGAAGGAGTAGGGCACCCAGGGCCCGGTCAGCTCCACGGTGATCCGGGCGTCGTCGGCCCAGGCCGCGATCACCTCGCCCACGGGACCCGCGTCGACCTCGGACGGCCCCACCACCGCATCGAGCAGGTAGGCGCCGTTGAGCACCATCGTCTCGGAGCGTCCCGACAGCGCGGCGTCCTGCAGCCGGTGGCGCCGGGCGTCGACGGCCCGCCCGGCAGCGCGGCGTGCAGCTCCTCCCCGCCCGGGTCGCCTCGTCGGCGCCGACTCGCCCTCGCGCAGCGCGGTCCGCCGCGCCCGCAGGTAGTCGCGGCCCGACGCCGGCGCGCCGCGGCGCCGCCCGCCGACCGCGGCCGGACGAACGCCTTGACCCCCCACTCGGCGCGGCCGGCGACACGGTCGAGCGCGGCCTCGAACAGCGTCGCCCGCTCGCCGATCGCGGACCGGGCGCGCTCGTCGTCGTGGTAGACGGTGGCCAGGCTGAGCGGGACGACCGGCCGCCGGCCCCGACCGCCGCCACGACCTCGTGGTGCGCCCGCGCCACGGCCCCGAGCCAGGCGAGGTCCTCGCGGTGCTCGGCCAGCGCGTGGGTGGAGAACTCCCCCGGGTCGACGTCGCCCACGACGGCCTGCAGCCCGGCCGCGTGCTCCGTCGCCGCCGCGACGACGCGGACGGCGACGACCCGGCGCCGCCGATGCCGGACACGCCGCGAGCGCCCCGCGTCGAGGCCGCGGGTCACGGCGTAGACGTAGCTCGCCGTCGTCGTACCGACGTCATCGCCCTCGATGGGGCGGCGCGTGCGCCGTCATCGCCGTCCTCCGGCGCCGCGGTCCCCGGCGGCTCCGGGCTCGTCGACGGCTCGGCGTCCGCGACCGCGGCGTCGTCGGGGCCGACCTCCTCGACCTCCGCGTCCTCGACCTCCGCGTCCTCGACCTCGTCGTCGTCCTCCTCCGCGTCCTCGAGCTCGGCGGGCGGCGGGCCCTCGAGGCGCTCGAGGCGGTCGCGCAGACGCCGGTTCTCCTCCTCGAGCTCGGAGTAGCCCGACGAGAGGGTGGGATCGCGCTCCCACCAGTCGATCCCCATCTCCTTGGCCCGGTCGACCGACGCGACGACCAGCCGCAGCTTGATCGTCAGCAGCTCGATGTCCAGCAGGTTCACCTGGATGTCCCCGGCGATGACGATGCCCTTGTCGAGGACCCGCTCGAGGATGTCGGCGAGGTTGTCACCGCCTCCCCCGCCCTGGGCGGGACGTTGCTGCTGCCGGGCCTGCGTCCCCGGCGGCTGCCCGTTCCAGCGGACGGGCTCACTCACGTGGAGTCCCCCTTGCCCCGGGTGTACTGCCGCAGCCGTCGATAGCTGAGCAGCTCCCCGTCGCCGTCCATCTCGGCCTCGTAGATGGCCATGAGGTCCGCGGTGTCGGGGACGCGGCGCGACTCGACCACCTCGAGCCCGACGGTCCACCCGTCGTCCGAGCGTTGCACCGTCGTCACGCTCTCGCTCTCCTTGCCGGTCATCTCCATGACCTGCTCGGCCGCCCACCGGGCGATCTGACGAGCCGGGATCTTCTTCGGCGGCTCGGGCTCGGCTCCGGTTCCGGGCTCGGCTCCGGCTCGGCTCCGGCGCTCCGGCTCGCGGGCTCCGGCTCGGGTCGACGTCGACGCCGGGGACGTTCCTGCGGGTCGATCGCGTGGTCGCCGCCGCGACGAGGCGCGACGGCGGCGCGGCGGGCGGGCCGGTTCCTCCTCGACCGGCTCCTCGACGACCTTCGTCCGGCGGCCTCCTCGTCGCCGGTTCCTCCTCCAGCTCGTCCTCGTCGAGTTCCTCCTCGTCGAGCTCGTCGTCCTCGAGCAGCTCGTCCTCGTCGAGCTCGGCCTCGTCGAGAGCTCCTCCTCGTCGACCCTCCTCGTCGTCGAGCTCGTCCTCGTCGACCAGCTCCTCGTCGTCGAGCTCCTCCTCGTCGACCAGCTCCTCGTCGTCGAGCTCCTCCTCGTCGACCAGCTCCTCGTCGTCGAGCTCCTCCGCGTCGACCGACCGGCTCGTCGTCGACGACCGGCTCGTCCGGCCTCGACTCGGGCGGACGCCGCCGACCGCGGCGCCTGGTCGGTCGGTACGGCGCGGCCGGGCCGGGCGCTGCTCCGAGCGCGTCACCCGTCTCCCCCGCGACCCATCAGCCGGGCGAGCAGCGCGTCCTGCTGCTCGTCACGGTCGTCCTCGCTGATCTCGCCGCGCTCGAACTGGTTGTCGAGGTCGTCGATCTGGGCGCGGATCACCGACGGGTCGTTGAGCCGCGGTCGACCTCCTGTTCGATCTGTTCCCCGACCCACATCACGCCGCGGACGGGCGCGAGCGGGAGCAACAGCAGTTCGCTGAAGAACCCCATCCTCAGGCGCCCGCCTCGGGATCGGCGTCGGGCATCTCGGGAACGAAGTCGAACGGCGCGACGGGACCGACGAGCCGGAGCTCGACCCGCCCGTCCCACCGGTCGCCGAGCTCGTCGACGACGCGCTCGAAGTCGGTGCGGTGGTCGCTGTTGACGAGGATCGCCACGTGGACCGCGCCGTACTCGCCGCCGGGCTCGTGCGGCGACGTGGCCACCACGTACGGCTCGAGGACCTCGAGGACCTCGGCGCCGTCCTGTTCGCGGATGGCGTCCATCGCCTTCGAGATCGACTCGCCGAGCTTGATGCGGTCGTAGTAGCTCGCGTCCTCGTCGACGCCGCGGATGCTCTCCGAGAGCTTCGGGATCTCGGGTCGGCCTCGACGATGCGCGCCATGAGCGCGTCCTCGACGTAGGTCCCGCGCAGCGTGAACTGCGCCTTGCCCTCGAGCTGGTCGAGGGCCCACGCGAAGTACGCCTCGTGCTGGCTCAGCAGCTCGTCGGCCACCGCGTCGTCGTCGGCCACGACCCCGCCGAAGCGCATGGGCAGCACCGCGGTGCGCGCGGCGATGGCGTTGAGCACCTGCTCGTGGGCCATGAGGTCCTTGCGGGTGCCCAGCGGCTTGTCGGTCGGGCACGTCGCTGACCACGGCGGCCACCCGCTCGTGGGTGACGAGACCGAGCTGTCCCTGCTCGTCGCCCTCGCCCCGCACCGGCGCGAGGTCGTCGGGGATGCGCTCGCCCGCCCGCACGATGCCGTACACGTACGACCCGACCGTGGTGCCCGCGCGGGGCTCGGTCGTGGTCTGCTGCTCGCTCACGACGTCCTCCTCACCGCTTCTGCCGCTCGTTGCGCTCGGAGCGGACCTCGTCCCACTTCTCCTTGCCGGCGTCGAGCACGCCCTTGGTCTTGCCCTTCGCCCCGCCCTCCATGACGTTCTCGGTGACCCCGCCCATGAACTCGCCGAGGTCCTTCCCGCCCTTCTGGTGCAGGTCGAGGCGGTTGGTGGCCTCGGCGAAGCGCAGGTAGGTGTCGACGCTGGCCACGACCAGGCGCGCGTCGATGGTGAGGATCTCGATCCCGACGAGCGAGACCTTGACGAACAGGTCGATGACCAGACCCTTGTCGAGGATGAGCTCGATGACCTCGGCGAGCTCGTTGGACGCCTGCTTCTGGACGCCACCGCCGCCGCCGCCTCCGGACCGTTGGCTGACCGTCATGGCGCCTCCTCTCGATGTGCTCGCGGAGCGACGCGTGCCCCGCGATGGTTCTGCGGGGTGCGATCAGGCGTGAGCGCGCTCGCGCGACGGCCCCGGCGTCCTCGCCGTCGCCGTCGTCGGCGCCGTCGTCGGCGAGCTCGTCGTCGGCCAGCTCGTCGTCGGCCAGCTCGTCGTCGGCCAGCTCGTCCTCGGCCAGCTCGTCGTCGGCCAGCTCGTCGTCAGCCAGCTCGTCCTCGGCCAGCTCGTCGTCGTCTCGGCTCGTCGCGAGCTCGTCGTCGTCGCTCGTCGTCGTCTCGTCGTCGAACTCGTCGTCGAACTCGTCCTCCTCGCCCTCCGCGGCGCGCTGCTCCTCCTCGATCGCTTCCTCGTGGGTCTTGACGACCTCGCTGTCGCGGATCTCGCCGCGCCAGCCCTCGAGCTCGTCGCGATTGATGAGCGTGTCCATCATGACGTGACGGCAGAAGTGCTTGAACTCGAGGCGGGCGCGGCGCCCGACCGCACGCCACAGGTTGCCGGTCTTCTCGAAGAAGCCCTGCGGGTAGTACTCGAGGATGAGGATGATGCGCGTCATGTTCGGCGCGAGCTCGTGGAACGAGACGAACCCGTCGGCGTAACCCTTGGCGCCCGAGGCGACCCACAGGATGTGCGAGTCGGCGATCTGCTCGCGGATCGTCGTGTCCCACGACCGGCGCGACCAGAACACCTTCGCCGTCCACGTCGACTTCTCGTCGGACTCCTGGTTGACGCTCTCGACCTTCTTCATGAAGCTCGGGAAGTCGGCGAACTGCGTCCACTGGTCGTACGCGACCCGGATCGGCACGCCGACGTCCTGGGTCTCGTAGATGTTCATGAACTTGAACTTGCCGCGCGAGCCACCCGCGCCGCCGCCCGAGCCGGAACCCGAGCCCTCCTCGTCGTCGTCGTCACCGCCGCCGCCGATGCCGAGCGCGCCGGTCCCCTTGTCCTTCATCGACGACAGCGCGCCGGTGATACCGCCGCCACCGCCGCCGTCCTCGTCGTCGTCGTCGTCACCGCCGCCACCGGTGAAGGCCGACGCGAGCCCGGAGCCGCCGTTCTCGGCGACGTCGGTGAGCCGACCGGTCAGCCCCTCGACCTGGTCGAGCGCGGCCGAGACGGCCTTGTCGGTCGCCGCCTTGAGCAGCGCCTGCGCCGCCTCGCGGAGGCGGTCGGTGGGCAGCGCGTCGAGCAGGGAGCCCGACCCGCCGTCGGAGTCGTCGTGGTCGACGGTGCCGTTGGTCGACGGGCGCGCAGGAGCCGCAGTCACCGTCGTTCTCCGTCCGTGCGCCCGACGCCGCGGCGGCGCGGGTGCGAGTCGACGAGCCCGAGCGCGTGCGGCTCGTACCCGATGAGCCGTTGGTGGTCCGCGAGCGGCCGGAGGACGACGAGCCCGTCCGAGCCCGACGCTCCGAGCCCCGAGCGAGGAGCCGGACGAGCCCGAGGCCGAGCTGCGCGACGTGCGGCTGCGCGACGAGGCCGTGACGTTCTCGGGGAGCCCGCCTCGCTGCTCGCGCGGCGGGCGCGCGTCGCGCGGCTGGCGCGTCGTCGCGCGTGAGCTGCTCGCGCCGTCGTCCTCGAGACCGGGACGACGCCGGAGGACGCTGGGAGCTCGCTGCGCGTGCGCGCGCGGGGCGACGCGCTCGTCGCCCTTGGTCGAGGTGCGGGTCCGGCCCGACCCCGCCGAGCGTCGCGCGATCGCTCCTGCTCGCGGCGCCGCCCGGCGTCCGGAGCGCCGTCGCCCTCGTCGGCCGTCGGTCGCGCCGCGGCGGCGTCTCGTCGGGCGTCGTCGACCTCGTCGACTCGACGCGTCGTCGCTCGTCGTCGAGCCGGCCGGCTCGGCGGACTCGGGCGGCCTCCGCGGCCTCGTCGGCTCGCGACGGGACTCGGCGCGCCGCCGGTGACCGCGGCGCGGCCCCGGTGACCCGCCGACCCGGCGCACGACCCTGGCGGAGCCGCCGGCGCCGGCGCCGCAGCTCGCGAGCTGCCCGGCGGTGTCGCCGACGGCGCCCGCGGTCTCGCCGACCGCGTCACCGGCGGCCCCGACGGTCTGTCCCGCGGCCTGCCCGGCGGCCTTGCCCGCCGTGGCGGCCGGCTTGCCGAGGTTCTCGACCCGGTTGACCAGATCGTCGGTCAGGGCCTCCATCCGAGCGCTGGCCGCCGCGATCGCGGCGTCCTTTCCGGCCTCGAGCAGTCGACCGCGCACGGCCGAGTCGAGGCGCTGCAGCTCCGGCGACTTCGCGATGAGCTTGGTCGCCATCCCGAGGAGCTCGGCGGGGTTCGTCGATATCTTCTTCCCGGCGAGCGCGCTGCCCACCATGATGGCGAACTTCAGTTTCTTCGTCCGGCCCAGCAGATACCCGCCGATGACGGCGAGGGCCACCTTCGCACCGCTCATGAGATCCTTTTCCGGGCTCGGGGCGCGGCCGTGTGCTCGACCTGCCCCGTCGACTGGGAGAGCAGCGGTGACCTCCGCATCCCGGCTCGCCTCCGGGACGTGAACGGTTCCGCCGACGACGGCGACCCCCGTGCGCCGCGACCGTTTCGCGGGCGTGGCGCGACACTACAGAAGTGATCGCCCCACGCCAGCGACGGAGGAGATCGAAATGCGGGTTGTGCTGTTCGGACCAACGACGCGGTCGTACGCCGAGGTCCCTGTCGATCACGATGATTCGTGGGTGTGGTCTCGTTCACAACCGCTGATCGGCACAGTAGTCCTACGAAATTCGCCGCGCGCAGGAACGCGTTTTGCGCGGCGACCACGCGACAGGCGGTCGCGACGAACGGTCGCTTCCTTACGATCAGCGGTCGTCGAGCTCGTGCCGCGCCGCACCACACGATCGCGCGAAGGACGCTCGACCCGCTGGGTCCGTGCGCTCGACCGGGCTAGCGTGAGCCGTCGTGAACCTGAAGAACCCGCTGGTCGTGGTGGGCGTGGTGTTCGGCCTGTTCTTCCTCGTCGCCCAGCCGCTGGCGCTCGCCGCCCTGGTCCTCGCGGTACTGGAGATCCTGCGCGGCTTCGGCGACGCGGCGGTGCAGTTCTCCACGGCCCTGTTCTGAGCACGCCGGGCCGGCGGCGGCCGGCGCTCCGGCGCCGCCGGTCGGACGCGGGCGAGTCGGACGCCCGGACGCGACGGCGCCGCCACGCCCGGGTCGGCGGTGGCCGGACGGGTCAGCAGTCGGGGTCGTGGGCAGCGTCCCGTCGATCAGGTAGCGGTTGACCTGCGTGTCGACGCAGTCGACGCCCCCGGTCGCGTACACGGTGTGGCCGTCGCCGGCGTAGGAGATCAGCGCCGAGCCGGGCAACCGGCGCGCGAGGTCGACGCTGTTCGCGTAGGGCGTCGCGGGTCGTTGCGCGTGCCGATGACCACCATCGGCGGGCCGCCGTAGGTGCGCAGCGGGGTCAGCGGCTCCTGGGGCACCGGCCAGTCGGCGCACGTGAGCCCGCTGACGAGCACGTTGCCCGAGAAGTGCGGGCGCGGCCTCGGTCGAGCGCGGCCGAGGCGAAGACCTGCTCGTCGTCGGTCGGCCAGGAGTTGTCGAGGCAGGTCACCGCGTTGTAGGTGTCGGTGCTGCTCCCGGAGAAGTAGGCGTCCGAGAGCTTCAGCATCGGCGCCGGGTCGCCCTGGTCGGCCGCGGCGAGCGCGCGGGAGAGCGCAGGCCAGGACTGCTTGCTGTAGAGCGGGTAGACCACCCCGATCTCGAGCAGGCCCGCCGACAGCGACCGGCCGCCCGGCGCCGGCATCGGGGCCGCGGCGGCCACGGCCGGACGCGGTCGAGGACGGCGATCGCGTCGGGCCGACCGGGCACGCGGCGTCGGTGCGGCAGGCCGCGGCGAACTGGCGCAGGGAGTTCTCGAAGCTCGCGGCCTGCGCGCTGTCGAGCCCGGGCTTGCTCTGGTCGACGACGCCGTCGAGCACCATCGTGCGGATCCGCGCCGGGAACTCCTGCGCGTAGGTCTGGCCGATCGACGTGCCGTAGGAGAAGCCCAGGTAGTTGATCTTCTCCTCGCCGAGGGCCTCCCGGATGCGGTCCATGTCGCGGGCGACGTCGCGGGTCCCGAGGTGGGGCAGGAGGTCGCGGTGGCGCTGCTCGCAGCCGGCGACGTAGCGGTCGACGGCCGCGTCGGTGGCGGCCTCGTCGGCGGGGTCGGCCGGATCGGGGTCGGCGAGGTACGGGGTCTCGGGACCCACCGCGCAGCGCAGTCCCTGGCTGCGGCCCACACCGCGCGGGTCGAAGCCGATGACGTCGAAGCGCGCGGCGACCTCGTCGGGCACGACGCCGCTCTCGGCGAACTCGACGCCCGACCCGCCCGGCCCCCCGGGGTTGAGCAACAGGACACCGAGCTTGCGGGCGGGCTCGCGGGCGGGGATCCGCACGATCCCGACGCCGAGGGTCGGCCCGGCCGGGTTCGCGTGGTCGACCGGCACCCGGATCGTGGCGCACTCGAACCCGCCGTCGCACGGCACGAACGTCGCGCCGGGCACCGGGTCGCCCGCCACGCGGGGCGCGGCCTGCGGCACCCCCGGGATCGGCCCGGGGTCGGGCGCCGAGCCCGCACACCCCGCGACGAGGGCCGCCGCGAGGGCGACGCGACGCGACCGACCGCCGCGACGCCGGCGGCGACGCCCGCGCCCCGGCGCGTCCGGCGCGGACGGCCGACGTCCCCTGCTCGTGCGCCGCCATGCCCCGACCCACCGCCCGCCGTCCCCGCCCGCCCCGCTCCGGCGGGACGCGGGCGGTGCGCCATCCTGCCCGCCGGGCCCGTCGCGGCGCCCGGTGGTCACCGCCCGCCGCGCGGGACGGACGTGCTGGTCGGGAGCGGTCGGCTGGCTACGGTCGCGCCACATGAGAACCCCCGAGCTCGTGCTCGTCCCCGCCCTGGTCGGGCTGCCCGCCGCCGAGGCCCACGAGCTGGCGATCGCCGCACGGCTCGTCGCCGTCGACCCCGACCCCGACACGCCGCCGACGGTCGAGGGCACCGTGGTCGCCCAGCGCCCCGACGCGGGGACCCGCGTGCCGGCCGGTGAGGCCGTGACGGTGTGGATCGAGGGGGGTGGACGCGGCGGAGGCGGCAACATGCCGCGCGTCGAGCCCGACAAGCCCCTCGACGGGGCCGGCGCCAACTGGGCCGGCCCGCCGGGAGGCCCCGCGGTGTCGCCGGGTCGGGGGTCCGGCGACCCCGCGGGGCCACCGGGGATGTCGTCGCGGTCCGGCCCGTTACCGCCGTCGCGGTGGTCCGATCGGGTGATGTCCGCGAGAGGTGTCGCGGCGGCCGCGGTCGGTCATCCCGGCGCGATCTCCCCCGCGACGGCGGGGAGCGGCGACAGGAGGATCGCGTGCGGATCGGATACAAGCTCATCGCCGAGGCGTTCTCGCCCACGGAGATGGTGCGGCAGTGCGTCCGCGCCGAGGAGGCGGGCTTCGACTTCGTCGAGATCTCCGACCACTACCACCCGTGGCTCCCCGAGCAGCAGCACTCGGGCTTCGCCTGGTCGATGCTCGCCGCGATGGCGGCGAGGACCGAGCGCATCGAGCTCGCCACGGGTGTGACCTGCCCGTTCGTGCGCTACCACCCGGCAATCATCGCGCAGGCCGCCGCGACCACCCAGCTGCTCGCCGACGGCCGGTTCACGCTCGGCGTCGGTTCGGGCGAGCGCCTCAACGAGCACGTCGTCGGCGGCGGCTGGCCGTCGGTGACCGTGCGCCACCAGATGTTCCGCGAGTCGCTGGAGATCATCCGCCTGCTCTGGGGCGGTGGGTACCAGAGCTACGAGGGCAAGCACCTCACGCTCGAGGACGCGCGGGTGTTCGACCTGCCCGACGAGCTGCCGAAGATCGTCGTCGCGACCGGCGGCGCGCGGGCCTCGGCGCTGGCCGCCGAGCTCGGCGACGGCATCTTCGTCACCGAGCCCCGGACCGACCTCGTCGAGGCCTTCACGACCGCGGGCGGGACCGGCCCGCGCTACGCCGAGGTGCCGATGGCGTTCGCCCCCACCGAGCAGGAGGGTGCCGAGCAGGCCCGCCGGCTGTTCCGGTTCGGCGTGACGGGCTGGAAGGTGCAGGCCGAGCTGCCGAACCCGGTGAACTTCGACGCCGCGACCGCGTACGTGACGGCCGAGGACATGCGGCAGGCGTTCGGCTGCGGGCCCGACGTCGAGACGCAGCTCGCCGCCGCGCGCCCCTTCGTCGACGCGGGCTACGACCACCTCGCGCTCATCAACGCCGGCACCGACGTCGACGGGTTCTTCGACCACTTCGCCCGCGAGCTCGCCGAGCGCCGCTCGCGCGCCGCTCGGCTGACCCCGCGACCGGGGCCTCGGTCGGCCCCTGAGGAGGATGACCGCGGTGGTGCACGGCGTCCGAGCGGCGCGACGGGAGCCGATCCGGCCGGGCCAGGCGCGGCGGCGCCGTACGTTCGCGGTCATCAGCCACCCCGACGCCGGCAAGTCGACGCTCACCGAGGCGCTGGCGCTGCACGCCGAGGTGATCTCCGCGGCGGGCGCGGTGCACGGCAAGGGCGGGCGCAAGGGCGTGACGTCCGACTGGATGGACATGGAGCGCGAGCGCGGCATCTCGGTGACCTCGGCGGTGCTCCAGTTCGCCTACCGCGACCACGTCGTGAACCTGCTCGACACCCCGGGCCACGGCGACTTCTCCGAGGACACCTACCGGGTGCTCGCCGCCGTCGACGCCGCGGTGATGCTGCTCGACGCGGCACGGGGTCTCGAGCCGCAGACGCTCAAGCTGTTCGACGTGTGCCGCTCGCGCGGGGTCCCGGTGCTGACGTTCGTCAACAAGTGGGACCGGCCCGGTCGCGAGCCCCTCGAGCTGGTCGACGAGGTCGAGCAGCGGATCGGGCTGCGCCCCATGCCGATCACGTGGCCGGTCGGGATCGCCGGCGACTTCCACGGCCTGGTCGAGATCGCCGACGGCTCGATGCGCCGCTTCACCCGCGCCGCGCACGGCGCCTCCCGGGCGGCCGAGGAGATCCTCGACCCCGAGCGCGCCGCCGCCGAGGAGGGCGTCGACTGGGAGCGGGCCACCGAGGAGCTCTCCCTGATGACCGAGGTCGGGGCCGAGTTCGACCCGGAGGCCTTCCACGCCGGCACCGCGACGCCCGTCATGTTCGGGGCCGCCCTGTCGAACATCGGGGTCGCCCGGCTGCTCGACGCCCTGGTCGACCTCGCACCCCCGCCGGCCGCGCGCCCCGACGCCGCGGGCACCCCTCGGCCGGTCGAGGGCCCGTTCTCCGGGCTGGTGTTCAAGGTGCAGGCGTCGATGGACAAGTCGCACCGCGACCGCGTCGCCTTCGTCCGCGTCTGCTCCGGGCGCTTCGAGCGCGGGATGGTGCTCACGCACGACGCCACCGGGCGCCCGTTCGCCACCAAGTACGCCCAGGCGATGTTCGGCCGCGACCGCTCGACGATCGACGAGGCGTTCCCCGGCGACATCGTCGGGCTGGTCAACGCGACCGCCCTGCGCCCCGGCGACACGCTGTGGGCCGACCGGCAGGTCACCTTCCCGACCATCCCGAGCTTCGCACCGGAGCACTTCGCCGTCGCCCGGGTCGCCGACGCGAGCAAGACCAAGCAGTTCCGCAAGGGCATCGAGCAGCTCGACTCCGAGGGCGTCATCCAGGTCCTGTCCTCCGACCTGCGCGGCGACCAGGCCCCGGTGCTCGCCGCGGTCGGGCCGCTGCAGTTCGAGGTGGTCTCGGCGCGGCTGGCCGACGAGTTCTCGGCGCCGATCGGCCTCGACCGGCTCGACTACACCCTCGCCCGGCGCACCGACGCGGCCGGCGCCGAGGCACTCAAGGGCGCGGTCGGCATCGAGGTGCTCACGCGGCGCCTCGACGGCGAGCTGCTCGCCCTGTTCCCGCACAAGTGGCGTCTCCAGGCCGTCGAGACGAACAACCCCGGGCTGCTCCTCGAGCCCCTGGTGGCGGTCCGGCACGTGAGGAGGCCGGACAGGCGGGAGGGCCCCGCTGCTCATCGGCAATCGCGTCAGGGACGGCAGCCGCCGCGCGGTGATCCGCGCAGCGCGTCGTTGATCGCGCGGCTCAGCGCCACCGGGTCGTCGACCTCGGCGACGACCCGGTGGTAGGGCTCGCCGCGCAGGTAGATCGCGAGCACCTGCTCGGCGCCGTGGACCGCCCAGAGCTGCCGGCGCTCGCCGATGCCGTACGACCCGGCGCGCAGGAGCCCGGGCAGGCTGAGGCCGGGAAGGTGCCATCGCGGGCTCGCGGCGATGGCGTCGCGGCGCGCCATCGGCCGCGCCCCGAGCACGCGGCTCATCGGGAGGTGGACCCCGCTTCGCCAGGCGCACGCGAGGTCGCGGCCCGTCAGCCGCACGACGATCGCGTCCTCGGTGAGCCGCAGCTGCACCCCCATGTCCCACCTGCCTCGCTGCGCGCGCTGACGCGACGACGTCCCCCGAGCCGCCTAACGAGTGACCCTCAGTCGCGGTCGCGGTCGCTGCGGGAGGCGGACTGCTCGTAGGCGCGATCGGCGTCGGCCTGGGCGTCGGCGAAGCTCCTCTCGACCGCCTGGTGCCCGTCGCTGTGCGCGGCGCGGACGGCCTGCTCGGCCTCGCGCGCCGCGCCCGGCGAGGCGCTCGGGGACGCTCGGCGGCCGGCGTCGGCGACCGACGCCGTCGCGCCGGCCATCGCTCGGCCCGCGTCCGCTCCGCGCGGCTGCCCGAGGTCGACGGTCGCCTGCCGACGATCGCGGCCCGGGCACGCGTGGACGCCGCCACGCCGGCCGCCCGGGCGTCGCGCGCCTCGCCGGCGTCGAGCCGCCCCGGCCAGCATCGCTGCGGGTCCCGGCGCGGAGACGGCCTCCGGCGCGGCGCGGCGCGGCCCAGTCACAGCTCGGCCTGCTCGCCCGACGCCGGCGCTGCGGCGGCGGCCGATCGCGCGGGGCGCCGCGCCGGAGGCGCGGCGAGGCGCCCCTGGTCCGCGCCCCGCGGACAGGTCGTCGGCCTCGGGGCGGCGGTGCTGCGCGCTGTCCTCGGCAGAAGTCACAGTGGGTCCTCGTGGCTCGCGGCGCACGGCGCCCGCCGTTCCGACGGGACGACCGGACCGGACGCGGCGCGGGCACGCCCGATCGGGTCAGTGGCGCCGGCCAGCATCCGGCCGTCGACCCCGCGGGCGGGGTCCCGGGGTCGACCCCGCCAGCGCGTGACCGAGGGCAGCACCGATCGGGTCGCGGGGGGCGCGGTAGCCTGACCCCCGCTCGCGCCCGACGGACGGGGCGGCGCCCGAGGGCGAGCCGGCGGCCGCACGGTAGGACCGGTCGGGCGGGGGGCCCGGGGGCGGTCCGCGATCCGCGGGGCCGGGCGCATGGGGACGGGACATGGACGGTCGCGCGCCGGCGGGTGCCGCGGTGAGCGGGGCGCGAGCGAGCCCGTCGTGCCCGAGCACGCGCGCTTCTGCCTCGCGTGCGACGGGCCCGGTCGGGCGCGGCCCGCGGCACGCCCGGCCGCGAGCGCGGCACCTGCCCCTGGTGCCGGGCCCCGTTCGACCTCACCCCGCCCTCGCCCCCGGCGACGACGTGCTCGACCGGCGCCGCGGCCCCGCGTCACCTACCGCGTCCGCGCGCCGTGGCGCCCCGGGATCGACCCGGGGCTGGGTGTACCGCGCCGAGGACGCCGCGGGCGGGCCCGTCGTCCTCACCCGGCTCGAGGGCCCCGAGGGCGTCGCCGCGAGCGAGCTGGCCGTGCGCGAGCCGCAGGTGCTGATCGCCCTCGACGTCCCGGGCCTCGTCGCCGCCCGCGACGTGGCGCGCGCCCGGGAGGCGGCGGGCCCGTCGCGGCACCTCGTCCTCGACCCCGTCGACGGCGCGCGTCTCGACGACGGCGGCCCCCTCGACCCCGTGAGCGCCCTCGACGCCGTCCTCGGGGCCTGCGCCCCGTTGGCGGCGCTGCACGGCCGCGGCCTGCTGCACGCCGACGTGAACCCGGCGAACCTCCTCGCGGGCCCGTCGGGCGTGACCCTGATGGACCTGGGCAGCGTGCGTCGCCTCGACGACCGCACGAGCGACGTGTGGGGCACCGAGGGCTTCCTCGCCCCCGAGGTCGGCCCGGGCGGAGCCGGCCCGTCGGTGGCGTCGGAGGTCTACGCGCTCGGGCGTACCCTCGCCGTGCTCCTGTTCGACTTCGACCACACCCGATCCCACGCCCTGCGCCTGCCCGAGCCCTCGCGGGTTCCGCTGCTGGCGGATCGGCCCCGCCTCGCCGCGTTGCTGCACCGGGCGACGGCGACCGACCCCGCCGACCGCCACCGCGACGTCGAGGCGTTCGGCGTCGAGGCGCGGGCCGTGCGCGCGGAGCACGGGGCGAACGGGCACGATCGTGCGTGGGCCCCGGCCCCTCGTCGTGACGGGGACGGCCGAGACGGTGGAGGAGCTGCGACGTGACCGAGACGCCCGGGCACCCCACCGTCGCCCGCACCGCCGGGGCCGCGCCCCGCCGACGGGAACGGCGGCCCCCCCGCCCCGCGGACCTGCCGACGCCGTCGGTCGCGGCCGAGGCCCCGACCTCGGCGCGGCCCGGGACAACGGCCCCGACACCGGGCCGGTGGCCGTCGCCGAGGAGCGCTCCGATCTCGCCGGCGTGCTGCGCGCGCCGAGCGCGCAGCGCCCGCCGCCGCGCCGTGCCCGCACTGCGACGACCCGTCCCCGCCAACCCCGACCTGTCGTGCCCGGCCTGCGGGTCGCGCCGCCCGGTCGCGCGCGACCACGTCGAGATGCAGGTCGGCGTCATGGCCGGCATCACCGACCGGGGGCTGCGCCGCCGCCGCAACGAGGACGCGGTCGCGCTCGGGCGCCGGGCCACCCCCGCGGGCGAGCTGCTCGTCGGCGTGGTCTGCGACGGCGTCGCGTCGGCGCGGCGGGGCGACGAGGCCTCCCTCGAGGCCGTCGACGCCGCCGTCGACGCCGCGCTCGAGGCCGCCGACCGCGACCCCGCGACCGGGGCGCTGCCCGACCTCGACACGATCGCGCGGCCGCCGCCGGAGGCCGCCGGCGGCGGAGGCGGCCGCCGACCTCGGCGCCGCGCGACGGCGTCGACCCGCCCGCGTGCACCTACGTCGGGGTCGCCGTGCGCGGCGGCAGCGCGGTCGTCTCGTGGGTGGGCGACAGCCGCGTGTACTGGCTGGCGGGCGACGGCTCGTCGCAGCTGCTGACCACCGACGACTCGTGGGCCGAGGAGATCGCCGCCGCGGGGCTGATCCCGCGCGAGCAGGCCCACACCGACCGGCGCGCCCACGTGCTGACCCGGTGGCTCGGCCGCGACTCCCCGCAGGGCCCGGCCCGCTCCCGCCGGGTGCGCGTGACGGTGCCCGGGCTGCTCGTGCTCTGCAGCGACGGGCTGTGGAACCACATGCCGGAGGCCGACGAGCTCGCCTCGCTCGTGTCGGGCCGCGACGCGCTCGACGACGCCACCGCGCTCGTCTCCGGTGCCCTCGCGGCGGGCGGGCACGACAACGTCACCGTCGCCGTCCTCCCGGTCGCCCCGGCCGACGCGGACTCCGACGGCCTCGAGATCGACGCCCGCGGGCCCGACGAGGACACGGGGCCGATCCCGATCCTGGGCGGACCCAGGACCGGCCCCGTCCCGGTCCTGGGCGGACCCGCTTGACCCCCGGGAACGACGCGGCACCGGCTCCGGTGGTACGCGACGATCTGGGCCGACCGCGACTACCACGACCTGGTGCGCGCCCGGCAGCCGACCTGGCGGGCCGGCGACCGCGGGCCGACCGACGACGTCGGGCGACGCCCGACCCGGCGTTCCCGGCGGGCCACGAGCCCTGGGAGGTCGTGCTCACCGGCGGCGAGGTCCGGACGCGCGGGGCCGGCGGGCGGCGCCGGCGGGGCGACGTCCCCGAGATCGACCTGGCCGGCCCGCCCCGCGACCCGGGGGTGTCGCACCGGCACGCGGTGCTGCTCGCGCTGCCCGGCGGCCGGTGGGTCGTGATCGACGTCGGGTCGACCAACGGCACGACGGTGCACTACGCCGAGGAGCCGCTGGTCCCCGACGCGCCGCAGCCGCTGCGCGCCGGCGACCGCATCCACCTCGGGGCGTGGACCACCGTCACCGGCGCGAGCCGGCGCTGACGGCGCGGCAGGGGGTCGTCGAGCCCTCGCGCGAGCTCGGGGTCGTCGCCGGGCGCGCGGGGTCGGACCGCGCGCGGCGTCATCAGCAGCCGCGCGGCGAGGAAGCTGACCGGCAGCGCGAGCCCGGCCGCGACCAGGGGCGCGAGTCGCTGGTCCACGCCCAGCGTGACCAGGCCCACCACCCCGGCCGTCGTCGCGACGACGTTGACGCCTGCGAGGCCGGGTAGAGCAGGAAGCGCATCGGCGTCGGCCGGACCCGGAACGTGAACCGGCAGTTGAGGAAGAACGACACCACCATCGCCGCGCCGAGCCCGACCGCGTGGGCGACGAGGTAGCCGGCGTGCGGGAGCGCGAGCAGGTACGTCGCGTAGTACGTGGCGGCGTTCGCGATCCCGACCAGCCCGTAGCGGACGAGACCACCGACGAGGTCGCGCACGCGCGGCGTCACGATCGTCGGGTCGTCCCCGCGCTCAGGCCGCCAGCACCGGCACGTACACGGCGATGCCCATCAGGACCACCCAGGCCAGGCCCAGGACCTGGAGCACGCGGTCGCCGAGCACGATCGACTCGGGCTCGCCGCCGTTGCCGCCGTCGACGTCGACGGCGTAGCGCAGGATCGCGACCACGACCGGGATCGTCGAGACGGTGGCCCACACCGACGGCGGGGCGGCGACCGGCGCGCTGGTCGCGACGCGGATGCCGAACGCCCACGAGGCGTAGGACATGATCACGACGGTGGCCGAGAGCGACCAGACGAAGCGCAGGTACGACGCCGAGTAGCGCTCGAGCGACTTGCGGATCTTGGCGCCCGTCCGCTCGGCGAGGCGCATCTCGGCGTAGCGCTTGCCCGCCGCCATGAACAGCGACCCGAAGGCCATCGTCAGCAGGAACCACGGCGAGAGCACCAGGCTCGCCGCCGCGCCGCCCGCGACCGCCCGCATGAGGAAGCCGGACGAGACGATGCAGATGTCGATGACCGGCTCGTGCTTGAGCCACAGGCAGTACGCGAGCTGCACCACGATGTAGACCGCGGTGACGATGAGCAGGTCGACGTCGCTGACCAGCCCCACCGCGAGGGCCGCCGCGAACAGCACGACCGCCACGGAGACCGCGAGCGCCGGCGGCACGATGCCGGCCGCGATCGGCCGGTTGCGCTTGACCGGGTGCGCCCGGTCGGCCTCGACGTCCTTCGTGTCGTTGATCAGGTACACCCCGGACGCGGCGAGCGAGAACGCGGCGAACGCGAGCGCGACGTCGGGCAGCACCGTCGGGTCGAGCAGGCGCCCGGCGGCGAACGGCGCCGCGAGGACCAGCACGTTCTTCACCCACTGGCGCGGGCGCATGGCCTTCAGCACACCGAGGGGCAGCGCGACCGGCCCGCGGCGCGCGGCGACGCCGCCGGCGTCCTCCTGGTCCTGCTCGGGCGCAGGCGTCATGGTCATGCGGTCCTCCAGCGGCCGACCCGACCGCGTCGCACGGCCCGGCGCGCACCCAGCGCGCAGGTCGCGCCGAGGGCCGAGCCGGCCAGGACGTCGGTCGGGTAGTGGACGCCCAGCACGAGGCGCGAGAGCGCCATGGCGGGCACGAGCAGGACGGGCAGGGCGGTGCCGGCGGCGGTGAGCCCGGCCGACCGGCGGTGGCGGCGCAGCAGCTCGCCGTAGAGCAGCGCGGCGGTGGTGGTCGAGGTGGCGTGCGACGACGGGAAGCTCAGCCGGCTCGGGGTGCCGACGTTGACCTGCACCCGGGGGTCGTGCGGCCGCCGCCGCCGGACCACGCGCTTCAGCACGATCGAGGCGCCGTGGGCCGCGACCACGCCCGCGACGGCCGTGCCCCACTCGTGGCGGCGGGGCGGGTCGAGCGCGGCGCCGAGCGCGCCGAGGGCGATCCATCCGGCGGCGTGCTCGCCGGTGTGCGACAGGCCGCGCGCGCCCCGGACCACGGCGGGCCGGGCGACCGCCCGCTGGACGGCGCAGAGCACCGCGACCTCCGCCGGCGCACCCGCGTGCGCGTCCTCGCGGCGATCGAGCACCTGATCTCCTCGTGGCTCTCGGCTCGTGACCCAGCGGATGCTACGCGGGGCTTGACCCGACCCCTCGCCGGATGCCCTACGCGTCGGGCGACCCGGCTTGACGCCGACGCCGCGACCGCGCCGCGACGGGCACGATCCCCGCGACGCACGCCGGGGCCGGCGATGCCGGGCGGCGCGACCGACGAGAACCAGCGCTCCAGTACGGACGCGACACCGTCGTCGAGGTTGCTCCCGACCACCTCGTCGGCGGCGGCGAGCACCTCGGGGTGGGCGTTGCCGACCGCCACGCCGTGGCCGGCCCAGGCGAGCATGTCGAGGTCGTTGGGCATGTCCCCGAACGCGACGACGTCGACCGGGTCGACGCCGAGACGCTCGGCGACGCGCGCGAGGCCGCTCGCCTTCGTCACGCCGCGTGCCGAGCACTCGACGAGCCCGGACGAGGCGGAGTAGGTGACGTCGACGAGCCCGCCGAGGCGCTCGCGGACGGCGGCCGCCATGTCGTCGCTGCGCATCTCCGGGCGCCGCGCCAGCACCTTGATCACCGGCTCGCGCAGGAGCTCGGCGGGCTCGACGCGCGTGTCGTCGGGGCCGGGCCAGGCGTGCTGGTAGGCGGGCTCGGAGACGAACTGCTCGCGCGGGCGGTCGTGGGCACCGACGCCGACGCGTTCGACGGCGAGGCCGCAGCCCGGTACGGCCTCGCGCAGGCCCGCGACGACCTCGGCGAGCTCGGTCGACGATCGTGGTCGCCCTCGAGCACGCGGTCGGTGGCGGCGTCGTAGATCACGGCGCCGTTGGCCGTGACGCACAGGCCCTGGACGTCGATCGCGGAGCACACCCGCGGCACCCAGCGCGGCGGTCGACCGGTGGCGAGGACGAGCGGCACACCGGCCTCGGCCATCCGGCCGAGCACCCGGCAGGTCCGCTCGCTGGGGTTCTCGTCGTGACCGAGGAGCGTGCCGTCGACGTCGGTGGCGACGAGCCGCGGTGTGCGCACGCCCGGACCTAGGGGCTCCGCCCTCGCCCGGCCGTGGGCGTCATAGCCACGGAAAGTGCACGCGCGGTACGCCCACGCCGACGCGCATGAGCCTCGACGACGCCGACACCGCCTCGCGGCTGCTGCTCGAGACCGCCGGGCGGACGTTCGCCGACGAGGCCGGCATCTCCCTCGACGACAAGCCCGCCCCGCTCTACCGGCTGCTGGTGCTCGCGGTGCTGCTGTCGAGCCGGGTGCAGGCGAAGCTCGGGACGCGGGCGTGCCGCGCCCTCGTCGACGCCGGGTTCGGCAGTCCCGCGGCGATGCGCGACGCCGACCGCCAGGACGTGTTCGACACCCTCGACCAGGCGAAGTTCCTCAGCAAGGACCAGACCACCGACGCGCTCCGGCAGGGCGCGGAGCTGGTCGCCGACCGGTGGGACGGCGATCTGCGCGGCATGCGCACGGAGGCCGACGGGTCGACGCAGGCCCTGAAGGACCTGCTCACCGAGGTCCCGCGGCTCGGCCCCGTGGGCGCCGACATCTTCCTGCGCGAGGTCCAGCTGGTCTGGCCCGAGGTCCGCCCGCACCTCGACGAGAAGGCCACCGACGGCGCGAAGGCCGTGGGTCTGCCGACCGATCCCGAGGCCCTCGCCGCGCTGGTCGACGGCGACGACCTCGCCCGGTTCTCCGCCGCGCTCGTGCGCGCCAACCTCGACGACGACGTCGCGCGCCCGAGGTCGTCAGGCCGACGGGCACGCGATCAGCCCGGCGTACGCGCCGACAGCCGCCTCGGGCCGACCGGCCCTCGCTGCCCGTGACCGGGAGCACGCGCCGGGGTTCGACGAACACCGCGCGTCCTGGCACGGCGCCGTGGGTCCTCGCGGCCTGCGCACCGAGGTCGACGCCGGCGGCGTCGCGGCCACGAGGACGCTCGCGACCTGCCGGCGTTCGACCCCGACCTCGACGTCGACCGTGCCGCGCCGCGGCGACGGCGCTGCGGCGGCGGTCGTCGCTCCGACGCCCTGCTGTTCTGCACGCCGGAGTACGCGGGCGACATGCCCGGGTCGTTCAAGAACCTGCTCGACTGGCTGATCGGCGACGCCGACCCGCGCTCGATCTACGGCAAGCCGGTGGCCTGGCTCAACGTCGCCTCGCCCGCGGCGCCCACGGGCGCGGCCGACACGCACGCGTCGCTGGCGCGGGTCCTGGGCTACGCGAGCGCGACCGTCGTCGAGGACGCCTGCCGACGGCTGCCGACGACCCGCTCGATGGTGGGCCCCGACGGCCTCGTCACCGACCCGCCGTGCGCGACGGCGTGGCGCTCGCCGCCCGTCGGCGCTGGTCCGCGCGGTCAGATGATGGCGACGGCCACGACGAGGCCGAGGGCGACGTGCATCGCGGCGATGACGAACGCGTCGGCGGTGACCCGGTCGTCGTGCAGGCAGGCGTCGACGTCGAGGCCCGCGACCCGCTCGAGGCCCCGCACCGCGAGCACCTGGGCGACGATGCCGACCAGGCCGTAGATCGAGGTGTTGAGGATGCCGGCGAGGAAGCTGCCCGCGGAGATGTAGATCGCGGTCACGACGATGAACGCCATCGACACGAGTCCGGCGGCGCTGACGACGACCGCGTTCGGCCGGCCCTCGCGGACCAGCCCGCGCAGGTCCCCCGGCGTGGTGAGGTCGATCGCGAAGTAGCCGAGGTACATGAGGACGGCGCCGATCACGGCGTACGCCGCGATGAGCCCGATGTTCGTTCCGACGGTGGACCAGAAGTCGGGGGTCAGCACGGGGGGCGTAGGGGCTCCAGGGGCTGGGACGGCGGGGAGTGGTCAGTCGGGGATGCGGTGGGGCACGAACGCGGCGCCGTTGTCGGTGATCACGCCGGTGGTCTCGCGGATGCCGAGGCCGGCCGACGTGTCGCCGACGATCCACGCGCCCAGAGCCGGCCGGTAGCCGTCGAACTCGGGCAGCGGGTCGAACGCCTGGTAGACGTACCCCTCGGCGCCGTAGACGCCGCCGGTCTCGGTCTCGCCGTACGGGGTGCCGGGGGCGTGGACGGCGATGTTCGCGCCCTCGCGGCCGAGCAGCGGCTTGCGGACGTACTCGGTGAGCATCCCGGGGTCGCCGAGGGACGCGGGCAGCAGGTTGGGGTGGCCGGGGTACATCTCCCACAGCACGGCGAGCAGGGCCTTGTTCGACAGCAGCGTCTTCCACAGCGGCTCGATCCACGCGGTGCCGGGCAGGCTGCCGGTCACCCTCCGGCCGAAGTCGTCGGAGAGGATCCACTCCCACGGGTAGAGCTTGTTCGCGCACGCGACCGGGGCCTCCTCGAGGTCGACGAAGCGGTCGAGCGCGGAGTCCCAGCCCAGCTGCTCGATGGCGAGCCCGACGGTGTCGAGGCCGGCCTCGGCGGCGGTCTCCTGGAGGTAGGCCGTGGTGACGTGGTCCTCGCCGGTCGGGTCGGCCTCGGAGTGGCAGAAGTGCACCTCGCGCTGCGGCAGCTGCCCCGCGATCTCGCCCCAGCGCTCGACCAGCTTCTCGTGCAGCGAGTTCCACTGGTCCTCGTCGCCGTGGGTGTCCTTCAGCCAGTACCACTGGCCGATCGACGCCTCGAGCAGGCTGGTCGGGGTGTCGGCGTTGTACTCCAGCAGCTTGGCCGGGCCCGAGCCGTCGTAGCGCAGGTCGAAGCGCCCGTAGAGGTGCGGGTCGCCGCGGCGCCACGACGCGGTGACGGCCTCCCAGCTCCACTCGGGCAGCGCGAAGTCGCGGAAGCGCTCGGTGAGCACGACGTGGTCGACCGCGTCCAGGCACATCGAGTGCAGCAGCTCGACGTCCGCCTCGAGCGACAGGACCTCGGCCATGTCGAACACGTAGTGCACGGACTCGTCCCAGTAGGGCCGCTCGCCGTCGGCGCCCCGGGCGGGGGTGCCGAAGACGAGGCCCTGCTCGGCGACCGCCTCGCGCCAGTTCGGGCGGGGACGGGACCTCTCACGTCGCACCGATCAGCTCCCGCTGCTCGAGGAACCGCCGCTGCCGCTCGAGGAGCTGCTGCTGCCGACGCCGAGCCCGCCGCGGCTGACGGTGCCGGAGCCGTCGGTGCTGCCGATGCGCGACCCGCTGGTCCCGCTGCGCACCGAGGTGCCGCTCGACGGCGGCGTGGTCGTCCCGCCGGTGACGACCGTGCCGCGGGGCGCGCTCGAGCCGTAGTGGTACTGGTACGGGCGCCCGCCACCACCGATGAAGATCGGGACGAAGGTGCCGCCGTTGTAGTAGCCGCCGTCGACGGGCGGTTGCACTCGTCGTCGTCGACGACGACTGCCTGCTGGTCGTCGACGCACTGGGCCTCGCCCTCGTCGGGGCCCGAGGCGGCGTAGACGATCGCCACGACGGCGACGAGCCCGACGGCGACGCCGCCCCCGATCAGCACCCGTTTGCGGGTCGTGCGCTTGCGCGCCTCCGCCGCCTCGGCGGCCTCGGCCTGGGCGCGCTCGCGCTTCTGCGCCTCGCGGCGCGCACGCTGCTCCGCGACCGACGGCGGCCGCGGCGCGGTCGTCTCCGGGTCCTGCTGCCGCACCCGCCCGCGGGCCCGGTGCGCGCCCGGGGTCCTCGGCGACTCCGCTCGCGACGGCGGGCCCGACGCCGGCCGTCGACGGTCCGGGAACGGTGCCGGTGGCGACCGGCTCGCCCCGGCCGTCGGCGGCAGCGGCGGGTCGGCGGCGCGCGCGGTCTCTGCGTCGTCCGGACCATTGGGGTCAGCCGCATGCCGACCGCGACTGCCACCCTGGTCGTCCATCGTCTCCTCTTCCCGGCAGAACCGCCCGTCCGCGCGGGGGTTACCCCGGACGGTGCGGCGTCGCCGAACGGCATGATGGCAGCACCATGCTCGTACGGGAACGCCAGTCCGCCGACGGGGACGACCCGACCGCCGACCCGCGCCGCCGCGCGGCACGTCGCGGCGTCATCGGGGCGCTCGCCGGCGCCCTCATCATGCTGGTCGCGGCCGCGGCGTTCGCGGCGAGCGGGGTGAGCGTGCCGTTCCTCGGGCTCTCCTCCGACCAGGGGCCCGACCGGATCGTCTCCGGCGGGGGCCTCTTCTCGGCGGGGGTCGACGAGGCCCCGCCGCTGACCTCCGAGCCGGGGCGCTGCCTGAACTGGGACCGGCGGGACGGCGCCGACGTGTGTGAGGTCGACTGTGCGACCGCGCACCTGTTCGAGACCGTCGGCGCGGTCACCGCCGCGCAGCCTCCCGGCACGCCGTTCCCCGACGACGCGGCCTGGCAGGGCGTGGTCGACCAGCAGTGCACGCCGATGGCGCGCCAGTACCTGCGCGACCGGCTCGACCCCGCCGGGCGCTACCGGGCCGGAGCGCTCACGCCGACCCCGGCGGCGTGGGCCGACGGCGACCGCGCGATCCGCTGCGGGCTCCAGGCGCCCGGGCGCAGCGGGGCGCTGTTCGCCTCCACCGGACGGGTCGCCGACGCCGACCAGGCCGTCGTGTTCGATCCGGGCACCTGCCTCGGGCTCGCCGGCAAGGAGGTCTCCGACCCCGTCGACTGCGGGCGCACCCACGCCGCCGAGGTGGCGGGCACGGTCGATCTGGCGACGCGGTTCCGTGAGGGCGCGCCGTCGGTCGACGACCAGGACAACTACCTGCAGCCGACCTGCCAGAAGATCGCCGAGGACCACGTCGGCGGCACGCAGAAGCTCACCGACTCGAAGCTCACCGTCTACTGGACCAACCTCGCGGCCGAGTCGTGGGACGCGGGCACCCGACGGGTGTCGTGCAACCTCGGCGCCCTGCTCGGTGACGGCTCCGGGTTCGCCCCGCTGACCGGGCGCGCGGCCGACGGCGTGCGGATCGCCGACGCCGCCCCCGCCGAGGCCGAGCCGCTGCCCGCCCCGGGTGCGCCCGCCGGCCGGGCCGCGACGGGCGGTGCCGACGAGCAGCCGCAGGAGAGGCGACGGGGACGCGCCGGCGGCGCCGGCGGCCCCGGCGGCCAGCGCCCCGCGGCGCCCGGCGCACCCGCCGCCCGCCCGTCGAGCCCGCCCCCGGCCCGTCGCTGCCGGGTGCGCCCTCGGTGCCGCTGCCCTCGTCGGTGCCGCTGCCCCTCGGCGCAACTGACCGCGGTGGAGGTCGCGGAGGAGCGGTTCGACGAGCTCGTCGGCGAGGCGCTCGACGAGCTGCCGACCGAGCTCGCGCGGGCGATGGACAACGTCGTGGTCCTCGTCGAGGACCGGCACCCCGACGAGCCCGACCTGCTCGGCCTCTACGACGGCGTCGCCCTCACCGAGCGCACGAGCGACTACGGCGGCGCGCTGCCCGACCGCATCACCGTCTTCCGCGAGGCGCTCGCCGAGTACTGCGACGACGAGGACGAGCTGCGCGAGGAGGTCGCGGTGACCGTGGTCCACGAGGTCGCCCACCACTTCGGCATCGACGACGAGACGTTGCACCGCCTCGGCTGGGGACCTGACCCGGCGCCCGATGCGACGGCTCAGCCCGTCGCGTCGTGCGAGGCGGGCAGCCCCCGGGCACCGCTGCGCCACGACTCGAGGGCCCAGCCCCCGTCGGGGAGGGCGTCGAGCACGACGCGGCCGCAGTTCCCGAGGTGGTTGCGCTCGGGGTCGGGCACCTCGACGGCACGGCCGGAGAGACCGAGGAGGGCGGGTGCCGTGAGGCGCACCGTTCCGCCGTGGCTGACCAGGACGATCGTGCCGCCGGCCGCGTGCTCGACGCGCAGCCGCGCGACGACGGGCAGGACCCGGCCAGGACGTCGCGCCCGACTCGCCGCCGGGCCACGCCCGACCGAGGTCGCCGGAGAGCCAGGCCTCGAAGACGCCGCGGACCTCCTCGATCGCCGCGTCGTCGTTGCGTCCCTCGAGGTCGCCGACCTGGGCCTCGTGGACGCCCTCGACGCGGCGGGGCACGAGCGCGAGGCGCGCGCACGCCAGCGCGCGGTCTCGGCGGCCCGGCGCGCCGCGGGAGTGGTACACCGCGACGACCGGCGGCGGCCCCGGCGGCGAGCTCGCGGCCGAGGGCCTCGGCCTGGGCGCGGCCGAGGTCGGTCAGCCCGGGCCCGGGCAGGCGGGTGTCGAGGATGCGCTCGACGTTGGCCGGGGTCTGGCCGTGCCGGGCGAGCACGAGGCGCAGGCCCGGTCGGTCGCGCCCGTCACGCGTCGGTCCCCGCGCGGACCGCGGCGAGCCACCGCGTCGCCCGGGTCCAGTCGGTGTCGGTCGCCGGCGGTCGGGCGGCGGCCCGCGGCGACCGGCCCGACGAGCGGCGCGGGCGGTGGGGCCCGCCCGCGGGTAGGAGCCGAGGAAGCGGACCTGGGTGCAGCGGCGGTGCAGGGCCGCGAGCGCCTCGCCCATCGCGTCCTCGGCGACGTGGCCGTTCCCGTCGAGGAAGAACCAGTACGACCCGAAGCCCTGCTTGAGGGGCCGCGACTCGATGCGGGTCAGGTCGACGCCGCGCATCGCGATCTCGCCGAGCAGGGCGAGCAGCGCGCCGGGGCGGTTGACCGTCGTCGCCGCGAGCGAGGTGCGGTCGACGCCGGTGCGGGCCGGGAGGCCGGGGCCGCCGGGGCGGCGGACGAGCACGAAGCGGGTGACCGCGTCGCCGCTGTCGTGCACCCCGGAGGCGAGCTCGACCAGGCCGTGGTGCGCCGCCGCGACCGGCGCGCACACGGCCGCGTCGACCTCGCCCGCGGCGACCTGGGCGGCGGCCGCGGCGGTGGACGAGCTCATGCGGACCTCGGCGCCGGGGAGGTGCTCGGCGAGCCACCGCCGGGTCTGCGCCTCGCCGTGCGGGTGCGACGCGACGCTCGCGACCTGCTCCGCGGACGTCCCGGGCCGGACCAGCACGGCGAAGCGCACCGGCAGCAGCACCTCGCGGACGATGACGAGCGCGGGGGTCTCGACGAGCCCGTCCATGGTGGCGGGGACCGCGCCCTCGGTGGAGTTCTCGAGGGGCACGCACGCGGCGTGGACCTCGCCCGTGCGCACGGCGTCGAGGGCGGCGGTCGTGCTGGCGGCGGGCCGGAGCTCGGTGTCGTCGACCCCGAGGATGCCCGCGAGCAGCGCGGGGTCGATCGAGCGCAGCGCCTGCTCGCAGAACGTGCCGGGCGGACCGAGGAAGGCCACCGCTGCGGGGATCACGACCGCACCCTACGCATCGCGCCCCGGCGGGCCCGCTCAGAGCAGGCCGAGCGCGGCCATCTCGTCGCGGGGCGGACCAGCGACGACGAGCCGAACGAGGAGAAGACCGCGGACGCGCGCGGCGAAGGCCGCGTCGACCCGGCGAGCTCCTCGACGAGGGCGGCGGTCTCGGTGACGTGCAGCGCGTCGGCGAGGGTCGCCTCCATCCCCGCCCAGTCGGTGCTCGCGCGCGGGCCGAGCCCGACCGCGCGGGCGGCGGCGACGAGCAGGTTGAGCCAGCCGTGGTGCAGGAAGCCCGAGTCGGGGTCGACCTGGCGCACGGCGTGGTGCAGGCCGATGCTCGCGGTGACCGACCGGCCCGCCTCGGCGGCGAGGGCGAGGACGCTCGCGACGTCGCGGACCCCCGGGAACGCGCCCGCCCGGCCGCCGCCGCAGCGCAGCTTGGGCCGGCACCCGTGGTCGACGACGCGCTGGACGCCGTCGAGCCAGTCGACCGACCCGTCGGCGTCGGGGCGGCGCGGTTCGACGACGGCGACGACCTCGTCGGGCACGAACTCGGTGACCCGCTCGAGCCACACCGAGTCGACGTCGTGGGGGGCGGGCATCTCGATGGTGATCGGCGAGATCAGCGCCGCCCGCGACGAGGTCAGCGACAGCGCCTTCGGCACCCCGCCGAGGCCGGTGTCGACGAGCAGCGCGATCGGCAGCGGCAGGACCGGGCCGGCGAGGCGGCGGGCGGCCAGCTCGGCGACGAGCTCCTGCAGGCGGGAGACGGGGACGACGAGCGATCCGACGACGCCCCCCGCCTCGGCCCCGCGGGCCGCGAGGTGCGCGTCGACGACCTCGGCCATGTCCCGCTTCGGGCCGGGATCCATGAGCGCCGCGTCGTCGACGATGCGGTGCAGCAACGGCGGCACGCCACCCACCGGCACATCACCGGTCTCGGGAGCGGTGGACACGTTCCGCACGGTAGCGGTCACCCTCACGGACGCCCGCGACCGGACCGGGCTCGCGCGTCGACGTCGGCCGCTTCCACCCCTCGTTCGGTTAGGCTCGCCTAACCATCGCGAGCGAGGAGTCCGATGGCCAGGAGTTGCCGACCCAGCCCGCCGTCCCCCGCCCGCCGAGCGCGCCCGCGCGGTCGCCGTGCGCGCCCGCCACGCCGCCCTCATCGCGGGGTCGGGCCCGGACGGACGACCTCGGCCGCCGCCGGTCGAGGAGGCCGACGGTGAGCTCCGGATCACCCCGACGCTGCACCACGTACCCGCCACCGGGGCCGCGACGCTCCAGCTCGCCGAGGACCACCCGCTGGTCCTCGCGGTGCGCGAGCGCGCCGCGGCGCAGCTGCCGGTGATGCTCGAGCTCGCCGACACCGCGCCCGTCGAGCTGCGCCAGCCGGTGCGGGCGCTGCTGTGGATCAGCGGGCGGCTGCGGCTGCTGCCGGCCCGGGTCGCCCGGCGGGCGGCCCTGCGGATCGCGGGCGAGCGGCCCGACGAGCGCCTCCTCGACGTCGGCCACGGCGACTGCCTGCTGCGTCTCGACCCCTGCACGGTCGTGCTCTCCGACGCCGAGGGCACCGAGGTCCTCGCGCCGACCGCGGTCGCGGCCGCGCCCGCCGACCCGCTCGCCGACGTCGGCGACGCCGTGGCTCGCCCACCTCGCCGAGGCCCACGCGGGCGTCGTGGCCGAGCTCTCGCGGCGCCTCCCGCCCGAGCTGCGCCGCCCGGGCAGCCGGGTCTCGCCCCTGGGCGTCGACCGGCTGGGGCTGCGGCTGCGGGTCGAGGACGCCCAGGGCGGCGACCACGACGTCCGCCTCGGCTTCCCCGGGCCGGTGCTGTGCCCCCGCCAGCTCGGCGAGGCCGTGCGTCACCTCGCGATCGGGCGGTCACCCGCGCCCGGTGACGGCGCCGCGCGACGCAGCGCGTCGCGCAACGGGCGCGTGACCTTCGCGCTCGGCGACGAACGAGACGAACGGGATCGTCCCCGCGAGCGCGACGAGCACGGCCCGGGCCACCGGCCAGCGGGCGCGGTAGGCCAGGTCGGCGGTCAGCAGCAGGTAGCCCATGTACAGGAAGCCGTGCAGGGGCCCGACGATCGCCACGACCGTGCCGTTGCCCGCCAGGTACTTCAGCGGCATGCCGACCAGCACGAGGACCAGCAGGCCCACGCCGACCACCCAGGCCCCGACCCGGTAGCGCCGCATCGACGCGCGCACCTCGGACGCGACGGGCGGCTGCTCGGCCGCGGTGCGGGCGCGTGCTCGACGGGGTGCTCACGGGCGGTCCTCCGGGGACGGCTCGCGACCGGCGAGCTCGGCGAGGTGGGCGTTGTGGCGGGCGCGCGCCGATCCGGGGGCCGCGGCCTCCGCGGTGACCGTCACCCCGGCCGGGCGGGGGCCGAACGGCGAGGAGGCGTCGGGGGCGCGGACCGGTCCGACGGCGGGCGCGGGACGGCTGGGTCGGGAAGGGGTCGCGGGACGGCCCGCGGAGGCGCGCGCCTCGGCCCGCAGCATCCGCCACCACAGGAAGGCGAAGAACAGCCCGAACAGGGGCCACTGGAAGGCGTAGCCGGCGTTGAGCAGCGAGCCGCCGGGCGACTCGAGGCGGATCACCTGCCACCACGTCATCACCCCGCAGACCCCGAGCGCGGCGAGCGCGAGCAGCGTCCAGCCCAGCCACCGGGGGGTGAGCAGGACGCGCAGCACGACGCCGAGGCTACCGTCGCCCGTGCGGTGCGCTCGACGGCCGGGGCGGCGACGCGCGCTGGTCGTGCCGACCGTGAACACGCGGGCCGGGCCCGCTCGCGCGGCGTGGCGGCCGCGACGTCGTCCCGGTGACGGTCCGACGGGGAGCGACGCGCGGCTGCTGCGCACCGAGCTCGTCGTGGTGTTCGCGGTCACCCTCGGGCTCTCCGGGGTGCGCAGCCTGGTGTCGCTGCTCGACGTGCTCGCCGCGGCGGTCCCGCTCGACCGCCGCCAGGTCGCGATCGACGAGCCGCTCGCGCGCAACGGCTGGGCCGACCTCGCCGCGCAGCTCGCCGGCTCGCTCACGCTGGTGGCCTGGGGTGCGCTCGGGCTGCTCCTGCTGCTGCGGGCCGGGTCGGGCCCCCGCGCGGTGGGGCTCGACGGTCGCCGTCCGCTCGCGGACCTGCTCGGCGCGGCGGGCCTGGCGGCGCTGATCGGCATCCCGGGGCTCGCGCTCTACCTCGGCGCCCGCGCCCTCGGGCTCAACCTCACCGTCGTGCCCTCGGCGCTCGACGAGCACTGGTGGACGATCCCGGCCCTGGTGATCTCGGCGGTGGCCAACGCGTGGGCCGAGGAGGTCCTCGTCGTGGGCTACCTGCTCCACGCGCTGCGCCGCCTCGGGCTCGGCGAGAACTCCTCCCTGCTGGTCTCGGCGGTCCTGCGCGGCTCCTACCACCTGTATCAGGGCTTCGGCGGAGGCGTCGGCAACGTCCTCATGGGGTTGATCTTCGGGCGGGTGTGGCAGCGGACCGGGCGGCTCTGGCCGCTGGTGGGAGCCCACGCGCTCATCGACGTCGTCGCGTTCGTCGGCTCGTCGCTGCTGCGCGGCGGTGCTGCCGTTCCTGCCGGGGTGACCGCGACGCTGGCTAGGGTCCCGGCGATGAGCGAGCCGCCGCGCGTGGACACCGAGATCGGGGCGCTGCGGACGGTGCTGCTGCACCGGCCGGGCCCCGAGCTCGAGCGGCTCACCCCGCGCAACGCCGACCGGTTGCTCTTCGACGGCATCCCGTGGGTGGCGCGGGCGCAGGACGAGCACGACGCGTTCGCCGACGCGCTGCGCGAGCGGGGCGTACGGGTGCTGCTGCTCGCGACCTGCTCGCCGAGGCCCTCGCCGACCCCGGCCGCCCGCGGGCGGGCATCGCCGACGCCGTCGACGAGCGCGGGCTCGGCGCGAGCTCGCCGCGCGTGCGGGCGCCTCGGCGAGCTCGACGTCGACGACCTCGCCGCCGCCCTCGTCGCCGGGCGACGTTCGTCGAGCTCGACGGCGTCGGCGCCCTGGCTCGCTGGTGCGCCGCATGCACGGCCCCGACGACGACTTCGCCGTCGACCCGCTGCCCAACCTCATGTTCACCCGCGACTCCTCCATGCGGGTGGGCGACCGGGTGGTCGCCGCCGCGATGGGGATGCCGGCCCGCCGCCGCGAGGCGTCGCTGGTCGCGCTCGCCCAGGGCCCGGGGGACGGCCCACGCCGGGCGGCGCCGGCGCTCGGCGGCGTCGCGCACACACCGCGCCGCGACCCTCGCCGGTCGAGGGCGGCGACGTCCTGCTGCTCGCTCCCGGCGTCCTCGCGGTCGGCGTCGGCGAGCGCACCAGCCCGGCCGGCGCCGAGTCGTTCGCCCGCGCGATGTTCGCCGACGGGCTCGCCCACACCGTGCTCGCGGTCCCGATCACCCAGCGCCGCGCGACGATGCACCTCGACACCGTCGCGACGATGGTCGACGTCGACGCGATGGTGGTCTACCCCGGCGTGCTCGACGGGCTCGAGGCCTGGACGATCACGCCGCGCCCGACGGCGACGGCCGGTCTGCACGATCCGCGGGCCCGAGCCGTTCCGCCCCGCTGCGGCCCGGGCCATGGGGGTCGACGAGCTGCGCGCCGTCGACACCGGCGCGGGCAGCGTGGCCGCCGAGCGCGAGCAGTGGGACGACGGCAACAACACCCTCGCGCTCGCGCCGGGCGTCGTCGTGGCCTACGAGCGCAACACCACGACCAACGCGCGGCTCGAGGCCGCGGGCGTCGAGGTCGTCACGATCGAGGGCTTCGAGCTCGGGTCCGGCCGCGGCGGGCCGCGCTGCCTGTCGTGCCCCTGGGAGCGGACGCCGGTCGGGTGATGTCGGCGACCGCGGAGGCCCCGTTCGGCGCAGCTCGTCGCACCGAGCGGTGCATCCGGCCACAGCCCGCTGCCGGACACTGCACGACCCGGCGGTAGCTCATAACTTCGCGGCGTGCTCAGAAAGGCGCAGAGCCGACGGCCGGTCAACCCCTCGCGTCGCCTGTCCGGGCAGGACTGGGCGGAGATGGAGCCGACCTGGCGCGAGGCGAAGGCCGGGATCATCGACGCCGCGCTCGCCCGCGCGAAGGACCGGCCCTCCGGCAACTGGTACGTGGCCGCCGCGAGCCGCGACGTGCGGACCGGGACGCCGTTCGGCGTGACGATCGCCGGCGTCGAGCTGGTGCTGTGGCGCGGGCCGGACGGATCGCTGTACGCCGGGCCCGGCGCCTGCCCGCACCTCGGGGCGTCGATGGCCACGGCGGCGCAGTCGGGCTGCGAGCTGGTGTGCCGCTGGCACGGCCTGGCCCTCGGACCGTCGGGGCGCGCCGGGTGGCGGACACTGCCCGCGCACGACGACGGCGTCCTCGCCTGGGTCCGCCTCGACGCGGTCGGCGGCGAGGAGCCGACCGACGCGCCGGTCGTGCCCGCCCGCCCGCCGCAGCGCGAATCGGTCGCGGCCGTCGCGACGATGGTCGGCACCTGCGAGCCCGACGACGTCATCGCCAACCGGCTCGACCCGTGGCACGGCGCCTGGTTCCACCCGCACACCTTCGCCGACCTGCGGGTCGAGAGCGCACCCGCCCGCGGCGCGAGCGAGGCCGAGGACCGCTTCGACCTGCGCGTGGCGTTCCGGGTCAGCCGGAACTGGGGCATCCCGGTCCGGGCGCGCTTCACCTGCCCCGACCCGCGCACGATCGTCATGCACATCATCGAGGGCGAGGGCGTCGGCAGCGTCGTCGAGACGCACGCGACCCCGCTGGCCCCGCACCCCGACGGCAGGCCGCGGACCGCCGTCATCGAGGCCACCGTCGCCCACTCCGGGCGCCGCGGGTTCGCGACGCTCCGCAAGGGCGCCCCGCTGATGCGCCCGGTGATGGAGTGGGCGGCCAAGCGCCTCTGGACCGAGGACCTCGAGTACGCCGAGCGCCTCTACGCCGTGCGCGCCGCCCGCCGGAGCCGCCCGGGCGCGTGAGGGACGCCCGCCGGCACCGGACAGCCCGAGGGGCACACGACCCATGATCGGCGGGGCCTTCGCCCGTGCTGTGTGCTCCTGATCGCCGGGACGACAGCGCGACGCTCAGCGGCGTCCGAGCACGGAGTGCACGATGCCGCGCTGCCAGCCGTCGACCGGCTCGGTGCGCACGTCGCGGAACCCGGCGTCGCGCAGGCGCTGCTCGAGCCGGGTGACGCCGTCGAAGGCCAGCACGCTGCGCCACAGGTAGCGGTAGAGCGCGGGGTCGCCCGTGACCCGCCAGCCGAGCGGGATGATGATCAGCCAGCAGACGGTGGTCCACACCGCGCGGGCGTACGCCGAGTCGGCCACCGAGTACTCGTGGACGGCGATCGGCGCTCCCGGCGCGAGGCGGTCGCGCAGCACCGCGAGCCCCGCGTCGGGGTCGGGCAGGTTGCGCACGAGGTACGCCGCGAGCAGGCCGTCGAAGCCGCTCGAACCCGCCCCCGATGCACGCAGCGCTGCGGTGAGGTCCTCGGCCCGGGAGTGCACGAAGCGCACCGAGTCCGGCCACGCCTTCTCCCGGGCGCGCGCCAGCATCTCGGCGGACGCGTCGACGCCGACGATCTCGGCGTCCGGGTAGGTCTCGAGCAGCGCCGCGGTCGACAGCCCCGTCCCGCACCCGACGTCGAGCAGCCGCAGGCCCGCGCCGCGGTCGGGCAGCCCGAGCCGCGCCGCCGACAGGCGCAGGTGGTGGTGGTAGCCGGGGTTGGCCCCGACGAGGCGGTCGTACGACGTGGCGTCCTGGTCGAAGGCCGCGGGCACGACGGCCGCCTCGGCCTCGCGGTCGAAGCGGGCACCGCCCCGCGACCGGGCGACGAGGGCGGCACCGAGCGCGCCGGCTCCGAGCAGGGCGAGGACGGTCGAGCGGCTCGAGCGAGGTGACACGCCGCCATCCTGCCAAGCCCGACCCGCGACGGCGGGACGACGGGCGCGCGTCCGGGCCTCTCCCGGAGGCAAGCTGTCCTCCCCGCGGACGGGGCAACGACTGCCGAACGGCGCGCGGCCGGCCGATCGTCGCCGCCGTGGCCGCGTGGCCCCGCGCTCTCACCACGCCCGCACCGCACCCGCCGCTTCGTACCCTCCCCGCCGTGCAGAGTCGCGTCAGGTGGGCCGCCGCGCTCGCGGCCGTGATGCTCGTGCCGGTCGTGATCCGCCCGGACGGGGTCGCAGCGCGACGCACGTCGTCCTCGGCGGGCTGCCCTGTCGGCGGATCGCGCCGCGGATCCGGTCGCTGACCGCGGCGTTCGGCGTCGAACGGATCCTCGGCCTGCACCGCTGGCTGGGCATCCTCGCCGTGGTCCTGGTCGTGATGCACCTGCTCGTCGCCGTCACCGGCCACCCAACCCGCGGGTCGCCGCCCGCCGTGGCTGGCCACCGGACGACCGCAGCTGGCGATGACCGGCAGCACCGCGCCGGCCGCGTGCTCTCACCGACGCGCGCGGGCGCGGCGCCGCGGCGCTACGGCCTCTGGGCCCGCGCCCACGTCGGTCTCCCCGCCGGTGCTCGCCGTCGCTGCACGTCTGGCTGGGCCCTCGTCGCCGACCGCCGCGTGGTGCCGCGCGCTGATGCTGGTGCTCTCGCCGTGCTCGCACCGCTGGGTCACCGCCCGGTTCAGCGGACCGGGTCGTCGTCTACGGCGTGCGCGATCGCCCGCCCTGCCGCTGGTCCTCGGCCGTCCACGTGCGGCGCGGCGGGCTCGGTCGAGTTCGCTGCGCCTCGCGCGGTCGTCGTCGGTCGAGCGCACCCGATCCGAGCGCTCACCCAGGCGTTCGGCGTCGAGCGGGTCATGGGCGTGCACCGCTGGCTCGGGATGCTGGCGGTCCTGCTGGTCGTCATGCACCTGCTCGTCGCCGTCGTCGGCCACCCGCGCCTGCTCAACCCCGTCGCCGACGCCACGCGCCGCCGCGACCTGCGTGACGCGCTGGACGCTCGATGGTCGCGCTGCTGCTCGCCGGCGGCGTCGCCGCGCGCTCGCCGGCCGGGGGCGCGCTACGAGATCTGGGCCCGCGCCCACGTCGGTCTCGCCGCCGCCGGGCTGGTGCTCGCCGCGCTGCACGTGTTCTGGCTCGGGCACCTCGTCGCCGACCCGGTGATGCGACCGGTCGCTCGCCTCGTCGTCGCGCCCACGGCGCTGGTGCTCCCGCTCGGCCGTGCTCGCGCACCGCTGGGTGTGGCGGCCGGTGTTCAGCCGCCAGGGCGGCGCCCGCTCGTCGTCTACGGCGTGCGCACGCGAGGCGCGGCCCGACGGTCGCGGGCACCGGCTCGTCGGGCTCGACCCCCGTCCACGTGCGCCGACGGACCGGCCTGCCGCTTCAACCACTTCGCCGGCCGGCGCGCGATCAGTTCGTGTCCGGCTGCGGCCTGCGCCGCGGCGTGGTCCCGCACCGAGAACCGAGCCCGACCGCCGTTCACCATCGCCTCCAGCGCCAACGTCACCGGCCGCCTCGACATCCGCTGGGCCGACCGTGCGCGACTCGGCTACCCTCGGGCGACTTCTCCCGCAACGACTTCGCGGCGGCTCGATCTGGCCTCGTGCAACCGCGCACCGGCGAGAAGGTGTGGCTCGACGGTCCGCACCCCTCGGCTCGTTCACCGCCGTCGAAGGTCGCCACCCAGCGGTCGGTCGGCGTCTACCCTGATCCCGCACGGCGCCCGCAACCCGAACGGTGCCGGGCTCGGCCACATGCTTCGTGCGGCGCCGGCGGTCTTCGGCGACACCGGCATCACCGGCCGATGATGAGCACTGACTGGCGCAGCAACGTCATGGGCGTCGCCGGCGAGCGCCTCGCCCGCGAACGACATCCCGTTCACCCGATGGTCAACGCCCACCACGCCAAGGAGCTCCTGTCGTCGAAGAAGATCGACGGCAACGAGATGACGGTGATCCCGACCTACGGGATCGCGGTCGGCAACCGCGCGTACCTCTACTACATGTCGGTGCGCAAGTGGGGCATCCCGGGCCAGTGGACGCTGAACCACTCGGGGATCGCCTACTCCGACAACGGCGGCCAGACCTGGACCAAGTCGGCGGCCCAGTGGTCGGGCTCGAGCAACTTCGGCCAGGTCGCGCTCGACCAGGGATCGTCCCGTCTACGGCATCCCCGGCGGGCGCTACGGCGGCCTGAAGCTCGCCCGCGTCCCGCAGGCCAGCGTGCTCACCAAGTCGGCCTACCAGTACTGGAACGGCACCACCTGGGTCACCGGTGACGAGTACGCCGCCAAGACGATCGTGCGGGCCGTCGGCGAGCTCCGGCCAACTCGCACAAGAAGTGGATCATGATGTACCTCGTCGACTCGACGCAGGAGATCGTGCTCCGCACCGCCGACTCGATGACCGGCCCCTGGAGCGACGCCCAGGTCGTCGTCGACAGCGAGAAGTACCCGCAGCTGTACGCGCCCTACATCGTGCCGACGGCCCTCTCGGGCAAGGACATCTGGTTCACGATGTCGATGTTCGGGCCGTACAACGTCTCGATGATGCACACCTCGCTCGACGCCGGCCGCCCCGACTCGCTCTCGGCGGCCGTGGTCCCGGTCAACCCGGCGAACAAGAGTCGACGCCGCCGGTCTCCCCGAACGCGCCACGGCGAGAACTCGCAGCCGGCGACCGGGGACGTCGGCCGCGGTCAACTGACCCGCGCACGCCGACCGAAGGGCACCACGGGGCGCGGACCGCCCGGTGGTGCCGTCGGTCTCGACGGACGGACGTGAGCGGGCCCTCGCCCGCTCGGGGACACCCGGCTCCTTCTATGACTGGGTCCATGACCTCGGCGTCCTCCAAGTTCCACGAGCTGTTGCGGGCCCAGATCCGCAACGAGTTCACCGCCTCGCAGCAGTACACGGCGGTCGCCGTCTACTGCGACGACGAGGACCTCCCGCAGCTGGCCGCGCACTTCTACGCGCAGGCCCTCGAGGAGCGCAACCACGCGATGGGCATGGTGCAGTACCTGCTCGACAACGATCTCCCGGTCGCCATCCCCGGCATCGACGAGGTCCGCGTCGAGTTCGGCTCCCTCGAGGAGGTCGTGCAGCTCGTCCTGCGCCAGGAGCAGACGGTCACCGACCAGATCGCCACGCTGGCGCGCACGGCCCGCGACGAGGGCGACTACCTCGGCGAGCAGTTCATGCAGTGGTACCTCAAGGAGCAGGTCGAGGAGGTCGCCTCGATGACCACGCTGCTGCGCATCGTGCGCCGCGCGGGCGACAACCTGTTCCACGTCGAGGACTTCGTCGCCCGCGAGATGACCGCCGACGCCGGGAACGACCCGACGGCGCCGCCCGCCGCGGGCGGGATCGCGACGCTCGCCGGCGGGGCCTGACCCCTCCGCCCGCGCCGACGCTCGCGAGCGCCAGCCCGCGGAGCCGTTCGCGCACCGGCGGTGCGGCCCGGCGCGCAGGCGGCCGGACGCGAGCACCTGGTCGCGACCCGACTCCCGGAGCTCGGGGGCCAGCAGGGCCGTGAGGTGCTCGACGACGCCGATCGTCGCGAGCGCCGCGACGACCGTGGCCACGTCGACCAGCCCGTGGAGCAGGACCGAGTCGGCCAGCGCCTGCGTCGAGCCCGACCAGCCGCGCAGGACGGCGAGCCAGCCGAGCACCACCGAGGCCGCCCAGGCCGCCCACCACCGCGAGGACCGGCCGCGACGGGCGTCGGGCGGCTCGTCGGCGGGCAGCCCCGACGCGGCGTGCTCCATCTCGGCGAGGGCCGCGCCGGGCACCGTGAGGTTGGGGCCGGGCAGCACGCTGCCGACGACGACGGCGGGTGCTGCGCGCCGGGGACGGTCCCCGAGATGCCGGACGCGATCTCGCGCCCGCGCACCAGCCAGCGCAGGAACACGACGCCGGTGGCGAGGGCGGCGACCGGCGTCAGCAGGCCCGCGACGGTCACGAGCGTGTCGGACAGGGCCAGCGGGGTGGGCGACAGCGCGCCGCTGCGGCTGACGAGCAGCAGGAGGTAGCGCCACGCCTCCGCGAGCGCGGCGATCACCGAGCAGGGCGCCGTGACGCGCGCGAGCGGTTCGCGAGCGTCACCGCGCGCGGCCGCAGCCTCGGTCGGGCGCGCCGCGCGACGGGCGGCGGCCGGGGCGGCGCGGCGGGCGGGGTCGGGCGCCCAGGGCCACAGGCTCCACCGCGGGATCTCGCGGTAGGCCGGCGGCCCGGCGTACGGCGCCGCGGCGGCCGGGCGTGCGGGGGCGGGACCCGGCGGGCACCTCGGCCACCCACCGCACGCCCGACAGCGAGCGGCCGCAGTGCACGCAGAACCGTGACGACGCGTCGGGCGGCTGGGCGCGCCCGCACCGCGGGCACCCGCCCGCGGGACTCCGCTCGGTCATCGCACCCTCTCTCCGGGCTGTCACCGGGCTCAGACCCCTCCGGGCGGCCCGGGCCTCACACGACCCGCGGGGGCTCGGCGCCCTCGGCGACCATCGGCCGGCCCTCGGCCTCCCACGCCAGCATCCCGCCCGCGACGTTGACCGCGTCGTGCCCTCGCTGCGCGAGGTACGCGGTCACCTGCGCCGAGCGCCCGCCGACCTTGCACACGACGGCGATCGGGCCCGCCGGCACCTCGGCGAGCCGCGAGGTCAGCTCCGACATCGGCAGGTGCACCGCCTGCGGCGCGTGCCCGGCGACCCACTCCCGGGTCTCGCGGACGTCGAGCAGCGTCGCCCCGGCCGGGATGGCGCCGGGCGCGACGGTGGGGACACCGGGGTCGCTCACGCCGTCATCCCATCACGGCGCCCGCCCGACGCGACGTGGAGCCCGCCCGCGATCCCACCGCCCTCGACCGAACGGCGCGCTCGCTCGCCACGGATGAGCGAGAAGCCGTTCGTTCGAACGAGGGCCCGCCCCGGTCATGGAGGCCGTCGGACCTCGACGCGAGCAGCCCGGTGTCGACGCCTTGCGGCCGGTCATGGAGCGGACCTCCATCTCGGCGAACTTCGCCTCGTTGAACTGCTCGCGCGAGCCGACGAGCGTGCCGACGACGCCGAGCAGGAACGACAGCGGGATCGACACGAGGCCCGGGTTCTGCAGCGGGAAGATCGCGAAGTCGACGCTCTTGCCGAAGATCGCGGTCGCCGACCCGGAGACCACCGGCGAGAAGACGATCAGCACCACGCAGGAGATCAGGCCGCCGTAGATCGACCAGAGCGCCCCGGTGGTGTTGAACTTCCGCCAGAACAGCGAGTACAGCAACGTCGGCAGGTTCGCCGAGGCGGCCACGGCGAACGCCAGCGACACGAGGAACGCGACGTTCTGGCCGTTGGCGAGGATGCCGCCGACGATGGCGACGACGCCGACGACGAGCGCCGTCCGCCGCGCGACCTTGACCTCCATGCCCGGCTCGGGCTTCCCCTCCTTGATCACGTTCGCGTAGATGTCGTGCGCGAACGAGGCGGCGGAGGTGATCGTCAGCCCGGCGACCACGGCGAGGATCGTCGCGAAGGCGATCGCGGCGATGATGCCGAGCAGCAGGGTGCCGCCGATCTGGAACGCCAGCAGCGGGGCCGCGTCGTTGACGTTGCCCTTCTGGGCGCTCACCGTGCCGCGCGGCAGCAGCGCGGCGGCGCCGTAGCCGATGACCAGCGTGAACAGGTAGAAGATGCCGATGATCCAGATCGCCCACTGGACCGAGCGCCGCGCCTCCTTGGCGTTGGGCACGGTGTAGAAGCGCATGAGGATGTGCGGCAGGCCGGCCGTCCCGAGCACCAACGCGACCGCCAGCGACAGGAAGTCGATCCGCTTGGTGAACGTCGAGCCGTACTGGTTGCCGGCGTCGAGCAGCGGCTTGCCGGTGTTCTCGGCCGCGGCGCCGAGCATCCCCGAGAGGTTGAAGCCGTAGAGGCCCAGCACCCATGCCGTCATCACCGACGCGCCGATGACCAGCAGCGTGGCCTTGATGATCTGCACCCACGTCGTGCCGCGCATGCCGCCGTAGAGCACGTAGACGACCATGAGGATGCCGACGATCGCGATGACCAGCGACTGGCCGTCGAACGGCGTGCCCGGGGTGTTCGGCACGCCGAGCAGCAGCGAGATCAGGCCGCCCGCGCCCGCCATCTGCGCGAGCAGGTAGAAGAACGACACGAGCAGCGTCGAGACCGCCGCGGCCGCCCGGACCGGGGTCTGGCGCATGCGGAAGCTCAGGACGTCGCCCATGGTGAAGCGACCGACGTTGCGCAGCAGCTCCGCGATCAGCAGCAGCGCCAGCAGCCAGGCGACGAGGAAGCCGATCGAGTAGAGGAAGCCGTCGTAGCCGTTGACCGCGATCGCGCCCGCGATGCCGAGGAACGACGCGGCGGACAGGTAGTCGCCCGAGATCGCGATGCCGTTCTGCGGCCCGGTGAACGAGCTGCCTGCGGCGTAGTAGTCCGACGCGGTCGTGGAGGTGCGGCTGACCCGGTAGACGATCAGCAGCGTCACCACGACGAACAGGGCGAAGATGCCGATGTTGAGGAGCGGGTCGCCGATCTGGGTGCTCACAGCTTCTCCTCCACGCGCGAGGCGCAGGGCCTCGGCGTCCGGGTCGAGGTTCCGGTCGGCGAAGCGGACGTACAGGGTCGTGATCACGGCCGTCGACACGAACTGCAGCAGGCCCAGGAGCAGGCCGACCGTGAAGTTGGTGTCGCCCAGCCGGGTGTCGACGACGCCGTGGGCGAAGTCGGACAGCAGGACGTAGACGAGGAACCAGGCGAGGAACAGCCCGCTCATCAGGAAGATGTAGCCGCGCCAGCGCTTGCGCAGCGACGCGAACTCGGGCGAGCGCTGCACCTCCTGGTACGGGGTCGGCGCAGGGGTCGAGGTCTCGTCGAGCGCGCGGGCGCCGCTCGACCGAGGGGTGTCGTCGGTGGCACTCACGAGGTCTCCACGTGATCGTCCATGGTCACGGCCGCGGGGAACGATAGTTCGCCGTTCATCACACCGATTGCTCCCTTCGTGTGACTACGCTGCGGAATCGCTCCGAACGAAGTCCGGCTGTCGGAGCCACCACGGTCGCCCGAACTGTCCGGATCGTGACACGGTCGGCCGTCGAGCACGGAGCGTGCGCGCAGAGGTTACGGTGCGATCGCGGACGGCGCCGAACCCGGGGTGGCACGACCGCGGTCGACGTCAGACGGCGGCCGCACCCGCGGGCGTCGCCCAGCCCGAGGCGCTCGGGGGCGTGCAGGCGCAGCAGCGTGCGCCCGACGTTCGACGGGATCCGCTGGGCGGTCGCGCGGCTGACCAGCACCATCACCGCGAACGCGAGCGGCACGGTGAGCACGCCGGCTGGGCGAGCGAGGACCTCGCCGAGCACCCGTCGGGCGCCCCGGAACAGCGTCGCCGACGGCCGAGGTCGCGAGACACCGCCGACGAGCATGCCGGCCATGGCGCCGCGGTCGGTGAGCCCGCGCCACCAGATGCCGAGCACGAGCAGCGGGCAGAAGGTCGAGGCGGCGACGACGAAGGCCAGCGACACCATCTGCGAGAAGTCGAGCTTCATCGCCGCGAGCGCGACGAGCATCGGCACGATGCCCGCGACGTGCGCGGCGATGCGGAAGTCGCCGATCCGGCGCGGCTGGTGGTCGGTCGACAGCACGCCCGCGGTGGTGCGGACCAGCCCGGACGGGGTGGACAGGAACGCGGCGAAGGCGCCCGCCGCGACGAGGGCCCCGAGCGCGATGCCGCCCCAGCCGCCGACGCCCGCCTGGGGCAGCAGCAGCACGGCCGCATCGGTCTGGCCGGTGACCAGCAGCTGCGGGACGTAGAGGCGCGCGAGCGCCCCGAGCAGCACCGGCAGCAGGTAGAACACCCCGAGCAGCGCGAGCACCAGCACGGTGGTGCGGCGCGCGGTGCGCCCCGTCGGGGTTGGTGTAGAAGCGCACGACCACGTGCGGCAGCCCCATCGTGCCGAGGAACAGCGCCATGATCAGCGAGTACGTCCCGAGCACCGAGTCCTGCCCGTCGAGCCCGTCGGGCATCCCCGGGTCGCCCGCGACGCCCGGGTCGCTCGCGCCCCCGCCGTCGAGCGGGCGCAGCCACGACTCGTCGGACACGGTGGCGCCGACGACCACCGGCGTCGCCGCACCGGCCGGGAACCCGAGGACCGTCCCCTCCGAGACCGGGCGCAGGCCCGGCTCCCAGCGCTGGACCGCGCCGGCGACACGCACGTCGACCGGCTGCGTCACCTGCAGCGTCACCGGCAGCGTGACCTCGACCGTCGTGTCGGCGGGGAACGTCGGGGGCGCCGGGCGGGCCTCGGCCGACGGGCCGAGCAGGTAGACGGCGAGCAGCACGACGGCGGGCACGGCGAGGGCCGTGAGCTTGAGCCAGTACTGGAACGCCTGGACGAAGGTCATCGACCGCATGCCGCCGAAGGTGACGCTGGCGGTGACCAGGAGGCCGACCACGACGACCCCGACCCAGGACGGCAGCGAGGTGACCACCGTGAGCGTGAGCCCCGCGGCCTGGAGCTGGGGCAGCAGGTAGAGCCAGCCGATGACGACGACGAACCAGGTGGTGGCGGTGCGCAGGGCCCCGGAGTCGAGGCGGACCTCGGCGAAGTCGGGCACCGTGTAGGCCCCGGAGCGGCGCAGCGGCGCGGCGACGAAGAACAGCAGCGCGAGGTAGCCCGCGGTGAACCCGATCGGGTACCAGAGGGCGTCGGCGCCGTCCTTCAGCACGAGCCCCGCGACGCCGAGGAACGACGCCGCCGACAGGTACTGCCCCGAGATCGCGGCGGCGTTGGCGCTGCTGCCGACCGTGCGCGAGGCCGCGAGGAAGTCGTCGGTCGAGCGCGCGACCTTCACCCCGAGCGACCCGATGACGATCGTGGCCGTCGCGACCACGACGACGGCCACGAGGGCGACGACGCCCCCGGCGCCCGAGAGCACCGCTCAGTCCTCCACGTTGTCGGCGAAGTCGAGCTCGTTGCGCTCGGCCGTGCGGGTGTAGAGCCACGCCAGCACCAGCATCACGGGGTAGGGCACCACACCGAGCAGCAGCCACGGCACGCGCACGCCGAGCAGCGAGACCTCGCCCAGCCCGGGGAGCACGAGGAACAGCACGGGCAGCGCGCCGAGCAGCAGCACCGCGACCCCGCCGAGGCGCAGGCCCAGCGTGAGCTGCGCGCGCAGCAGGTTGCCGAGCAGCAGCTCACCGGTCTCGGTCTGCTGCTCGATCTCGGCGACGGTGCGGACGGCGCGGGTGGGCTGCCGCCGCTCGGCGAGCACCACCGGACCCGTTCGCCGCCGGTCGACTCGAGGTCGGACCCGGGCGGGCCCGTCGAGCGCGCCTCCGTCGGCGACCGGGCCCGCCGGGTCGGGCGCGGGGACGAGCGCGGCCGGCGCGACCGGTCCCGCGCTGCCCGGCCCCGTGGCGGGGACGGCGGCGAACTGCTCGGTCTCGGCGTCGGGGGCCGCGTGGCGCGGGCGGTAGCCCTCGGGCGGGGTGTGCGGCTCGTGCGCCACCTCGGGCCGGGCGTGCCGACCGGCGCGGCGCGCGACCCCGGGCGGCGGCTGACCCGGTGAGGGGACCGTCGGCGGGACGGGCCGGCGCGGCGGCGCCGGCGGCGGGCTGATCCACCCGGCGGCGAGCGGGTGCGGCCGGCGGGGGCGGCGGCGGGCGGGGTCGTCGCCCGCGGGCGGGCCCGGGGACGCCCGCGGACGGGCGCCGGCGCGGGGCCCGGGCGCGCGGACCGGTGGCCGCGTCGGCGCCCGCGACCTCGGCGCCGGGCCGCGGCGGGGCGGTGACGTCCGCGGCGTCGGGGTCCTCGACGGCGGGCGCGTCGTCGGGGTCCTCGGACCCCGCGCGCACCCGACCGTCGAGGGAGGTCACCGTCGGCCCCAGGCCTGCTTCGTCGCCCGGACCAGACGGTCCTTCAGCTCACGGGTGTGCCGGCGACTGACCGGCAGCTCGGCGGTCTCCGGACCGGACCCGATCCGCACCACGTAGCCGGACCCGGCCAGCCGCAGCTCGGTGATGAGCGGCAGCGCGACCAGGTAGGAGCGGTGGATGCGGACGAAGCCCGCGTCGGACCAGCGCTCCTCGAGCACCGAGAGCGGGATGCGCACGAGGTGGCTGCCCTCGGTGGTGTGCAGGCGGGCGTAGTCGCCCTGCGCCTCGACCCAGCGCACGGTGGAGCGCTGCACCAGCTTCGTGGTGCCGGCGAGCTCGACGGGGATGACCTCGTCGTCGCTCTCCTCCTCGAGCGCGGGCTCGACGGGCACCGTCGTCCCGCGCGAGGACAGGATCCGCGACAGCGAGGCGTAGAGGCGCTCGGGACGCAGCGGCTTGAGCAGGTAGTCGACCGCGCCGACGTCGAACGCCTCGACCGCCCGGTCGTCGTGCGCCGTGACGAACACGACCGAGGGCGGGATGACGTAGCGCGAGAGCACGTTGGCCAGCTCGAGCCCGTCGAGACCCGGCATGCGGATGTCGAGGAACAGCACGTCGACGTCGGACTGCTTGGCCGGTGACGGCAGGCCCGCGGGCGGCGTGCCGTTGCCCCCGAGGTTGACCTGGTCGCCGCCGGTCAGGATCCGCAGCGCCGAGATCGAGTCGGAGGCGCGCAGCACCGTGCCGACCCGCTGGTCCTGCTCGAGCAGGTACGCCAGCTCCATGAGAGCCGGCTCTTCGTCGTCGACGGCGAGTACCACGAGGCCGTCGTTCTCACTCGTGTTCACTGCCCAGCCATCCTGCCCACCCGACGTTGCGACGTCCACGATAGGACCCGGTAAGCCGCTCACCCTGCCCTGTCCCCGGCAGAGCGCGCCACGGAACACCCCCGCCGACATCGGACCACCCGAACGGACGAAACCCGGCGGTGACCGGGCGAGCGCAGGGAGATCATCAGGCGGTCGGCGTCGTCGACGGCGCGAGCGCGGCGGCGCCGCGGTCGTCGTGCTGCTCCCAGACGGCCACGTCGCGGCGCAGGGCGGTGCGCACGGCGTCGAGGTCGTGCGCGAGGGCGGCCGCCGCCGGCGCGGTGTCCTCGTCGACCAGGCGGCGGTACCAGGCCGCGATGGCCGCGTTGTCACCCCCGGAACCGACGGCGAGCGGCTCGGCGCCGAGGCGGCGCAGCGCGTCCTGGGCGTCGGTGACGACGTCGGTGAGCGCGTCGACGCGCCCGGCCGCGGCGAGGACCTCGCCGGTGAGGACCTGCGGGTCTCCCGCGGCCCCGCGGCGGCTCGGCCGAGCTCATGTCGTGCTCCCTCCCGGCAGCGGGTCGCCCGACGCCCGCCACCCCGGCTGCCGCCCGGTCGCCCGCGGACCGGCGCCACCCGCCTCCGACAGCACGGTACGGACCTCGGCGACCAGATGGGTGTCGTTCACGGGATCCAGCAGCGGGGGCGGCCGCTGCCCGGTGGGCACCGCAGGCGGTAGCGGCCGCGGGGGCCGTCGAGCCAGCCGACCAGGCGGGCCCCGAGCGCCGCGGCACCGTGTCGGGCGGGCTCCCGGGATCGCGCCAGGCCGCGCCGATCTGCCCGAACGCCGTGGCGGTCGCGACGAGCTCCGCGGCCGCGTCACGCGCCGCGTCGCGTCGCCGCGTGCTCGGCAGGTCGTCCGACCGCTCGGGGTGCACCGGCCACGGCCCGTCGCGCCCGGCCGCGCCGGGACCGACGAGACCCAGCAGTGCCTCGGCGACGCCGTCGGGCTCGCACGGCGCCAGCGTGATCGGGGCCTCGGCGTGCTCCCGGGAGGCGAGCAGCCAGGCGCGGGGACCGTCGGTGACGGCGACCGCCGCCCACGGCGAGCGCAGGTCGCGGTGCACGAGGTCGAGGGCCAGGGTCCACGACCCCAGGACCTCGCCCGCCGCCTGCAGCGCTCGGGCGGGCACCGGGGCGAGCAGCCCGCGGGCCCGCAGCCGCTGCTCGGCGCGTCCCCGGTGGATCGTCGTCTCCTCGACGGTCTCGGCCGCCCAGTGCACCGGGCGCAGCGGGTACGGCCAGGCCCCGACGCCGCACTGCTCGAGGACCCAGAGCAGCTCGTGGCGGTCGACCTCGAGCCCCGGCCCCGCCGTCACCGCGGGGGCTCCTCGGCGCCGAGGACCGGCGGGGTGACCAGCCGCGCGTCGTCGCCCTCGCCCCACGGGTCGGCCTCGACGAGGTAGTCGGGGCGGCCGGGTCGACGCGGCGTCCCGGCCCACGGTCGCGAGCCCCGCGCCCGGGACGGCCCGGCCCCGGCACGAGCCCGCCGCCCGCCCGCCGGGGGCCGCCCGGGGCCGGTCCCGCGGGGCCGCCCGTGGTGCCCGGACCGGGACCCCGTCGGGCGACGGGCGCCGGACGGCGTCCGAGGCCCGTGGGCCCCGGGGTGTCCGGTGCCCCGGTGCGCCGCGCCGCGGCGCCCGTCGCGACCCGACGGGGCGGGGCCCAGGGACCGGCGGTCGGGGCGCCGGGTCGCCGTCCGTGCCGCCCGTCGGGACGACGTGACCGGCGCCGTCGGGGCCCGCCGGCCCGTGACCGGGCGGATGCGCGGCGCCGTCGCCGGGCCACGCCGCGGACGCGTCCCCCGGCCGGGACCCGGGATCGCGTCCCCGCCGGACCGGGCGCCGGCGCGGCGCCCACCGGAGCGGGCGGCGCCGGTCGGGTCGAGCGCCTCGGCGATGAGGCGCGGCGGGGCCGCTCGCGTCGCGACGGTCCGCGGCGCCGGGCGCCGCCCGCCCCGGCGGCGGCGGGCGTCGCCGGCGCGGCGGCGCGGCGGTCCGGCTCGGGTCACGGCACCGGCGCGGAGCGGCGCGCCCGGTCCCGAGGGCCCGCGCCCCGCCGCCCGCGGTGCGGGCGTCGCCGAGCTCGGGGCCGAGGAGCCGCTCCCGGACCCGGCCGAGAGCGGCGCGCCCGGCCCCCCGGGGCCGGGCCGCCCGGGCGTCGGGGGGTCCGGCCCCCGCACGGGCGTCGGGCCGGGCCGCGCCGGCGGCGGCGCCCGCCGCGCCGCCGCGGGCCACGGTTCGCCGGCAGCGGACCGCCCCGGGCCGGAGCCCCGGCGGCGCCGGTCACGGCCCGGTCACCCCGGACGCGGGACGCCTCGCGCCCGCGCACCGGGCGGCGTGGCGCCCGCGCCGCCGGGCCGCCGCGCGGCCCAGGCACTGCCCGCGGGGTGCGCGCCGGCGCGCCGCGCGCCGCGCCGGCCGGCCGCCGGACCGGCCGACGGGCCCCGGGCGCGCGGGCGCACGCCCGGTGGCCACCTCGAGAGCCGGGGGCGCGCCGCGCGCCGCCGCACTCGTCTCGCGCAGGTAGGCCTGGTAGGCGGCCTGGGCCGCCCGCTCCTCGGCCTGGGCCGCCTGGAACAGCCCGAACCCGTCGCGCGGCCCGGAGAGCACCGCCTCGCCGAGCCCGGCGGCCGCGGGCGGTGCCCGCAGTGGCCCGAACACCGGCGGGCGAGGGCTGCGCACGGCGGCCTGGACGCGCTGCAGCGCGTCGCGCATGACGCCGAGGCTGGAGGCCTGCCCCGACACCGCGTCACCGAGGCCGCTCATCCGGGCCGCCAGCGAGCGCAGGTGCGACCCGGCGGCCTCCGCGTTGCGGCCCCGCCAGACGCCGCCGAGGTCGGTCTGCGCGCGCTCGAGGGCGCGGGCGGCCACACGGAGGTCCTCGCCGCGGGCCGCGTGGCGCGCCCGGGCCGCGTCGAGCGCGGCGGGATCGGCGCCGTCGTGGACCCAGCGGTGGATGATCTCGTGCGCGAGCGCGGAGGTGTCGCGCCCACCCCACGGCACATCGGGGATCGGCACGGCGCACCCCTCCCCGACCCGGTCGACGGGCACTCGCAAGCGACGAGCGTACGTCGCCTGCGGCGCGAGGCGGGGTCGCCGGTTCGCGGGAAGTTTCCGGTGGCCCGAGGGCGGGCGGGGAGGTCGCGCCGGCTCAGAGCCGAAGCGGCTCCACAGCGCGCGGTCCTCGGCCCACTCGGCGAGCGCGGTCGCGGCGAGCGCCGCGGCGCCGGCGGCAGCGAGGCGAGCGCGGCCAGGTCGGTGCCGGGCCGGAGGCGACCGGCGCGCTGATCCCGCCGAGGCCCAGGCGCGCCAGGAGCGGCTTGCGCGGCTCGACGGTGACGGGCTCGGCGTCGCCGAAGCGCTGCGAGAGCACCTCGCGCGTGGTGCCCAGGGCGTCGATCAGGCCGAGCTCGAGGGCCCGGCGACCGGTCCAGACCTCGCCGGTGAACAGGTCGTCGGTCTCGGAGAGCCCGTCGCGCCGCGAGCGCACCCACTCGATGAACAGCTCGTGCAGCTCGCCCTGCATCCCGAGCAGCCACTCGACGTCCTCGGCCTTCTCGGGCTGGAACGGGTCGAGACGCACCTTGTTGCGCCCCGCGGTGTGCACGCGGCGCTCGATGCCCCAGCGCTCGATGAGCCCCGAGAGCCCGAAGCCGCCGGAGACCACGCCGATCGAGCCGACCAGCGAGGTGGGGTGCGCGTAGATCTCGTCGGCCGCGCACGCGAGCCAGTAGCCGCCGGACGCGGCGACGTCCTCGCAGAAGGCGAGCACCGGCAGCTCGTGCTCGGCGGCGAGCGCCCGGATGCGGTCGGCGACCAGGGCCGACTGGGTCGCCGAGCCGCCCGGCGAGTTGATGACGAGCGCCACGGCCTCGGCCCGGTCGGCGGTGAACGCGCGGGTCAGCGCGTCCTCGACGGTCGACAGGTTGATCACCGAGCGTGGTACGGGCCCACCGGTGGCGGTGATGACGCCCTGCAGGCGCACGACGCTGACCGTCTTCTTGGCCCCCGCCACGGCACCGAGGGGCCCGGGGAGCACGGAGGACAGGGCGGAGGGCAGCGCGACCATGTCCGCGAGGCTATCCCCGCACCCCGTCACACCGCCGTGGAGGTGATCTCCGGGCGGGTCGGTCACACACGCGCACCCCGGCGCGGAACTTCGGCACGCGGAGGATGATCTTGGTGCCCGCATTGCGCTCGGTCTCGACGACGAGGCCGTAGTCGGGGCCGAACGCCGAGCGCATGCGGTCGTCGACGTTGCCGAGGCCGACGTGGGCCCCGGACAGGTGGGCGTCGCGGTTGTCGTCGCGCAGTGCCTTCGGGTCCATGCCGACGCCGTCGTCCTCGACGACGATCATGCACTCGGAGCCGGAGTCCTCGGCGGTCAGCGTGACCGTGCCGCCGCCGGGCTTGCCCGAGAGCCCGTGGCGCACGGCGTTCTCGACCAGCGGCTGCAGGGCGAGGAACGGCAGCACCACCGACAGCACCTCGGCGCGACCTGCACCCGGAAGGTGAGCCGCGCACCGAAGCGCGCGTGCTCGAGAGCGAGGTAGCGGTCGATGTTCTTCAGCTCGTCGGCGAGCGTCGTGTACTCCCCGGCCTGCCGGAACGAGTAGCGCGTGAAGTCGGCGAACTCGAGGAGCAGCTCACGCGCCCGCTCGGGGTCGGTCCGCACGAAGGAGGCGATCGCGCCGAGCGAGTTGTAGACGAAGTGCGGCGAGATCTGCGCGCGCAACGCGCGGACCTCGGCGCGGTTGAGCCGGGCGCGCGACTCGTCGAGGTCGGCGAGCTCGAGCTGGCTCGACACGTACCGCGCGACCTCCGCCGACGCCCGCAGCAGCACCGGCCCCGGGGTGTCGTCGCTGACCGCGGCGAGCGTGCCGACGACGTTGCCGTCGACCTCCAGCGGCACCACCACGATGCCCTTGACCGGGCAGTCGGGCGAGCCGCAGTCGACGTCCTTGCGGCTCGCCATCTGCTGGCGCCCGGTGCGCATGACCTTCTCGGCGTACTGGCGCACGTCGAGCTCGTGGTGCTCGGCCTCGCCGTCCCAGGCCAGGGGCTGGCAGTCGGCGCCGGTCATCGACAGCGCCTCGGTGTCGAGCAGGGTGCGCAGGTAGGGCACGGCGAACTGCGCCGAGGACTCCGAGAGGCCCTCGCGCAGCGCGGGCGCGGCGAGCGAGACGGTGTGCAGCGTCGAGAACGTCGCCCGCTCCAGCGGCGAGGCGAACCGGTTGCGCGCCTGACCAGCCGGTAGATCCAGACCGTGCCCCGAGGAGCAGGATCAGGCCGGCGGCGGCGAGGACGGGTCGGGTCGGTCAGCCAGTCCGTCACGTCACTTCACCAGCCGCGAGAGGCGACGGTCGGCCAGCGTGCGGCCCTGGGTCTGGCAGGTCGGGCAGTACTGGAAGGAGCGCTCGGCGAACGCGACCTCGCGGACGGCGTCGCCGCACACCGGGCACGGCAGCCCGGTGCGGGCGTGGACCCGCATGCCCGAGCGCTTCTCCCCCTTCAGCAGCGCCGCGTCCTGCCCGACGGCACGGTCGACCGCCCCGGCCAGCACCGTGACCATCGCGTCGTGGAGGCGGTCGAGCGCGGCGGCGTCGAGCCGCCCCGCGGGCGCGAACGGCGACAGCTTCGCCACGTGCAGGATCTCGTCGGAGTAGGCGTTGCCGATGCCGGCGAGGACCTGCTGGTCGCCGAGCACCGTCTTGAGGCGCGACCCGCCCTGCGCACCGAGCAGCTCGGCGAGTTGTGGCCGGGAGACCGTCAGGGCGTCCGGGCCGAGACGGGCGACGCCGGGGACCTGCGCGGGGTCGGCGACGAGGTAGGCGGCGAGGCGCTTCTGCGTGCCGGCCTCGGTGAGGTCGAAGCCGGGCCCGCCGACCTCGTCGAGGTGCACCCGCAGCTGCAGCGGCCCCTTGCCCGGCTTCGGGGGCGTGGTCGAGGCCTGCTCGTGCCAGCGCAGCCACCCGGCGCGCGAGAGGTGCACGACGAGGTGCCAGGAGCCACTCGATCCCCGGTCGAGCTCCGCCGCGCTGCGTCTCCCGCGGCCTCGAGCGCGACGTCGAGGAACTTGCCGTGCCGCGACGCGCCCGTGACCAGGGCCCCGACCAGGGCCGAGAGCGGCGGGTCGTAGGTCTTCAGCACGGTCATGCTCGCCACGTCGACGCGCGCGACCGGCCGGGCCAGCGCGTGGGTGCGCAGGTGCTCGGCGAGGGCCTCGACCTCGGGCAGTTCGGGCACGTCAGCTCACCGGTCCGTCAGCTCACCGGCTGCAGGGGGCTGTCGGCGTAGGCCGGGGTCGCGCGCGACTCGAGGCTGCGGATCGTCTGCGTCATCTCCTCGCGCGCCGCCGTGGTCCCCCGCACCCAGCCGACCCAGCGCTCGGGGGCCGAGCCGTCGGCGCCGCCGGGGGTCTCGGCGACCAGCGTGCGCGGGCGCCGCAGCACCCAGCGCCCCGGGAAGAACAGCCCGATCGCGAGGAGGACGATCCACACCCAGAACGGCACGATGACGCCCTGGCTGCCCGTCACCCACCACGCGAACAGGGCGACCCAGAGCAGGCCCATGATCGAGACGATGGCGATGGACGCCAGGCGCCCGCCCTCCATGTCGTGCTCGAAGTCCTCGCCGGTGGCCGGGTCGGTCCACTCGAGCTTCTGGCGCACCATCCACTGGCGGCCGTCGGCGGCCCGCACGATCCGGATCCGGGCCATTCGACGCTCCTGGGGCTGCGGCCGGCCTGTTGCTGGTCGGGCTGGTGCTCGTGAGATGGCCGAGCATAGCGGCCCGTCGTCGACGGCGCGAACGGATGCGTTCGGCCGGGGTGGGGCTGGCGTGAGGCGAGACGTTGCGGCGAGCGCCCCCGCTTGCGGGCGACGACGCGACGTAGACCAGCGGGCTGGCGTCGGTCGCGAGCCGGTGCTGGAAGCGCTCCTCGCGCGCCACCTCCAGGGCGCCCGAGTCGATCGACGCCCGGATGACCGCCCCGAAGCCGGAGGCGTCGGGGTCGTCGTAGAACGCGTCCTTCAGCGTCAGCACGACCCAACCGCCGTCCTCGACGAGCTCGTGGGCGGTGCGCAGCGCCGCGGGCGGGATGTCGCCGAACCCGAGCGCCGCCACCACGGTCAGCGCGTTGAGCCGGTGCGCGGCCAGGGCGTCGCGCTCGTCCGCGGGCAGGGCGGTGAGGTCGGCGACGCGGTAGTCGGCGTAGAGCCCGGGCCGGTCGCGCGCGGCCGCGGCGCGGGCCTCGGGGAGGATGTCGACCCCGACGCAGTGCGCGACACCCTCGGCCGCGAGCTCCTCGGCCATGATCCCGTTGCCCGCGCCGAGGTCGAGCACCCGCAGGTCCTCGGGCCGCTCGCCCGCCCCGGCGAGTGCCTCGGACAGGAGGCCGACCATGAAGCGCGGCGAGTCGCAGGCCAGCACGTCGTAGAAGATCTGCTCGTAGAGGCCCGGGACCTCGAAGATGCGGTCGTAGTCGTGGAAGCGGAACTCCCGCCACGAACCGTCGGGCTGCTGGACGACGCACCACTCATCGTCCTGGTCGAACCGGCTGCCGGGCTCGGGGAGCGCCACCCGCAGCGCGCGGCGGGCCGCCGCGAGGTCGCGCCGCCGTCGTGCGCCGCGTCGTCGTCCCGGGCGTCCCGCGACTCCGCCGGGGTCCTGCGGGGGACCCGTCCGGCTCGAGCGCAGTGGGGGACGTCGGGGACACGGCGACCACCTTCGGGGACCCGCGCCACCGGAGGTGGCGGGGAGCGGCGCGGGCAGGCGGCGTCGACCGCCCGCGGAGGGCCGATCGTCGCGAGCCCGTCGCGGCGGGTCAAGGCGATGGTTGCGACAGCAACCAACGTCACGCCACCCGGCGCCGACGCGCGCCGGGCGGCGCGGGACGCGCCCGCCCAGCGCCCGCCGCCCCGCGGGTCGTAGCGCTGCGTCGACTGGCCCCCGCCCTGCTGGCCCTGCTGCCCCGGCTGACGGCCGTAGGGCTGCTCGTAGGGGCCGCCGTACTGACCGTCGTAGCGCCCGTCGTACTGGCGCCCTCCCCAGCCCCCGGTCGTGGCCGGGCGCACCGCGGTCCGCGACACCCCGAGAGCATCGCGACGACGGCGATGCCGATGCCGGCGTAGAGGATCGCCGTGGCGAAGTGGTCGAGCCAGCTGCCCTCGGCGAGGAACACCTGCAGCACCACGACGACGAGCACGAGGAAGCAGATCGCGGAGAAGAACGTCGCCGGGCGCGGCGTGGTGAGCAGCAGCAGGTGCAGCAGGGCCGTCGCGGCCAGCGCCGCCAGGCCGGCGGCCACCGGGACGACCGTGATCGCGTTGTCGACCAGCGCGCCGCTGCGCCCCGCGGTCTGGATGCCCACGTCGAGGACGTTGCCGATGATCAGGACCCCGACGAAGGCGATGCCGGCCGCGACGATCGCCGTGGCCACACCGCCCGCCCACAGCCGCTTGCCGATGACCTCGACGTCGCCGTCGTCCCACGACCGCTGCGGATAGCTCACGGCCACGTCCTCTCGCCCGAGTGATGCTGCTCTCGTTGTACCGCACCGAGGTCACGGTGCGGTCCGTCATGCTCCCAACGACGCGCGCCGACCGAGGATGTCGCGCCCTTGACCCTGCCCGGTCGGCGGCTTGCGTGGTCACCGCCGGCGACCGCACGTGGTCGGGTCGGCGGCGACGAGGAGGTCGACGATGGTGAGCACCGAGCGGCGGGACCTGCCGGGCACCGACCGGCGCCTGCCGAAGTGGTCGGAGCTGAAGCCGCTGCTACGGCTCGCGAAGCCCGAGGCCGACCCCGTGCGCCGCAGGCTCGCCCGGGCCCACACCGTGGCCGAGGTGCGCGAGATCGCCCGCAGGCGCACCCCGCGGGCCGTGTTCGACTACACCGACGGCGCCGCCGAGTCCGAGATCAGCCTGCGCCGCGCCCGGGAGGCGTTCGCGTCGCTCGAGTTCCGGCCGCGCGTCCTCCACGACGTCTCGGCGGTCGACCCCTCGACGACCCTGCTCGGCGGGCGCGCGGCGCTGCCCTTCGCCTTCGCCCCGACCGGGTTCACCCGGATGATGCATCAGTCGGGCGAGCTCGCGGTGGCGCGCGTCGCCGAGCGGATCGGGGTGCCGCACACCCTGTCGACGATGGGGACCACGTCGACCGAGGCGCTCGCGGAGGCCGTCCCCACCGCACGACGCTGGTTCCAGCTCTACCTCTGGCGCGACCGCGACGCGAGCCGCGAGGTCATCGCGCGGGCCGCCGCGGCGGGCAACGAGGTCCTCATGCTCACCGTCGACACCCCCGTCGGCGGCGCCCGCCTGCGCGACGCCCGCAACGGCCTCACGGTCCCGCCCGCGCTGACGCTGCGCACCGTCGCCGACGCGGCCCGCCACCCGCACTGGTGGTTCGACCTGCTCACGACGCCCCCGCTGGAGTTCGCGTCGATGTCGTCGTTCGACGGCACGGTCAGCGAGCTGATCGACACCATGTTCGACCCGGCGCTGACCATGGACGACCTCGCCTGGCTGCGCTCGGAGTGGCCGGGCAAGCTCGTCGTCAAGGGCATCCAGACGGTCGAGGACGCGCGCCGGGCGGTCGACGCGGGCGCCGACGGGGTCGTGGTGTCGAACCACGGCGGTCGGCAGCTCGACCGGGCGCCGGTGCCGCTCGAGACGCTGCCCGAGGTGGTCGCCGCGGTCGGCGACCGTGCCGACGTGCTGCTCGACACCGGCATCATGACCGGCGCCGACATCGTCGCCGGGATCGCGCTCGGCGCCTCGGGCTGCCTGGTGGCGCGGGCCTACCTCTACGGGCTCATGGCCGGCGGCGAGCGCGGGGTGGCGCACGTGGCCGACATCCTGGCCGCCGAGATCCACCGGACCATGGCGCTGCTCGGGGTGTCGACGCTCGCCGAGCTCACCCCGCAGCACGTGCGGCTGCGGGGCGAGCCCGGCTAGCGGCCGGTCAGAGCGAGAGCAGGCGGTCGAAGAACTCGCGGTAGCGGAAGAGGGCCTGGCGCAGGTCCTCGGTGCCGGGCTCGTTCTGCTCGCCCCAGCCCTTCTCGAGGTCGGCGCGCTGCTCGCGGAACACGCGGCTGACCTCGTCGAGGACCTCGCCGACGAGCTGGTCGGCGTCGCTGACGGCCTTCTGCGGCTGGTCGACGAACGCGGTCTGCACCTCGTTCCAGCGGTTGCGCAGGTCCTGCGAGCGGCCCTCGTCGAGCACGCGGACGTGCTGCTGCTCGTTGCCGCCCGTGCCGACCCCTCACCCGTGAGCCTGCGAGTAGCTCCCGGCCGGCGCGCCACCTCCCGTGCCAGCGGACGACCCGGACGACGACCCCGGCGGGGCCCCGGAGGAACCTCCCGCGTCTCCCCCGTGCTCGGCGCCGCCGCCGTCCTGGCGCGGCGGCGCGTCGTGCTGCTGTTCGGTCACGTGGGGCTCCCGTCCCGTGTCTGGCCCGTGTTCTCGCCCGGCCCGGAGCCGGACGACGACCTCTCGCGCCCGCGGCTCGCGCCCCGCCCCGTCGGTCGCCGCCGGTCGTCGCGCGCCCCGGTCGTGGTCGCCTCCCCGGTCGTGGTCGCCGCCCCGGTCGTGGTCGCCGCCCCGGTCGTGGTCGCCGCTCTGGTCGAGCAGCGCCTCGACGAGGTTGCGGTAGGACGTGACCGCGCCCCGCAGGTCCTCGGTGCCCGCGCTGCCGTCGCGGTGGGCGTCGTGGACACGACGTGCCTCGCGGTAGTGCTCGACGACGCGCGGGTGCTCGACCGAGAGGTCGTCGGCGCGCTGGTGGAAGTCGTCGACCGGGTAGCCGCGGTCGCGCATGATCACGATCACCAGGGAGTCGGCGTGCTCGACCGAGCCGCCCGGGTCGTCGACGAACCCGGCCTGGATGCGCTGCCAGTCGTCGCGGTGCTTCTGCCGGGTCTGCTCGTCGAGCGGGTTGAGCTCGAGCGAGTCGTGGCGCTTCTTGCGGGCGGCGAGCTCCGACTCGGCCTCGCTCTTGGACTCGGAGCGCTCGAGGACCTTGTCGTACTCGGGCCCGAACTGCTCCTGGAGCTGCTGGGATCGACGGCGTTGGTAGAGCACGTACCCGGCGCCGCCCAGGACGGCCAGGACGATCACCACCAGGACGACGATGATGACGGCGGTCACTGTTGACCCCTTCCGCATGCGGTTGCGGGTTTATCGTTGTGCTCCGTCAGTCGGCTCACAATCAGTCCTGGTGATGCGGTGCGGGCCTCGTCAGGTTCTAAACCTCGGCGTCGCCCGCATTCCGGGCGGCCGTCGCGACGGCGCGGACGTGGAGCGCGGCGCGCACCGAGGCCGGTGCGAGGACCTCGACGTCGGCCCCGCAGCGCCACAGCGCCCAGAGCGCGTGCCACTCGTCGTCGAAGACCAGCTCGAGCCGCCACCATCCCGCCTCGTCGGGCTCCCGCGCCCGGACCGCCGACGCGGTGGCCGCCAGCTCCTCGCGTCGCCCTGGCGAGGAACCGCGCGCGCAGCGCTCCGCCACAGCCGGTCGAGGTCGACCCGTGCGGCTCGACCGTGCCGGCTCGGCGAGCTCCTCGGCCGCGTGCACCGCGACGCCGGTAGGCCTCGGTCCCGCCCGCCCTCGTGCGAGCAGGTAGGTCCGCTGGGTGACCAGGCCGACGGGTCGACCGTGCGCCAGCGGGCTCCTCGCCGACGCCGCGTAGTGCAGGCGGGTGCCCGGCGACACGGCCCGGCGTACCGCACCGAGGACGGCGCGGCGGGCGCCTCGGCGCGTCGTCGAGCAGGGCGATGTCGGGCTCGACGAGGAACCGCTGCGCGACGTCGCCCGCCGACGTCCGGGCGTCCTCGGGCAGCGCGTCGACCACCTTGCGCAGCGCCGACGCGAGCGCCGGGCCCAGGCCGAGGACGCCGTCGTCGCGCCGCGAGCCCGCGCCGAGCAGCGCGAGCGCCTCGTCGTGGCTCAGTCCGGTCAGCTCGGTCCGGAACCCCGGGAGCAGGGCGAACCCGCCGTGGCGCCCGCGCTCGGCGTAGACCGGGACCCCGGCGCTCGACAGCGCCTCGACGTCGCGCAGCACGGTGCGGGTGGAGACCTCCAGCTCGCGGGCGAGCACGGGCGCGGTGAGCCGGCCGTGCCGGCGCAGCAGCAGCACCAGCGAGACGAGGCGGTCGGCACGACGACCTTGCGCCGTACACGACAGGAGATGTCGTGTTTCGCCGAAGGGTCGGCGTCCCGACGTGACGAGAGGAGCTCGCGATGGAGCGCACGGCGATCAATCCGGTGGCGTGGTCGGTGCCGATGGGGTTCGACCAGGGAGTGCTCGTGACCGGTACCGGCCGGACCCTGTACTGCTCGGGCCAGACCGCGACGACGACGACGGGCGATGACGATGGCGACACGGCGGCAGCGGCGCTCGCGCTCGACAACCTCGAGGCGCGCGCGGGCGGTGCGCGACGTCGTGCGGCTCGGCGTGTCCACGCGACGTCGACGTGCTGGCGCACTACGGCGTCCTCGCCGCGCGGCTGGGCGCGCCGGGATCCCCGGCGACGACCCTGATCAGGTCACCCGGATGGCGATCCCGGCCAGACCTGCTGGTCGAGATCGAGGCGACCGCCGTGCGCACGCGGGTGGTTCCGTGATCGGCCACGGAAAGGGGCGAAGCCCAGGGTCAGGCCGCGGCGCGCGCTCCGCGGCGGGGCGGCGGCGCAGCGTCGCCCGCTCGATCGCGGGCGGCGCGTACGAGACGTCGCCGGGGTCGACGTCGGTGCCCGGCGGCACGACCTCGTCGATCGCGTCGAGCGTGTCGTCGTCGAGGGTGACCTCGGCGCCCGCGAGCAGGTCGTCGAGGTGCTCCATCGTGCGCGGTCCGATGATCGCGCTGGTGACGCCGGGGTGGCCACCGCGAACGCCATCGCGAGGTGCGTCATCGACACGCCGGCCTTCTCGGCGAGCGGGACGAGCTGCTCGACGACGTCGAGCTTGGCCTCGTGGGTGAGCCGGCCGGGCGCGAAGGACATGCGCTTCGAGTCGGTCTCCTGGCCCTTGCGGTAGCGGCCGGTCAGCAGCCCCATCGCGAGCGGGCTCCACACCAGCGTGCCCATGCCGTAGCGCTCGCAGACCGGCAGGACCTCGCGCTCGATGCCGCGGTTGACGATCGAGTACGGCGGCTGCTCGGTGCGGAACCGCTCGAGGCCGCGGCGCTCGCTGATCCACTGCGACTCGACGATCTCCGAGGCGGGGAAGGTCGAGCAGCCGATGGCCCGTACCTTGCCGCTGCGGACGAGGTCGGTCAGTGCCGACAGCGTCTCCTCGACGTCGACGCTCGGGTCGGGCCGGTGGATCTGGTAGAGGTCGAGGTGGTCGGTCTGCAGGCGACGCAGCGAGTTCTCGACCTCGGCGACGATCCAGCGGCGGGAGTTGCCGGCGCGGTTCGGGTCGTCGCCCATGCCGCCGTGGACCTTCGTGGCGAGGACGACGTCGTCGCGACGCCCCTTCAAGGCCTTGCCGACGATCTCCTCCGACTCGCCCTGCGCGTATACGTCGGCGGTGTCGACGAAGTTGATCCCGGCGTCGAGCGCCTTGTGGATGATGCGGATCGAGTCGTCGTGGTCGGTGTTGCCCCAGGCGCCGAACATCATCGCGCCCAGGCAGTACGGGCTGACCTTGATGCCGGTCCGGCCCAGCGTGCGGTACTTCATCGCGGGTATGGCCTCCTTCGTCGGCCATGTGCGTGGTGATGACCACGGAAAGCACGCACATGCGCGCAGCGCACTCACGGCTTCAGGACGACCTTCGAGTAGCCGTCCTCGCGCGCGTCGAAGCGGGCGTAGGCGTCCGGCGCCTCGTCGAGCGGGACCTCCTTCGACACCACGAACGACGGCGTCGCCCGACCCGCGACGATCAGGTCGCGCAGCTGGGCGTTGTACGCCTTCGCGTCGGCCTGGCCGGTGCCCATCTTCTGGCCCTTCTCGAAGAAGCGGCCCACGTTGAACAGCAGCCGACCGTTCGCGGCGTCCTCGTTCGGCGCGCCCGGGTCCTGCGGCAGGTAGAGCCCGACGATGCCGAGCCGGCCGGTGTGCCGGACGGCGTCGACGAGCTGGTTGAGCACGACGGCGGGCTGCTCCTCGCCGTCGTTCGCGGTGGCCTGGTAGCCGACCGCGTCGACCCCCTTGTCGGCGCCGACGCCGTCGGTCTGGTCGCTGATCTGCTCGACCGGGTCCCCCGCGGAGAAGTCGATCGGGATCGCGCCGATGTCCTCGGCGAGCTTCAGCCGCGAGGCCACCTTGTCGACCACGAAGACCTTCGAGGCGCCCTTGAGCACCGCCGAGTAGGCGGCCATCAGGCCGACCGGCCCGGCGCCGAAGACGGCGATCGTCTCCCCCGGGTTCAGGTCGGCGAGCACGGTCGCGTGGTAGCCGGTGGGGAAGATGTCGGCGAGCATCGCGAAGTCGTTCTCGTGCTCGTCGCCCGGCGGCAGCCACAGCGCGTTGAAGTCGGCGAACGGCACGCGCAGGTACTCGGCCTGGCCGCCGGTGTACGGGCCCATCCCGACGTAGCCGTAGGCGCCGCCGGCGTAGGGCGGGTTGACGGTCAGGCAGAACGCGGTCTTGCCCGCCAGGCAGTTGCGGCAGAACCCGCAGGCGACGTTGAACGGCAGGCTGACCCGGTCGCCCTTCCTGATGCGGGTGACCCCGCTGCCGACCTCCTCGACGACGCCCATGTTCTCGTGGCCGAACACGATGCCGGTCTCGGCGACGGTGCGGCCCTCGTACATGTGCAGGTCGGACCCGCAGATCGCGGTCGTGGTGATGCGGATGAGCGCATCGGTCGGCGCCTCGATGCGGGGGTCGTCGACCTCCTCCACCGCGACCGAGTTCGCATCCTTGTAGACGACGGCCTTCATCGCGTGCCTCCCGTGGGTCACCAGCAGTCATGGCTGAGTGACCATGTGTCCGGGGAGGCAAACGGCGCAGGGCTCAGCTCCGCGCGCGCCGCCGCACGAGTCCGGACGCGCCCGCGGCGAGCACGCCCGCGACGAGGAACGACAGCAGCGAGGCCGAGAGCCACGTCGGCGGCACGATCCCCAGGACCTCGCGCAGCGCGACCCACGCGTCCGACCAGCCGGGGGCACCGCCGGGGTTGACGAGCTGGTAGGCGACCAGCCCGAGGACCCAGGCCACCACCATGAGCGGGCGCGACGGCGCGCGGCTCGACAGGTCGGGCGCCCCGCGGCGGGTGCGCCACCGGACCAGCGCCTCCCCGACGCCCACCCCGAGCAGGGGGACGAACACCGACCCGATCACCGCGAGGAAGGACGCGTAGTCGTCGATGGTGACCCCGAGGGCGAGCACCGTGACCAGGGCACCGATCCCGAGGCAGAGCACGCGGCGGTCGGCCCGGGGCACGAGGTTCTGGATCGACACCGCGGTGGAGTAGACGTTGGCGAACGACTGGTCGGTCTCGCGGACCGTCAGCACCAGCAGGGCCACCAGCCCGAGCGGCGCGGCGAGCATCGGCGCGAAGACCGCGTCTCCGTCGCCGCCGACGAGCGCGAGGGCCGCCAGCCCGACGACGAAGCAGACGACCTGCGCGACGCCGTAGCCGACGGTCGCCGCGGTGAACGCCGTCCACACCCGTCGTGAGTGTCGGGAGTAGTCCGAGGCGACCGGGATCCACGAGACGGCGACCGCGATCGCGGCGTCGGTGCCCGCCCAGAACCCGGCCCAGGAGCCGCTCTCGCCCAGGTCCGCGGCCGCGGGCCGGGTGAACAGCCACCACGCGAGGTAGGCGACCGAGATCGCCACGAGCACGGTCACGACGCGGCGCAGCAGGCGCAGCACCCCGAGGGGCCGCAGGGTCAGGGCCGTCGTCACCACACCCGCCCCCAGCACCCACGCCCACGTCGGCCCGCCGAGCGCGAGCACCCCGGCCTGGGCGATGACGACCAGCTCGAAGGTGCCCCAGCCGACGAGCTGCACGACGTTGAGCACCGACGGGACGGCCGACAGACGCGCGCCGAACAGGCCGCGCAGCAGCACCATCGCCGGCGCGCCGGTCGCCGCGCCCGGTACCGCGGAGAGCCCGACCATCGCGCTGCCGATGACCGTCCCGACCACGGTGGCGACGACCGCGGCGGCGACGGTCAGGGGCGGCACGCCCTCGGGTCGCAGGACCGCGAGGACGCCGGCGAACCCGAGCAGGCTGACCCCGAGGTTGGCCCAGAACGCGCCCTGGTCGAGCAGGCCCAGCGTGCGCGGCACGGGGCCCGCGAGGGTGGGGCCGACCTCGAGTCGTCGGGGGGTCCCTCGGCGGCGCGGCGGTCCCTCGGACGAGGCGGACGTGGACGTGCGCATGCACCGCACTCCCTGCGCCGGCATGACCCGGATCAGGTTCGAACGGTCGCGGCCGCGTCAGCCGCCTCTCAGCCCGTGCCCGGACTCCCGTGGGACGACTCTCCCGTCCCTGCCGTCGACGGTAGGACCTCGGCCCGTTCGGCGCGAGCGGACAGGTCGACGACGGGCAGCCCGCCCGCGTCGCGCAGGGTCTTCTCGTCGTCGCCCACGCCGCGGCCCGCCTCCGCGAGGGGCCGGTAGGTCAGGGTGCCCGGGTGGAGGCCGAGGGCCGCCGCGTCGGCGTCGTCGAGGCGCTCCAGCAACATCTTCGACGCCAGGATCTGTCCCCCGCCCGCGCCGTGCTGCAGCCGCGCGCACTCGTTGACCTCGTCGCCGATCGCGGTCACCTCGAGACGGCCGCCGGTGACGATCTGCCCGATGTAGAGGTTGGGCCCCCAGTGGACCCCGACGTTGACCGGCACCTGCGCCCCCGCCACCGGGAAGCCCCGCTCGACGAGGTCGGCAGCCACCTCCCGGGCCACGGCCGGGACCTGCAGGGCGACCGCGGCCGCCGACCGCGCCGCGCCGGACTCCGAGCCGATGACCTCGGCGAGGAAGAAGGCGCTGGCGCCGTCGCCGGCGTGCTTGCCGACCACGCCGCCCTCGCCCGCCACGAGGCCGTCGATCGCGGTGGTGAGCTCGCGGACGAGCGCGAAGTACGCCTCGGTGGGCAGGCGGCGCGAGAGCTCGGTCGAGTCCTCGAGGTCGGTGAAGACGATGGCGGCGGCCCGGCGGGCGGGCTCGGTGAGCTGCGCCATGCGCGCGAACATCGCGGCGTCGCCCTGGGAGACGAGGGCGAGCACGTCGGCGGGCAGCGACGGGCCAGCACCATCGCCGTCCCGACGAGCGCTCCGTCCTCGTCCCGCAGCGTGATCCCCATGGCCCCGACGGCGCGCGTGCGGTCGTCGCGGCTGCGCATCCGGAACGGCGCGGTCCACACCGCCGGGGGCACGACGGGACTTGCGCCGGCCACGAGGTCGCGGTGCTCCTCCGCGATCCGGGCGAGGCGGCCGCGCCGCCCGGCGTCGCGGACGCCATGTAGCCGGCGAGCCTGCTCATGAGCCCGGCCTCGTCCTCGAGGCGCCAGCGCTCCCAGATCGATCCCCGGGTGCCGGCGAGCAGGTGCTCCCCGAGGCCGAGGTCGTGCGGGTCGTCCAGCCCGAGCAGCGTCAGCAGCTGACCGGACACCCACGTCAGGTGCCACTGCTCGTCGACGTGCAGCGCCGCGACCTCGGCGTGCTCCAGGACCTCGGCGACGCTGTCGCGGACCGCCCGACCCGCTCGCCTCGCCCGTCGGCCTCGCCCCCTCGCCCACGACCGGACAACGCCCACGCCGCGTCACGCAGCCCGCCGCATCACCGTCCGACCGGGCACAACGGGCCCGGGAGCGCAGACCGACCGACGCACGGGGCGAGGGATCACCGTCCGACCGGCGACCCCTCGCGCTCGTCGCCCGCCGTTCTGGTCCTCGGCCGGTGGGATCCCCTCGGTCGGAGTGGTCGGTCGTCGGGTCGTGCTGGGTCCGGGAAGCTGTCGATCGGAACGGCCGCCCGCCCGGCTGGTCGTGGGGAGCGCGGCTGACGGGACCGGCGGTCGTCGTCGACAGCGCCGAACCGTCGGGGAAGAAGACCGCTCGTCGCAGCCCGACTGAGAGTTCGGCCCCCAGCAGACGGGTAGTCGAGGATGCGCTTGAGCCGACCCCGGGGACGACGAGCTGCCGGGTTCCTCACCCGCTCGGGCGAGCGACTGCTCCGTCCGCGGTCCCGCGCTCTCAGCGACACCCGTCGACGCGCAGGGGTCGATCCCGTTCGGCGCTCGCCCGTTGAAAGTTCAGCCGGGGTCGGGTCACGCTGGTCAGCGATGCAACCGAATCGTTATGCGACTCCCCACCCCGGTGATGGGGAGCGGGGACGCGTCCTCTGTGTGGCTCCTCCCCAGCGCACAACGAGCGTCCTCGTCGGGACGTTGCGGTCCCACGGCTTCGATCCCCAGCTCCTGCGCGAGAGCTGGAGCGTCGGGGCCGCGGCCCGGGCCGGCAGCGCCCGCGCGGTCGTGCTCGACGTCGAGATGCCGGGGCTGCGTCCGAGCGAGGTCTTCGCCGACCTGCACCGCGACAGCCCGAGCACCCCGATCATCGCGCTGACCAGCCCCGAGGGCCGCGACCGCACGCTGCGCACCCTGCGCTCCACGCAGGACGACTACCTGGTCACGCCGTTCCCCATGGAGGAGCTGCTGGCCCGCCTGCGGCTGCGCCTGGGCGACGACCGCCCCACCGCCCAGCTCTTCCTGCGCCGCGGCGAGGTCATGGTCGACACCGCGCTGGAGCAGGTGTTCGTCGAGGGCAAGCCCGTCAGCCTGTCGCGCACCGAGTTCGCCGTCGTCGACGCCCTCATCCGGCACCCGCGCGGCCAGGCGATGTCGCAGGACGACCTGGTCAACCGCGTCTGGGGCGGCCCGCCCACGTCGAACATCGTCGAGGTCTACATCGGCTACCTGCGCCGCAAGCTCGGCGCGGAGCGCATCCGCACGGTGCGGGGCCGCGGCTACATCCTCGAGGGCTGACTCGCCGAGCGGTCGAACGAACGAACCGCTCCGAGCTGAGGTCTCCGGCACGACCGCGACGACCGCGACCAGCGCCGCCGTCCCGAGGGTCGTCGAGGCACTCGGGGCCGGGGCCGCGCGCGAAGAGCTCCCGCCCCTGGACGCGCCCATCCGCGGAGCCGCGCCGGCGGCCCGGCGACCACGGCGGACCGTCGCGTCCGCCGGGCACGGCCGCGCTCGTCGCCCGCCGCTCGCAGGCGGCTCGAGACCCGGCACGAACTGCGTGCGCTCGCGGCCGACCGGCCGACCCCGGCGGGAGTCGGCGACGCCGTCCGCCGTGCAGGGCGGCTCGTCGCGGCAGGACGGCGCTCGAGCGTCGTGGCGGCGGCTCGAGCCGTCGCCGGACCCGCGTCGCCCGACCACCTGCGTGGCGTCGGCGCCCGCCGTTCACCGACGCGGGGAGCGCCCGCCCACCCGCGCCCAACGGCACGACCTGGTGCGCTCGGTCACGGTCTCGCTCGCGCGGGCCGGCGACGCCGCCACCACCTGCGTGGCGTCGGGCGCCGTCGGTCGGCGGCGTCGGCTCATCCGCGGCGGGGGCCCGTCGCCGGCGTCGCGCCCGCGCGGTCGGCGGCGTCGAGCGGAAGGACCGGGCCTCGCACCGTGTCGCCTCGCCCGCGGACCCCCAGGTCGTCGGCGTCGGCCGCCGGGGCGGGGGGGGCTGCGTCGGCGGTCGTTCCGCGGCGAGGACCTCGGGCTCCGGTCGAGCCGTGCCCGGATCGCGGCGTCGCTGGCCCGCCGCAGCGCTGCGACTCGACGGCCGGGCACCGCCCAGCGCCTGGAGACGGCGGTCACGGCCGGGGTCACGGGCTCGGGACCGCGCCGAGCGAGGTCCCGTCGCGGCGCCGGCGGTAGCCGTCGGCGTCGAGGCGCCCGGCAGCGAGCTCCTCGTCGAGGCGCCGCAGCTCGTCGTGCACCCCGCCTCCTCACCGACGGTCCTCGCCCGGGCGGCCCGGTGGCGGCACCGTAACCCACCGATCGCGGCCGAACGGACCCGCGCGTCGCGCGGGCCGACGGGTCGGCCGAGCGTGATCATCGCGGTACCGCCGAACGGAGCGGGCTCCTCGCGCGAACGTCGTGAGGACCAGGTCCACCCGGGCGGACCGCCCGGGTGCCGGTTCAGGCTGACCGCCTGCCGTCGGTTGAAAGGACATGCCGTGTCGCAGACCTCCCCGAGCTCCCCGACGCCCACCGCACCGCGCGGGACCCGGGCGCTGCCGCGCCCCGCCGAGGGGGTCTGGCCCGGCCTCCAGGACCCCGGCCGGCACCGGGTCCGGATGACGATCGCCCGCGGGCTCTTCCGCGCCGCCGCCCGGCGGCTGCCGCTGCGACTCGTGTGGCCCGACGGCACCGTCGAGGGGCCGACGACCGACCGGTCCGACGCTGCGGCTCATCCGGCCCGACGCCTTCTTCACCCGGCTCGGGCGCCAGGGGCTGATCGGCTTCGGGGAGGCGTGGATGGTCGGCGACTGGGACTCCGACGACCTCGTCGGGGTGCTCGGGGTGTTCACCGGCCACATCGAGGCGCTCGTGCCCCGCCCGCTGCGCAACCTGCGCCGGCTCTACGACCGCGGCCAGCCCCGCGAGGAGCGCGCCGCCGACGCCGCGGTGTCGCAGGAGAACGTGCACCGGCACTACGACCTGTCGAACGACCTGTTCGCCCTGTTCCTCGACGAGTCGATGATGTACTCCGCGGCCTGGTTCGCCCCGGACGACCCCGGGCGAGGACCTGACCACCGCCCAGCACCGCAAGATCGACGGCATCCTCGACCTCGCCGGCGTCGGCCCCGGTACCCGCATGCTCGAGATCGGCACCGGCTGGGGCGAGGCGGCGATCCGGGCCGCCCGCCGCGGGGCCCGGGTCACGACCCTGACGCTGTCGGTGGAGCAGGCCGAGCTCGCGCGCGACCGGGCCGAGGCCGCGGGCGTGTCCGACCGGATCACCATCGACGTCCGCGACTACCGCGAGGCGCGGGGCGAGTACGACGCCGTCATCAGCATCGAGATGATCGAGGCGGTCGGTGAGCGCTACTGGCCCGAGTACTTCCGCACCGTCGAGCGGCTGCTGGCACCGGGCGGGCGCTTCGGGCTGCAGGCGATCACCATGCCGCACCACCGCCTCCAGGCGACGAAGTCGTCGTACACCTGGATCCACAAGTACATCTTCCCGGGCGGGCTCATCCCGAGCCTCGAGGCGATCGACGCGACGCTCGCGGCCCACACCGCGCTGCGCGTCGACGACCGCCGCCGGCTCGGGCCGGACTACGCCGCGACCCTCGAGCACTGGCGGGCGACGTTCCTCGAGCGCGCGGACGAGGTCCGGGCGCTGGGCTTCGACGCGACCTTCGTGCGCATGTGGGACTTCTACCTGGCCTACTCGCAGGCCGGATTCGCCTCGGGCTACCTCGACGACTGGCAGCTGGGCGTGACGGGCGCCCGGCCCTGACGGGGGTCACCCCCGACGAGCGCCGCGATGCCGGCGAGGACCACGGCGCGAGCCCGAAGTCCCAGGCCTCCCCAGCCGCGGGGCTGCCGTGGTGCTCGCCCGCGGCCGCGCCGACCCGCGACGGCGAGCGGGTAGACCGCGGGATCGAGGGCGCGCGCTCCAGGAGCGGCTCGTTGAGCTCCCACCACCGCCCGTCGTCGACCCCGCTCTCGGCGCGCGCCACCCGCGCGTCCTCGTCGGCCTGCGCGTGGGACCGGACGAAGCCGAGCAGGTGGGCCAGCGCGTGGTCGCGCGGAACGTCGTCGAGCCCGAGCCCGTCGAAGGCGTGTAGCTCGCTCGTCTTCACCATCTGCCCGGGCCCGAGCGAGGGGCGGTGGGTGGCGACGCCGGCCAGCCACGGGTGGGCCCGGTGGAGCTCCCGGTTCTCCTGCGCCACGGAGGCGAGGCGCTCGCGCCACGGCCGTCCGGCCGTGTCGGCACGGGGCATGGCCGCGTAGGCGGCGTCGAGCATGAGGTCGAGCAGCTCGGCCTTGCCGGGGACGTAGGTGTACAGCGTCATCGGGGCGACGCCGAGCGCGTCGGCGACCCGGCGCATCGTCAGTGCCGGCAGTCCCTCGCGGTCGGCCAGCGCGACGGCCGCCTCGACGACGCGATCGACCGTCAGGCCCTGGCGTGGCCCCCGGCGCGGCAGCACCGCGGGGTCGCGCCAGAGCAGGGCCAGCGTGCGGTCGGGGTCGCCGGCGTTCGCGCGATCGGACGGCACCGCCATCGTCACATGCTCTCGGCGTGCCACCCCGGCGACCATGGTCTGGAACCGCCAGCCCCCTCGGTCCGGACCAGCAGGTCCCCGGATACCATCGACGCATCCGGCTGGTCCGCCCCGGACGGTGAAGGCGCGTCGGTCACCACGAACACCAGCGCCGGGCTCGGAACGTTCCGGGTGCCGCACCGACTCCATCGACATCCCCGGCCCCGCCGACGACCTCGCGCATCTGGGCGAGGAAGCGCTCACGATCGGTCGCACGCCCCGACCACGGCGACGCCCGTCGGCGTCGGATCCAGCGTGACCTTCGTTGAGCGGGAAGACCGCCATGTCCGCCATGGCCTCGAGGTCGCCCGCCGCGACCAGCTGGTCGTGGTCGAACCAGGCCGTCACCTCGACGATCTCCTGCTGGCGCGCGTCGAGCCGCCGCCGCCGCTGGCCGACGAGACCTTCGTGCGCATTCGCAGGTCCCTCGATGACGCCCACGGCGTACATCGTACAGACTGGCAGCTCGAGATCACGGACGGATGCCGGCAGGCGCCGGGAGGCAAACGGTCAGGCCTGACCGGCGGTCGTCGACGGCACCCGATAGCCTCCGCGCACCGAGCACGACGAGCCGCGCGCGGGCCGACCCCGCCCGGAGAAGGAGCGTCGCAGACCATGGAGATCCAGGACGTCGCCGCCATCGTCACCGGCGGGGCCTCCGGGCTCGGCGGGGCGACCGTCCGCCGGCTCGCCGAGGGCGGGGCGCAGGTCACCGCCATCGACCTGCAGAAGGCGATCGACAACGCCGAGGACCTGAAGAACGTCTCGTACGTCGCCGCCGACGTCACCGACGGCGACCAGGTCCAGGCCGCCGTCGACGCGGCCGCGGGCAGCGGGCCGCTGCGCGTCGTCGTGAACTGCGCGGGCATCGGCACCGCGGGCCGCGTGCTGTCGAAGAAGGGTCCGCACGACCTGGGCACCTTCTCGAGCGTCGTCGGCGTCAACCTCATCGGCACGTTCAACGTCATGCGCCTCGCGGCGGCGGCCATCGCGCAGACCGAACCCCTCGCCGACGGTGCGCGCGGCGTCGTGGTCAACACCGCCTCGATCGCGGCCTTCGAGGGCCAGGTCGGGCAGATCGCCTACGCGGCGTCGAAGGGCGGTGTCGTGGGCATGACCGTCCCGGCGGCGCGCGACCTCGCCCAGTACGGGATCCGCGTCAACACCATCGCCCCCGGCATCATCGACACCCCGATGCTCGCGGGCGTCGAGGAGTCGTTCCGCGAGCAGCTCGGCAAGGGCGTGCCCTTCCCGCAGCGTCTCGGCCTGCCCGCCGAGTACGCCAAGCTCGTCGGCATGCTCGTCGAGCACGACTACCTCAACGGCGAGGTCATCCGGATGGACGGCGCGCTGCGGATGCAGCCGCGTCCCTCGCGGCAAGGCGGAGGTCTGGCGGGCTCCTGCGTCGCGCCCGCCCGCCTCCGTCTCCGCGTCACATCTCGCCGATCAGCGGGACCTCCAGGACGGCGTCCGAGGTCATCCACGTCCGCAGGGCGTGGGTGGCCCGGACGTCGTCCTCGTTGTAGACCAGCAGGCGCTCGCGCTGGGTGTCGTCGGGGGCGTCGCCGTCGAGGCCGACCGCCGCCCGGTACCAGCGCATCGAGTTCTCGCCGCCCGCCTCGGCGTCGCGCCAGGCGAACCCCGCCGACGGCGCCACCCGCTTGAGGCCCTTGCCGTGGGGACAGAGGAACGACGTGCTGACCGCGGGGAACAGGTCCACCCACGTCTCGGAGGCGATGAACTCCTCCACCTCCGCCGCGGGCGGCACCCCGGGCATCCCGGCGAACCGCTCGGCCGAGGCCAGCAGCCAGCGGTTCTCGGCCTGCTCGTTGTAGCAGTACGCCCGCACGGTGAGACCGCGTGCCGCGGCCCGCGACCGGACGTCGGCGAGCCAGGTCCAGAACGCGGCGAACGAGCGGCCCTCGTCGCGCGTGGGCACCGGGTCCCACGTGGCGAAGCCGCGGTAGCCCGGCGCCAGCCCGATGTCGGCTCCGGAGAGCAGCGTGCCCCAGAGGTAGGCGCCGTCCTCGCCGAGGCTCTCCATGTCGACGTCGACCTCGACGTCGCCGCGGGGCACGGCGGGGCGCGCGACGCGCCGGACGAGCGGCACGTCGGCCCGCCACGCGCGGGCCAGGGCGATGGCCTCGGCGAGCTCGCCCGGCCCGAGGCCGCGCGGGGCCCCGGGGTCGTCGGCACCGTCCGGCCGGTGCCGTCGCGTCGGGCGGCGCTCGGGCGCGGCCCGGCGGCGGGATCGACCGCCGCGAGCTCGCGCACGGTGGCGACCCCGAGCCCGCGCAGGCGCAGCGCCGTCTCGCCGCGCACCACGAGGCTGACGTCGTCGCGCGCCCGCAGGTCGGCCTCGCACGTCGGCCACCACGGGCAGCGGCGGCACTCGGTGATGCGGGTCGGCTCGGCCAGCGCGGGGGCGCGGGAGCGGGCGGCCTCGGCGACGGCGAGGCGGTCGGCGTGGCGCCGGTCGTAGGTGGCGAGCGCGCTGCGGCCCGCCCCCGTCGCCGACTCGGAGCCCGGACCGGAACCCCCGCCGCCCAGGTCGATCCAGACCACGGCGTCGGCGTCGAGCCCGAGGACCCCGCCCAGGACGGGACCGTCGTCGGGCGGCGCGAGCCCGACCTCGCCGAGCATGCGGTGCAGGTGGGCCAGGCGCAGGACGTCGCGGGTGACGGTGCGGACGCGGCGGGCCGGGTCGGGCCGGGCCGCCGACGGGTGCGGGCGCTCGACCGGCGAGGTGAGCGCGCCCTCGCCGGGGTCGGTCACGCGGTGCCGCACGACGATCACGGGACGCCACACGGCGCCGTCGCGCACCAGCAGCTCGGCCCCGCCGCGCCGACCCGCGCGCGCCGGCAGCTCGGCGCCGCCGACGAAGGCCGCGCCCGAGTCGAGCGCACGCCGGGTGAGGCGCGCGCGCTCGCGCCCCGGCGCCGGACGGGACCGACGACCAGGCCGTCGCCGAGGGCCTCGGCCCACCGCGCCGCCAGCCCGGCGCGGTGCGCCGCGGCGTCGGCCCGGCGCATCGCGACGCCCGGGTCGTCGTCCTCGCGCACGCCCTCGGCGGCGGCGTCGGGATCGTGCTCGAGATGGACGCGGCGGCGACAGCGCGTCGTCACCGCGGCGTCGAGGAGGACCGGCGGCGCCACCACCGACGGCCGGGCCGGCGGAGCCAGAGGCGCCGCCCGGGCTCCTCGCTGCGGGGACCGGCGCACGGTCCGGCGGTCGTGCTCACCCCGCAGCCTGTCACGGACCACCGACACCGCTCGTCGGCGCGCCCGCCGCTCCCGCACGGCGCGGCGCGGCGTGGGATCGGGCCCGGATGGGCACGCCGAGGCGTTCCACGGGGCGACAGTCGCCGGACGCCCCGGCGGACGGAGGAGGACCATGGGACGGCGGCGCAAGGCCGGACGCGAGACGGTGACCCTGCCCGGGGCCGAGGGCCTCGACGACCAGCTCCTCGTGGTGAGCCCGAAGGTCGCCAAGCACGCGAAGCGGGCCGAGAAGCACGCGGCGAAGGCCGCCGAGGCCGAGCGCAGGCTCGCCGAGGCCGAGCTCGCGCAGGCCACCGACGGCGGCCAAGGGCGGGGGGACGGGAACGGCAAGCGCGGCAAGGACCCGCGGGGGCTCCGAGCTGACCGGCGCCAAGGTGAAGCGCTACATCGGCATCGCCCGCATCGTCGTGCCCGTGGTGGCCCCGATCGTGTACCAGGCCGTCGGGTCGGCGCGGTCGGCGTGGGACCAGCACCGCGCCCGCCAGCTCGGCGTGGCCCCGGACGAGCTCGGCGAGTTCTCGGGGCGCGGCGCCGGGCTCTACGCCCGTGTCCACCACCTCGCCCTCTCGGCCCGCGACCTGCGCACGCGGCGGGGCTCCGAGGACGAGGTCCGGCGCTTCGCCGACGAGGCCGAGGGCCGACTCTCCGACCTCGAGTCGGCGGTGCGAGCGGCCGAGCAGATGCCCGCGGGCCGACGCCGCTCGGCCCACGCGGCGGTCTCGGGCGAGATCGACCGCCTCGAGTCGCGCCTGCTCGCGCTCTGGGGCGTCGACGGCAGCGGGCCCGCCGGCTCCACGCGGGCGCTCTCGCCGGCGCGCCCGCGCCCGACGCGCGGCTGACCCGCCGCCGGGCGCGCTCGCCGCGCCGTCGCGCAACGACGGACCCCGATCGCCGCGACTGGGTGACGATTGGTAACGGTGGCGGAACGTCATCAGCGGTCGGTCGACGTCGCCCACGCCTCACTCTTTCCGCATCCACCGCGGTTTTCGCGGGATGGCGTCGGGCGTTCGACCACTACCGTGACGGATGCCGGTGTCCGTTTCGCTCCGTCGTCCCCCGCGTTCGCGTTCGCGGAGCGGGTGACAAGCGCGTACGTCCCGCTTACTGTCCCCCTCGCCGTTGTGCTCACGACAACGGCCGTTGCCGCAGACGCCTCGCGGACGACGCCGGTCGAGCGGACGGAGGGTGACGGTGCGCCAGGCGTGCACGAGCCCCGACCCCGCGCCCACCGGACGCGACCGTCGACGACCCCGAGCGCGGCGACGACGCCGCCGCGGCCCGGTCCGGTGCGGCGCGCGACGACGCCGGCGGCCCGGTCCAGCGGGCGCTGGCCATCCTCGAGCTGCTCGGGACGCCGGGCGGGGGCTCGGCGCTGGGCGTGGTCGAGATCGCGCGCCGGCTCGGGCGCGACAAGTCGCAGGTCTCGCGCGTGCTGAAGCTGCTCGCCGACGCCGGGTTCGTCGACCGCGAGGCGGGCTCGCTGCGCTACCGCATCGGCACCCGGCTCTTCGCGATCGGCGCCACCGCCGTCGAGGCGCGGCTGCGCGCCGAGGCCGACGCGGTCGTCGAGCGCGAGGCCGACCGCCTCGGCGAGCGTGTCGAGGTCTGCGTGCGCGCGGGGAACAGCGCCATGACCATCAGCACGGCCGCGCCCGACGGCGAGCTGCGCTCGGTGGGGTGGACGGGCGCACCACCCCGCTCGCCTGCACGGCGGCCGGGCGGGCCTGCTCTTCGACGCGGGCGACGCCGACGTCGCCCGCCTGCTGGTGCCCGGCGGGCTCGCGGTCCACGGGCCCGACGCGCCCCGCTCGCTCGACGACGTGCTCGTGCGGCTGCGGGCCGACCGCGAGCGCGGCTACGCGCTCGCGCGCCAGGAGATGGACCGCGGGCTGGTGGCCCTCGGCGTCCCCGTGCGCGACGCCGCCGGCCGGGTCGTCGCCGCGATCGCCGCCAGCGGGCCCGAGTCGCGGCTCGGCGCGGCCTGCCCGAGGCCAGCGCGATCGTCTGCGCGCGGCGCCGAGCTCTCCGCGGCCCTCGGCCACCACGTCGACGCACCACCCGGCTCGCCACCGGGTCGACCACCGACGGCCCCGCGACCCGGCCCCCGCGACCCGGCCACCACGAGCCCACCGACCAGGACCCCCGAACGGGTCGTCCGCACCGACCACGAACGTGGGAGCGCACGATGAGCGAACAGCAGCAGGACCGGCGCAGCGCGCTGGACATCGAGTTCCGCGGTGTCACCAAGCGGTACCCCGGGCAGGACACACCGGCCATCGACAACCTGACGCTGACCGTGCCCGCGGGCGAGACCTGCTGTCTCGTCGGCCCGTCCGGCGGCGGTAAGACCACCGCGATGAAACTGGTCAACCGCCTGATCGACTTCAACGAGGGCGACATCCTGATCGGCGGCAACAGCGTCCGCGAGGTCGACGTGACGACGCTGCGCCGCGACATCGGCTACGTGATCCAGCAGGTGGGTCTGTTCCCGCACATGACCATCGAGGCCAACATCGGCGTCGTCCCCCGCCTGCTCGGCTGGGACGGCGACCGGATCAAGAACCGTGCCGCCGAGCTGCTCGACCTGGTCCGGCTCGACCGCGGCTTCGGCCGCCGCTACCCGTCGCAGCTCTCCGGTGGTCAGCAGCAGCGCGTCGGGCTGGCCCGCGCGCTCGCCGTCGACCCGCCGGTGATGCTGATGGACGAGCCGTTCGGCGCGCTCGACCCCATCACCCGCACCGAGATCCAGGACGAGTTCCTCAACCTCGAGGGCGAGATCTCCAAGACCGTCATCTTCGTGACCCACGACATCGACGAGGCCATCAAGATGGGCGACAAGATCGCCGTCCTGCGCCAGGGCGGGGTGCTCGCCCAGTACGGCACCGCCGACGAGCTGCTCGGCAACCCGGCCGACGAGTACGTCGCCGACTTCGTCGGTGCCGACCGCGGCCTCAAGCGGCTCTCGCTGCGCCTGATGCGCGACGTGGTGCGGGGCCGGGACGACGCCCCCGCCGACGCCCCGACCGTGGACGGCGGCGCGAGCCTGCGTGTGGGCCTGTCGGTGCTGTTCTCCTCCGGCTCGGACCCTCCGCGTCGTGCGCGAGGACGGCCGCCGTCGCTCGGCACGGTCACCTCGACCAGCTCCAGGACGCCGTCGGCGAGGTCGAGCCGGCCGAGACCGCCGCTGGCGGGCAACCCGTGAGCGCCGCGCCGCTCGGGCCCGTCATCCCCGACTTCGGCCCCGTCTGCGATCCGAGCGCCTTCTGCTGGAGCTGGATCAGCGACAACTGGAGCACGATCCTGCTGCCCGCCCTGGGCGAGCACGTCCTCCTCACCGTGGCCGCCGTCGTGATCGGCCTGGTCATCGCGGTCGCGGCCGCGCTGGTCGCGGCCAACCGCGACGGCTTCGCCACGGCCTTCACCAACTTCTCCACGGTGCTCTACACGATCCCCGCGGTCGCGTTCTTCCTGGCCATGGTGCCGCTCACGGGACTCACCGTCACCACGGTGATGATCGGCCTGGTCGGCTACACGCTGCTGCTGCTGTTCCGCAACACGCTGACGGGCCTGCGGTCGGTGCCCCCCGAGGTGACGGCCGCCGCCACCGGGATGGGCATGACACGCAGCGAGATCCTCTTGAAGATCAACCTGCCGCTGGCCCTCCCGTCGATCGCCGCCGGGCTGCGGGTGGCCGTCGTGACCGTCGTGTCGCTCGCGACCGTGGCCGCCTTCATCGTCCAGGTCGGGCTCGGCAGGGTGATCGTCGACGGGCTGCGCCTGAACTTCGTGACCGAGCTCGTGGCGGCCGGCGTGCTCGCGATCGTGCTCGCGCTGATCGGCGACGCGATCGTGGTGCTCCTCGAACGTGCCGTCACCCCGTGGGCCCGAGCGAGCAGGTGAGCCGACCGTGGAACTGATCTACGCCTTCCGCGACCACTGGGGCGCGCTGCTGTCGCTGCTCGGCCCCCACGCGCTGATCTCGGCGATCAGCGTCGCCATCGCGGTGGTCCTCGCGGTGCCGCTCGGGGCCACCCTGGGGCACCTGCACCGCTTCTCGGGGCTCGCGATCAACGGCGCCAACCTGCTGCGGGCCCTGCCGACCCTGGCCCTGGTCGCCATCTTCATCGGCATCCTCGGGCTCGGGGTCACCAACATCGTCCTCGCGCTGGTGGTGCTGGCCTTCCCGCTGATCCTCACCAACACCTACGTCGCCGTCGCCGGCGTGACCCCGAGCATGGTCGAGGCCGCCCGCGGGATGGGCATGACCGGCGCGCAGATCCTCGCGCGCGTGGAGCTGCCCAACGCCGTCCCGCTGATCATGAGCGGGGTACGCACCGCGTGGGTGTACGTCGTGGCCACCGCGTACCTGGGCGCCATCGCGGGGAGCACGGGCAACACCTACGGCGACATCTTCTACAACCCCGCCCAGTACGGCGTCTCCGGCATCATCGCCGGGGCGATCATGGCGATCCTGCTCGCCTTCGGCGGCGAGCGGCTGCTGGCCCTGCTCGAGCGCGCCCTCGTCCCGGCGGGCCTCAAGGTCACGCAGGTGCCGACGGCCGCGTGACCACCACCGAACCGCGGGCCGCCACGGTCCCGCCCCGTGCACGACGAGAACGAGGAAGGACAACGATGCGGACAGAGGACGTGCGGCCGGGAGGTCTCGGCGGCGGCGTGGTTCCGGGCGCCCATGGTGGCGGCCACCCTGGCCCTGACCCTCGCCGCCGCCGCGTGCGGCGGCGGTGGCGGCCAGCAGGGCGGCGGGGGCGGCTCCGCCGCGGCCGGCGGCGCCGACGCGGGCCCCGAGACCGCGGCCATCACCGCCACCTTCGGTGAGTTCCAGCTGCCTGCCGGCACCCCCGGCGCCGGGAAGCCGCCGGTCATCATCGGCAGCAAGGACTTCTCGAGCAGGACCTGCTCAACGAGCTCTACACGCAGGCCTTCCGGGCCAAGGGCTACACCGTCGAGCAGCGTCCCGGTATCGGCAGCACCGAGGTCATCGACACCTCGTTCCAGTCGAACCAGATCAACTTCTACCCCGAGTACCTCGGCGTCCTGGTCACCGGTCCCGCGGGCCAGCCGACCAGCCCGCCGAACGCGCAGGCGACCTACGACGCCGCCGCGCAGTTCGTCCAGGCCCAGCGCCAGGGGCGGCTCTTCCTGCAGACGCCCTTCCAGGACGTCGACGTCGTCGTCGTGAAGCCCGAGTACGCCCAGCGGTTCGGCCTGCAGACCGTGCAGGACCTGAACAAGGTCGCGCCCGGCGGGCAGGGCGTCCGCCTGGCGGCCCAGCCGTCGTTCCAGACCCGCGAGTCGGGTCTGCAGGGCATGGCCCGCGCCTACGGGCTGAACCAGATGAACCCGACCTTCGTCGGCCTCTCGGCCGGCGCCCAGGTCTACGACGCGATCGACCGGGGCCAGGCCGACGCGGTCGACGGGTTCAGCACCGACCCGCAGCTGCTGACCGGCCAGTACGTGACGCTCCAGGACCCGCAGAACATCTTCGGGTCGCAGTTCGTGGCTCCGATCGTCAAGCAGCAGACCGCGCAGGCCCAGGGTCCGGAGTTCGAGCAGACCGCCAACTGGGTCAGCGGGCTGCTGTCCGGCGACGCGGTCAAGCGCATGAACCAGGCGGTCTCGGGCGGGCAGAACCCGGCCGACGTCGCCCGGTCGTTCCTGGGGCAGAACGGCCTGCGCTGATCACCTCGGTGAGCACGCACGACCGCGGCGGTGTGGTCCGATGCGGGCCACACCGCCGCGCTCGTCGTACGGAGGACGGAGCGACGGCGGCCGGGAGGGGTGATGCGCGGCGCACGGGTCACGGCTCGCGTCACACTGGCGCTCGTCGCGGCCGCCGTCCTCGTCGCCCCGGCGTGCTCGACGACCCCGGCCGTCGCGGCCGGCAGCCTCGGCGCCGACGGGCGAGCCTGGTCGGCCAGACCTACCGGGTCGGGAGCAAGGACTTCCCCGAGCAGCGGGTCCTCTGCGAGACGACCATCGTGGCCCTGCGCTCGCTCGGCGCGACGGCCGAGGACCGGTGCGGGATCCCCGACGGCGCCGCGACCCGCGCCTCGCTCGTCCCCGCCGACAGCATCGACCTGTACTGGGAGTACACCGGCCAGGCCGCGGGCGGGTTCCACGCCGGGCACCGCCCGGCGGGCGGCTGGCCCCGCGACCCGGCGGGCCTGTACGCCGCCGTCCGCGACGCCGACGCCCGCAACGGCGTCGTCTGGCTCGCGCCCACGCCCTTCGACGACACCTACGCGATCGCCGCGTCGCGCCCGGTCGTCGAGCGGCTCGGCGTGCGCACGCTGTCCGACTGGGCCCGTCGCGTGCAGGCGGGCGACCCGGAGGCGACGACGTGCATCGAGCCCGAGTTCGCCGCCCGCCCCGACGGCTTCACCGCGCTCCTGCGCGCCTACGGCGTCACCCGGGTCTACGACGCGCCGCCCGCGCTCACCACCGTCGACCACGACGTCGTCTACGACTCCCTGCCACGCGCCGCCCCGTGCTCGTTCGGCGAGGTGTTCTCGACCGACGGGCGCGTCCGCGCCGCAGACCTGGTGCTGCTGGAGGACGACCGGGACCACTTCCCGACCTACAATGCTGCTCCCACGGTGCGGCGGGAGGCGCTGGAACGGGCGCCGGCGCTGGCCGGGGTGCTCGATCGGCTCTCCTCGCGGCTCACCGACGACGTCATCGGCGACCTCAACGCCCAGGTCCTCCCCGGAGGCCGCGACCCCGAGGAGGTCGGTACCGCATGGCTGCTCGCCGAGGGACTGGTGACGCGCGCGTGAGTCCGCCCGCCCGCGATCGCGGACGCTCGGCGCGCTGGTCGTCGCGGCGCTGTGGTCGCGGCCGCGACGGCCGCGTGCTCCCGAGCCGACGCGGGCGACGCCGCCGGGGCGCTTCGCCGACGACGTCGACCTCACCGGAGCGACCTTCACCGTCAGCGGCAAGGAGTTCGCCGAGCAGCTGGTGCTCTGCCGGATGACGATCGCGCTGCTGCAGTCGGCGCGCGCCACCGTCGTCGACGCCTGCGACACGACCGGCTCCGGCACGGTGCGCGGCGCCCTCGTCGGCGGGCGCAGCGACATGTACTGGGAGTACACCGGCACGGCGTGGCGCACCTACCTCGGGCAGGACATCCCCCTCACCGAGCCCGACGAGCTCTTCGTCGCCGTCCGCGACGCCGACCGCGCCAACGGCGTGGCGTGGCTCGACCGCACGCCGTTCAACAACACCTACGCCATCGGCGTGCGCACCGACACCGCGCAGCGCCTGGGCGTCCGGACCCTCTCCGACCTCGCCGCGCTCGCCGGTCGCCGCGCCCCCGAGGCCACCCTGTGCGTCGACCAGGAGTTCACCGGCCGTGAGGACGGGCTGCAGGGCCTGTTCGAGACCTACGGGTTCGGTCTCGACGCGGCGGCCCTGACGACGCGGCCCGTCGACGAGGTCTACGACGCCCTCGCCGCCGGGACCGACTGCACCTTCGGCGAGGTCTTCGCGACCGACGGCCGCCTCAACCCGCTGCGCCTGACCACCCTCGTCGACGACCGGGGGTACTTCCTGCCCTACAACGCCGCGCTGACCGTGCGGCGTGACGTCCTCGACCGGGCGCCGCGGATCGCGCTGCTGTCGCGCGCCCTCGCCCCCGCACTCACCGACACGGTGATGCGCGAGCTCAACGAGCGCGTCTCGGCGGGCGGCCGCTCCCCCGACGACGTCGCCCGCACCTTCCTGCGCGAGCAGGGACTCATCGGCTAGCCCTCGTCGGCCGGCGGCGGCCCCGGGCGCGACAATCGGTGGCGTGCGCCGGCCCCGTCGTGTCCTCGCCGCCCGCGCCGCGGCTCTCGGGGCCGTGCTCGCGCTGCTGGCGACGACGCTCGGCTGCACGCCGCGCGGGGAGGGCGTGATCGTCGGGGTCGCCGACCTGCGCGAGGCGCGCTTCGTCGTCGGCGGCGGCCCGGGCGACGAGCTCGCCGTCCTGTGCCAGCTCACCGTCGCCGCGGTCGAGGCGGCGGGCGGCGTCGCGAGCGACCAGTGCGCGCGCTACGGGGCCACCGACGTCCGCCTGCCCGCGCAGCGCTCGTTCGTCGACACCGGCTGGGCCTACCCCGGACGCACCGACCGCGACCTCGACGGCCGCCCCGACCCGCCGGGCACCCTCGACGACCTCGCCCGCACCGACCCCGACGTCGCCTGGCTCGCGCCGGCCCGGTTCTCGGCGGGCGACGCGGTCGTCGCGGCGGGCACCGCGGCGGGAGGGTGGCGTCGGCGTCGCAGCTGGCGGCCCGACCGGGCGTCTGGTGCCTGCCGCCCGGACCGGCCGCGGGCCGCGTGATCGCGGCCTACCGACCCGACGGGATCCGCGTCCTCGACGCGCCCGCCGCCCTCGCGGAGACGGCACGCGGCGGCTGCGCGGGCGCGGTGGTCCCGAACACCACCGGGCGGATCCCCGCGCTCGGCCTCGTGGCCCTCGTCGACGACCGCGGCGCGCTGCCCCGCGTCGCCGCGGCCCCCGTCCTGCGCCGCGCGCTGCTCGCCCGCCATCCCGGCATCCGCCCGGTGCTCGAGGTACTCACCGCGCGCCTGACCGACGACGTGATGCGCGGGCTCAACCGGGAGGTCGGCCAGTCGGGCCGCGACCCCCGCGACGTCGCCCGCACCTGGCTGCGCGAGCAGGGACTGACGTAGGTCGGTCGGGACGGCTCGGGCCCGGGTCAGCGGCCGGCCGCCGCCCCGACGGCGTCGGGCACCCGGTCGTCGCCGGAGTTGAGCTCCAGCACCGTGCCCGCCGTCGCCGGGTCGTCGAGCAGGGCCAGCAGGACCGCGGCGACGTCGTCGCGCGGGACCTCGCCGTGCCCGATCGCCGCGTCGGGGGCCGCGAGCCGGACCCGGCGGGTGCCCTCGTCGTCGGTGAGCCGGCCCGGGCGCAGGATCGTCAGGGCGAGGGGCCGGGCCCGCAACTCGTCCTCGGCCTCCTTCTTCGCGCGCAGGTAGTGCCCCCACACCGAGTCGTCCTCCTGCTCGGTCGGGGGCGGGTCGATCCCCATCGCCGACACCAGCAGGTAGCGCTCGACGCCGGCCCGCTGCGCGGCGTCGGCGAGCAGCAGGGCGGCGTCGCGGTCGACGGTGACCTTGCGGTCGGCGCCGCTGTCGGGCCCCGCGCCCGCCGCGAACACCACCGCGTCGGCGCCCGCGAGGTGCCCGGCGAGGGTCTCGACGTCGGTGGCCTCGAGGTCGACGACCACGGGCTCGGCACCCGCGGCCCGGACGTCGTCGGCGTGGTCGGGGTTGCGGATGAGGGCCACGCCCTGTTCGCCGCGCTGGGCGATCTGGCGCTCGAGGCGCAGGGCGATCTGGCCGTGACCACCCGCGATGACGATGCGCACGATCCCGGGGGTTCCCTGCTCGCTTGCGTCCGCGCGCGTCGTGATCTGTGATGTGGCGCACCAGGTCCCGCGACTCCTCGGAGGTCCGAGCGTGAAGGCAGTCCGCGTGCACGCCTACGAGCAGCCCCCGTCGGTCGACGACATCCCGGAGCCGACGCTGCGGGGACCGCTCGACGTCATCGTCAAGATCGGCGGGGCCGGACTGTGCCGCACCGACCTGCACATCCGCGACGGCGACTGGGCCGACATCCAGAACCCCGACCTGCCCTACGTCATCGGCCACGAGAACGCGGGCTGGGTGCACGAGGTCGGCGACGCCGTCACGAACGTGGCCGTCGGCGACACCGTGATCCTGCACCCGCAGCCCTCGTGCGGGCTCTGCCTCGCGTGCCGTGCGGGCCGCGACATGCAGTGCACCGGCGACGCGTTCTTCCCCGGCCTGTCCAACGACGACGGCGGCATGGCCGAGTACCTGCGGACCACCGCCCGGGCCTGCGTCAAGCTCGACGAGGGCACGAACCCGGTCGACGTGGCCGCGCTGGCCGACGCCGGCATCACCGCCTACCACGCCGTCCGCAAGGCCGTGCCGCTGCTGTGGCCGGGCTCGACCGCGGTCGTGATCGGCGCGGGCGGTCTCGGCCACATCGGCATCCAGGCCCTCGCCGCGCTCACCGCGACCCGCATCGTCGTGGTCGACCGCAATCCCGACGCCCTCGAGCTCGCGAAGCAGATCGGCGCCGACGAGACCGTCGTCGCCGACGGCGACCACGTCGCCGCGGTCACCGACCTGACCGACGGCGGCGCCACCGTCGTGTTCGACTTCGTCGCCGAGCAGGGCGTCGAGAACGAGGCGTGGCAGATGACCGGGCCCGCCGGCTACCAGTTCGTCCTGGGCTACGGCGGGCAGTTCAGCGCGCCGACCCTCGACTTCGTGGCCGGCGAGAAGAACGTCATCGGCAACATCGTCGGGACCTACAACGACCTCGTCGAGCTGATGGTCCTGGCCCAGGCCGGCAAGGTCACCCTGCACACCAGCTCCTACGCCCTCGACGACGTCCACACCGCCATCGCCGACCTCGAGAACGGCCGCATCCGCGGCCGCGGCATCCTCGTCCCCTGAGGCGCGGGCCCGCTCGTTTCGGCACGAACGGGCGTATCTCGTCCCGCGGTCGCCTCGCGATCGGGCGAACTCCGTTCGCGCCGCACGACTCCGCCGTCGCCGATCGGGACGAACGCGGCAGTCCTCGACTTTCCGCGCGGCCGCCCACGCCCTCGCAGCGGCGAGCAGCGGTAGCCGACGTCGACGCGCCCGCTCGAACGCCCTCGACCGTGGAGGAGAAGCCGCACTGCGGCGAGAGGCAGAGCTGCTCGAGCGGGACGTACCGCGTGGCCTCGTCGATGCGACGACGGAGCACGTCGCGTCGGCGACCTCGAGCCAGCTCGCCGGTCTTCGTGCGTGACGAGGCCGAGCACGACCTGCCGGTCGCGAACGCGGGTCGTGGAAGCGCAGCGACGATTGAGAAGTCGCCGGAGCGGGCGTCGTCGTACTCGCAGAAGAAGCCGTCGACCTCGAGCCCGCCGAAGACCTTCTCGGCGACGTGGTCGTAGCCGCCCTCGGCCGCCCACGAGGAGCGGTGTTCCCGACGCACATGTGCGTGGTGACGCGCAGGTCGGCGGGCCGGTCGCGCAGCGCGACGTTGATCGTGTCGACGTAGCGCTCGTGCATCCGATCGGCGTCCTCGCCCCGCGCCGTGATCGACGCGCGCTGGGCCGGGTCGTTGAGGTAGGCGAGCGAGGTGTCGTCGAGCTGGAGGTAGCGGACGCCGAGGTCGTACAGGCGGGCGATCTCGCGGCCGGTAGGCGGAAAACGAGGTCGGCCCAGAACTGCACCGCCGACGACGGGTCGGGTAGACGCGACGGTCCCCCGTGGACGCCCGCGGGGCGCCCGCGTCGGGCCGGTAGCAGCATCGACGGCGACGGATCGTCAGCTTCGGCGCCTGACCGCTGACGGTCACCTGCCCGGCGAGCGCGGTGAACGCGTCACCGAAGATCGTCGTCGAGAGCCCGATGCGCCGGTCGACCACCATCGCCGACGAGGTGAACGCCACCTCGCCGCCGTCGTTGCGCATCGCCACGCGCACCGAGTCGGAGCTCGACGAGGTGACGCCGTCGAGCTGGTAGACGGAAGTCCATGTGCCACGAGGGCCGGGCTGTGGACGGCGGAACTCGCCGTCGGTGGCGCCGCCTGCAGCCCGAGCGACTCCTGAGGTCAGCCCCAGACGTCGTCGGCGACGCTCGACGACAGCTCGACGGCGCGACCTGCTGGCGTCGGGCGGCCGTTGCCCGTGCTCCGTGGAGGAGAAGCCGCACTGCGGGGAGAGGCAGAGCTGGTCGAGGTCGACGTAGCGGGTGGCCTCCTCGATGCGGCGGCGCGGAACGTCGCGCCCTCGCTACGCCGGTCTTGGTGACCAGGCCGACGGCGACCCCACCGGCGGTCGTGACGCCGGGCACGCCGAACGCGCCAGCGGGCGGCGCCGCCCGAGCGCGCGTCGTCGTACTCGCAGAAGAAGCCGTCGACCTCGAGGCCCCCGAAGACGGCCTCGGCGACGTGGTCGTACCCGCCCTCGGCGGCCCAGGAGGAGCGGTAGTTGCCGCGGCACATGTGCGTGGTCACCCGCAGGTCGGCGGGCCGGTCGCGCAGCGCGGCGTTGATCGTGGCGACGTAGCGCTCGTGCATCCGCGAGGCGTCCTCGCCCCGCGCGGCGATCGACTCCCGCTGCGCGGGGTCGTTGAGGTAGGCCAGCGAGGTGTCGTCGAGCTGCGGTACGCACGCCGAGGGCAGGCCGTCGCGACCTCGGCGCGGTACGCCTCGGCGAGGTCGGCCCAGAAGGCGTCGGGGTCGGGGTAGACCTCGCGCGGCGGCGCCCCGCCGAGGCGGTAGTGCAGCATCGACGGCGACGGGATCGTCAGCTTCGGCACCGCCGTGCAGTCGTCGCTGCGCCGGTGAACGCGTCGCCGAAGATCGTCGTCGACAGCCCGATGGGCGCGTCGACGACCATCGCCGACGACGTGAACGCCACCTCGCCGCCCTCGTTGCGCATCGCGACGCGCACCGAGTCGCTCGTCGAGGAGGCGACGCCGTCGAGCTGGTAGAGGAAGTCCATGTGCCACGAGGTGCGGCGGAACTCGCCGTCGGTGGCGGCCTGCAGCCCGAGCGACTCCTGCAGGGCGACGGCGTCGGCGATCGCGTCGTCCTCGATCGCCCGCAGCGACTCGGGCCCCAGACGCCCGGCGGCGTGCTCGTCGCGGGCCTGCCGCAGCGCGGGCGGGCGCAGCAGGCTCCCGACGTGGTCGGCGCGGAACGGAGCCTCGGTACGCATGGCCGGCGCGCAACCTTCGACGGGATCCCGTCGCCCGCGACCGCCACCGTCTCGAGCACCTGCACGCCGGCGCGACGACGAGAGCGCGCTCGGCCGGCATCGCCACCCCAGGCCGCCGTCACGCTCGTCCAGGACCGTGTCCTCGGAGGCGTCGGTGAGCCGGGCGAGCTCGTCCTCGGCGAGGGCGAGGTCGGCCATCGGCAGCAGGGTCTCGAGCTGCTCGACCGAGCGTGCCGAGGCGATGGGTGCCACGACGGTGGGCTGCGCGGCGAGCCAGGCCAGGGCGACCGCGGCGATCCCGACGCCGTGGTCGGCGGCGACGGCGTCGAGCACCGCCAGCACCCGCTCGCCGCGGGCGTCCATGTACTCCCAGGCGCCCACCGCGCGCGCCGACGCCATCGGCGAGTCGTCCTGCGGCGGGGCGTCGCCGGGATGGTACTTGCCGGTCAGGAAGCCCTTGGCCAACGAGAAGTAGGGCAGGCAGCCGAGGTCGGCGTCGGCGACGACCTCGGCGAGGTCGTCCTCGTAGGCGGCGCGCTCGACGAGGGTGTAGTGCGGCTGCACGGCGACCGGACGGGTGAGGCCGTGGCGCTCGGCGACCGTCAGCGCGCTCGTCAGCCGCTCGGCCGAGTAGTTCGACAGCCCGACGTGGCGCACCAGCCCGGCCCGTACGAGCTCGTCGAAGGCGCCGAGGGTCTCCTCGAGCGGGGTGTCGGGGTCGTCGCGGTGGGCGTAGTAGAGGTCGAGGTGGTCGGTGCCCAGGCGGCGCAGCGAGTCCTCGCACGCCGCGCGGACGTTCGCGGCCGACAGGCCGGGGCGCTCGGGCCACGAGCCGACCTTGGTCGCGAGCACGGTGCGCTCGCGCCCGCCGCGGCTCGCGAGCCACTCCCCCAGCAGGCGCTCGGAGTCGCCGCCGGTGTTGCCCTCGACGCGCCACATGTAGGAGTCGGCGGTGTCGACCATGGTGCCGCCCGCGTCGCGGAACGCGTCGAGGACCGCGAACGAGGCGTCGCGGTCGGCGGTCCAGCCGAAGACGTTGCCGCCCAGGCAGAGGGGGTGGACGTCGAGCTCGGTGCCGGGCAGGCCGGACGGGGGTGGCCATGATTCCCACGGTAGGCGGCCGTTCATCAGCGGCCACTACGCTCCCCGCGCGACGGCACGGTGCCCACGACGGCCACCTCGTCGGAGCGAGCCGCCGAGCAGGGAGCGCCGGAGATGATGAACGTGTTCTCGGTCGACCCGTGGAGCATCCACGAGCCCGACCTCGACGTCGACCTGCTCGGCCAGACCGAGTCGCTGTTCGCGCTGGCCAACGGTCACGTCGGGATGCGCGGCAACCTCGACGAGGGCGAGCCGCACCGGATGCCCGGGACCTACCTGAACTCGTTCTTCGAGTCGCGGCCACTGCCCTACGCCGAGGGCGGCTTCGGCTACCCCGACGAGGGCCAGACGCTGGTCAACGTCCCGAACGGCAAGCTGATCCGGCTGCTCGTCGACGACGAGCCGCTCGACGTGCGCTACGGCCAGGTCCGCGAGCACGAACGGACCCTCGACCTGCGCTCCGGGGTCCTGACGCGCACGGTCGACTGGGTCTCGCCCAACGGCCAGCGGGTCCGGGTGACCTCGCAGCGGCTGGTCAGCTTCTCGCAGCGGGCGGTCGCGGCGATCTCCTACGAGGTCTCGATCCCGGACGACGCCGGCAGCGACGCCCTGCTGGTGGTCCAGTCCGAGCTGTTCGCCAACGAGCAGATGCCCGAGACGCAGGGCGACCCGCGCGTGGCCGCGGCGCTGAAGGACCCGCTGCTCCCCGAGCACCACAGCAACAGCTCGCACGGCGCGCGGATGACCCACCAGACGCGGCGCTCGCAGCTGCGCGTGGGCGCGGCGATGGAGCACGAGGTCTTCGGGCCCGACGACGTGCAGGTGACGAGCTCCTGCTCGAACAACGTCGGGCGCACCACCGTCATCACGCGCCTGCACCCCGGCCAGACGCTGCGCGTCGTGAAGTACCTGGCCTACGGCTGGTCGAGCACCCGCTCGCAGCCGGCCATCGTCGACCAGGTCGAGGCCGCGCTCGACGCGTCCCTCTACACCGGCTGGGACGGGCTCGTCGCCGCGCAGCGGGAGTTCCTCGACAAGTTCTGGGCGGTCGCCGACGTCGAGATCGACGGCGACGCGCGCCTGCAGCAGGCGATCCGCTTCTGCCTGTTCCACGTGCTGCAGGCCGGCGCCCGCGCCGAGAAGCGCGCGATCGGCGCGAAGGGGCTCACCGGCCAGGGCTACGACGGCCACGCGCTGTGGGACACCGAGACCTTCGTGCTGCCCGTCTTCATGTACACCCAGCCGCGGGCGGCCGCCGACGCCCTGCGCTGGCGGCACTCCACGCTCGACATCGCCCGCGCGCACGCCGCCCACCTCGGGCTCGGCGGCGCGGCGTTCGCGTGGCGCACGATCCGCGGCGAGGAGTGCTCGGGCTACTGGCCCGCGGGCACGGCGGCGTTCCACGTCAACGCCGACATCGCCGACGCCGTCCTGCGCTACGTCTCGGCGACCGCGGACACCGAGTTCGAGCGGGAGATCGGCGTCGACCTGCTCGTGGCCACCGCCCGGCTGTGGCGCTCGCTGGGCCACCACGACTCGGCGTCGAACTTCCGCATCGACGGCGTCACCGGCCCCGACGAGTACTCCGCGGTGGCCGACAACAACGTCTACACCAACCTCATGGCGCAGCGGAACCTGCGCGGCGCGGCCGCCGCCGCCGTGCGCTGGCCCCGCGAGGCCGAGCGGCTCGACGTCGACTCCGAGGAGATCGCGAGCTGGCGCGCGGCCGCGACCGCGATGGTCATCCCGTTCGACGACAAGCTCGGGGTCCACCAGCAGGCCGAGGGCTTCACCTCGCACGCGTTCTGGAACTTCGAGAACACGCCGCCGGAGAACTACCCGCTGCTGTTGAACTACCCGTACTTCGACCTGTACCGCAAGCAGGTCGTCAAGCAGCCCGACCTCGTGCTCGCGATGGTGCAGTGCCCCGACGCCTTCTCCGCCGAGCAGAAGGCCGAGAACTTCGCCTACTACGAGCGCATCACGGTGCGCGACTCGTCGCTCTCGCCCGGGACGCTGACGGTGATGGCGGCCGAGACCGGGCACCTCGACCTGGCCTACGACTACCTCGGCGAGGCCGCGCAGATGGACCTCTCCGACCTCGAGCACAACGTGCGCGACGGCGTGCACCTCGCGGCGCTGGCCAGTGCCTGGAACGCGGTGGTGCAGGGACTCGGCGGGATGCGGACCCACGACGGGAAGCTCTCGTTCGCGCCGCGCCTGCCCGAGGCGCTGACCGGGCTGCGCTTCCGCATCCAGTGGCGGGGTCGCTCGATCCACCTCGACATCGGCACCGGGACGACCACCTACACCCTCGAGGGCGGCGACGACCTCGAGCTGCGCCACCACGACGAGGACGTGACCCTCTCGAGCAGCGCGCCCACCTCGCTGTCGATCCCGCCCGCCCCGTCCCGCACGCCGGTCGAGCAGCCCCCCGGGCGCCCCCTCTTCCGCCGCCAGTTCCAGCGTGGTTGTCCCCGCTGACCACGCCGCGCAGCCCACGCGACGATGCGGTGGCGGCGGCCCGAGGCGCAGACCCCGAGCGCCGACCAGGCCACCGGGGGCCCCGCCTGCTGGTAGCGGGTGCGGGGCGTGTGCCAGAGGCCGTCGTCGCCGCGCTCGAAGCGGGCGACGCCGGCGACCTGACCCAGGACGGTCACCGTCCGGACGTCGACGGGCTCGGGATCGACGCCGGGGTCGAGGCCCTCGCCGCCGAGGGGGAGGCCGCACCGGCAGCGCGCGACCGACGCGCGGTGACCGGTCGCGGTGGTGGTCATCGCTCCGGAGGACGGGAAGCCGCGAGGCCGACGGGCCCGTGAACGGACGGCGCTCGGCGGCTCGCGCCGCGGGAACCGCTGGTCCATGCACGACCTCCCGCCCCGGTGCTACATGTAGGCGCCAATGTAGATCAACCGGGCGCGCCGTCCGACATGGCTACCCTCGCGCCGGACGGTGCCGGTCGGGGGCGCCCGGGGGCCGGACGGGAGTGTGACCGGTGGCCGAACGGGCCGAGCGCGTCGACCCCAGCGCGCTGCGGTGGCTCATCGGTCAGGAACTGCGCGCGGCCCGCGAGACCGCCGGACACACGCAGTCGGCCGCGGCCCGCATCCTGGCCTGTACCCACGCGAAGATCAACTACCTGGAGCAGGGCAAGAACACCCAGCGGCCCGAGGAGGTCCGGGCGCTGCTGCACTCCTACGGCAGCGACCCCACCGACGTCGAGCGCCTCGCCATGCTCGCGGTGCGGGCCGACCGCGACACCTGGTGGGGCGAGTGGTCGGACGTCGTCCCCGACTGGCTGCGCACCTTCGTCGGGCTCGAGGGCCTCGCCGCCTCCGAGTTCGCCTACGAGCCGCTGCTGCTGCACGGCCTGCTGCAGACCCGTGCCTACGCGACCGCGCTGCTCGCCGACCCGCTCCGCGTGCCCATCGTCGACGTCGACCGGGTGGTCGACCTGCGCCTCGCCCGCCAGCAGTGCCTCACCGACGTCCGTGACCCGCTTCGCTTCCACACCGTGATCGAGGAGGGCGCCCTCGTTCGGCCGGTGGGGGGAGACGCCGTGATGCGTGACCAGCTCGACCACCTGCTCGCCCTGGCGACCCACGAGACCGTGACGTTGCAGGTCATGCCCCTGTCGGTGCCCGTGCACGACGGGCTCGACGGCGAGTTCACGCTCCTGGAGTTTCACGGGGCTCGCTCGAGCGGTTACGTCGAGTTCCCGACCGGTGCGGTATACGTGCAGGATGTCGACCAGATCGGTGGATACCGCACCGCCGCCGCGAGACTCTGCGCCGCCGCACTGAGCGAGGGCGAGTCGCTCGACTGGATCCGGACGCGACGGGACGCACTGGCCGGTGACCGGCGTCGAGACGCGGCGCCGGGCACGCGCCCTCCGTCGCTCCGCCTCGACCGGGAGGAAGGAGCCACGATGAGCGACCGGGGCCGGCCAGGGCCACCCGACCGCACCGCCTGGCACACCTCCACCTTCAGCTCCAACGGCAGCAACTGCGTCGAGGTCCTCGAGCTCGACACGGGCGTCTGGCTGCGCGACAGCAAGGACCGCGGCGGGACCGCGCTGCACCTCGGCGCCGAGGGATGGCGCGCCTTCCTCGACGACGTCGTCGACGACCGCCCGCGCGACGACGCCGCTGCGGGTCGCGCGCCACGGCCGACGACGGGCGCCGCGTCGAGGACGTCGTCTCGGCCGAGGCGCTGCACTTCACCGCGGGCGAGTGGACGGCCTTCCGCGCGGCGTGCTGGCCGGGCGAGTTCGGACCGCGCCGCGCCCACGCCTGAGGTGTCGCCCGCCGCTCAGCATGCCGACGGCGTTCTCAGGGCACCCGCCCGCGTGGATCACGGCATCATGATGTTCCCGACCGACTACGCGATCGACCCGGCCGAGCTGGCCAAGGAGGTCGAGGACCGCGGCTTCGACTCGCTCTGGTTCCCCGAGCACAGCCACATCCCGACGAAGCGGGAGTCGCCCTACCCCGGCGGTGGCGACCTCCCGCGGATGTACGTCCACACCTACGACCCCTTCGTGGCGCTCACCGCGGCGGCCGCCGCGACGACGACGCTCAAGGTCGCCACCGGCATCTGCCTGGTCATCCAGCGCGACCCCATCCACACGGCGAAGGAGGTCGCGAGCCTCGACCGGCTCTCGGGTGGTCGCTTCCTGTTCGGGGTCGGTGCCGGGTGGAACCGCGAGGAGATGGCCGACCACGGGACCGACGCGAAGGTCCGCATGCGGGTGTTCGCCGAGAACATCAAGGCGATGAAGGAGCTGTGGACGAAGGAGGAGGCCGAGTTCCACGGCGAGTACGTCGACTTCGACGCCAGCTGGGCGTGGCCCAAGCCGGTGCAGGACCCGCACCCGCCGGTCATCGTGGGCGGCATGGGCCCGGGCGTCGAGGACCGCATCCTCGACTTCGGTGACGAGTGGCTGCCGCAGAACGTCGACGTCCGCCACGCCGACGTGTTCGCCCAGCGCGCCGAGACCCTGCAGAGCCGCGCCATCGACGCCGGCCGCGAGCGGATCCCGATGTCGCTGTTCGGGGCGGCCACCGACGAGGACTCGCTGCGCGCCTACGAGACGATCGGCCTCGACCGCCTCGTCTTCGGGGTCAGCTCGGCCGAGCGCGACACCGTGCTGAAGGAACTCGACACGCTGGCCGACCTGCGTCGCTGATGCCGACGCTGGGCGGGGACGACGCGCGCGGGCGGTTCGCCGCGGCGCGCGTCGCCCGCCTCGCGACGGTCTCGGGCGACGGCGTCCCGCACCTCGTGCCCGTCGTGTTCGCCGTCGACGGCGAGACCGTCGTCGTCGCCGTCGACGGCAAGCCGAAGCGGCACCGCGACCTCAAGCGCCTGCGCAACATCGCCGACGTCCCGTCGGTCTGCCTGCTCGTCGACCGCTACGACGACGACTGGACGCAGCTCTGGTGGGCGCGCGCCGATGGGCGGGCGGTCGTCCGCGACGACGAGGAGACCCTGCGCCGCGCCCGCGACCGCCTCGGCGCGCGCTACCCCAGCACCGCGACGACCCGCCCGGCGGGCCCGTCGTCGTCGTCGCCGTGACCCGGTGGTCGGGCTGGACGGCGCGCCGACGACGGGAGCCGCCGGGCCGGGCGCGTCAGTTGCCCGGGAACAGGCTGCCGAAGTCGGGTGTGCGGGTGGAACCGTTGTTCCCGCCGCCGCCGTTGTTCCCGCCGCCGTTGTTGTTCCCGCCGCCGTTGTTGTTCCCGTTGTTGTTCCCACCGTCGTTGTTGCCGTCGTTGTTGTCGTCGCGGCTGCTCGTGGTCGTCGGGCGCTCCTCGCTCGACTCGGCGGCGGCGTGGTCGGCGGCGGGGCGAGCCGGTCGTCGACGGCGGCGCGGTCGTCGTCGTCCGCCGCCGCGTCGTCGTCGGCTCCTCGGTCCGCGTCGTGGTCGTCGGCGCGAACGTCGGCGCCGGCGCCCGGGCGTGGCCGGGGCGGGCGTGTCGTTGACCCCCAGCAGCGCGTACGCCGCGATCCCGCCGCCGAGGGCGAGCAGCGCGACGAGCACGCGGCGACGACCACGCCCCGGCGTCCGCGGCGCGGGGGCGGGGGCACCGGCGCCCTGCGCGGTCGGCGGTTGACGCCGCCGCCGGAGCCGCCGCCGACCAGGGCCGTCCGGTCGCCCATGGGCATCGGGGGGCCGTAGCCGCCGCCCGGGGTGTTCATCCGCTGCGTCGGCCCGTACGGGGGGTGTCCGGCGGGGGCGTACGCGGTGGGGCCGGTGCCCGGACCGCCCATCGCCGTCGTGCGCATGGCGCCGGTACCGGTGACCGGCGCGGGGGCCAGGACCGTGCTCGCGTCCATGCCGGCCTCACGGGCGAGCATGCGCAGCTCGCCGACGACCTGCTCGGTCGTCGGGCGCTCGGCCGGCTCGTCGCGCGTCATGGCACCGAGCAGCGCGAACAGCGGGGCGGGCAGGTCGCCGGGGATGTCGGGCGGGCGGTGCAGGCGGGCGACGGCGGCCTCGAGGGCGTTGCCGGGATACTCGCGCCGGGCGGTGATGCACTCGAGCAGCACCAGACCGAGCGCGTAGACGTCGGAGGCCGGGCCGACCGGCTGGCCGCGGACCTGCTCGGGCGAGAGGTAGGACGCCGTGCCGATCACCATGCCGGTGGCGGTGATGTTGGTGGCGTCGGCCAGGACCGCGATGCCGAAGTCGGACAGGTGCGGACGGCCCTCGGTGTCGAGGAGCACGTTGCCGGGCTTGATGTCGCGGTGGACGACGCCGTGCCGGTGGACGTAGGTCAGCGCGTCCGCGAGCGCGGCTCCGAGCGCGACGACGTCGCCCAGCTCGAGGGGACCCGTGCGCAGCCGCTCGGCGAGGGACTCGCCCTCGATGAGCTGCATGACGAAGTAGGCGCGGCTGTTGTCCTGGCCGACGTCGTAGATCGTCACCAGGCCGGGGTGGTTCATGCCCGCGAGCGTCTGGACCTCGCGCCGCTGCCGGGAGTCGTCGGCCTCGCCGACACCGGCCGGGAACAGCTTGACCGCGACGTCGCGACCCAGGAGCTCGTCGCGCGCTCGGTACACCTCCGCGGCGCCGCCGCGGCCGATCAGGTCACCCAGCGTGTACCGCCCACCGCCCACGGTGGGCGGAGGGCCCGCCTCCGTCGAACTCACACTCCGCGCGCCTCTCTGTTCCCGCGACCTCTCGGTCGAACCGGCCGCTCCGCGATCGTCCCGGGCGGCCCGGTCGGCGAGCTGCCGGAGGCCATCGTGCCTGGCTGCTCCTCCCGGCCCCTCGGCCACCCTGCCCACCCTGCCGCACCACGGTGCCGCCGCCGTCAGGGGTCGGCCGATCTCCCGACGTCACACCACCGGTCGGCGGGTGGCCGACCGTCGCCGCTCGCGGACGGGAACGGTCGCCCGACGACCCTCCGCGCGCGGGTAGGCTGAGCGGCCCCAACCCGGGAGTGCCGATCGGGGGCCGACGCGGCGGAGGAGCTGGTCATGACCCAGGCGACGACGGGCAGAACCCGTCCGGCAAGCAGTCGGCGAAGCAGTTCGTCGACGACCTGCGCGACACGGTCGGCAAGAGGGTCGCCGACAACGAGTCGACGCTGCGGGGCTCGCTGGGCAAGGCGGCCCGCTGGGTCGACCAGCGCACCGGGGGCAAGTACTCCGACCAGATCGGCCGCGCCGAGTCGCGGGTGGGCGAGGGCATCGGGTGGGCGGCCTCACAGGGCGCGGGCACCGGCACGTCCTCCGGCGCGCCCGGCGCTCCCGGGCGCGAGCGCGGGCGACCCACCGTCCCGAGAGGACCCGCCCACGGGTCCCGTCGGCCCGCCGGTCTCCGGCGCCCCGGCCGGCCCGGCCGGCCGCCGCGGTCCCGGCGCCCCCGCCGGCCCGGCGCTCCCGGCGCCAGGCGGCCGCCACCCGGCCACCGCGCAGCCGGCCAGCCGGTCACCCCGGGCCGGCGGGCAGCGTCCCGGCGGCGGCGCCCGGCGGCCCCGCCGGACCCGGTCCACCCGGTCGGCGGGGCGCGCCCGGCGACCCCCCGATGTACGCGGCCCCCGGCCAGGAGCCGCCCGCCGACCCCCCGACCATGCCGCGCTGACCGATCCCGGACACGCAGAAGGAGGCACGCCGCGCGGTGTCCGACTTCGAGAAGGCCACCCGCCCCGACGCGACGGGCCGTCCGGGCCGGTACGGGGTCACGCTCGACGAGCAGTGGGGCGTCGGGCCCCGGCTGCACGGCGGCTACCTGCTCGCGGTGTGCGCCCGCGCCGCCGTCGAGGCGGCGACCGGCGGTGACGGCTCCGGCGGACCGACCGGGCGGGGACGTCGGCTCCGCGCCCGCCACCCGCGCCGCACGCCGTCACCGGGACGTTCCTGCGCGCGCCGGTGCCCGGCCCCGCCGAGCTCGGCGTCGACGTGCTGCGGCGCGGCCGGACGGTCTCCCCGTTGCGGGTCCGGCTCGACCAGGACGGCGAGCCGTGCGTCGAGGCGGCGGTCACGCTCGCGGCCCCCGGTTCCGGCCGACGCCCGGTCGGGGCCGACCGCCCCGCCGCGCCGGAGCTGACGGCGTTCGAGCACTGCCCGCGCAGCCCCGCCGACGGCGCCGACGGCCGCGGCCCGCTGCCGCTGATGGACGTCGTCGACACCCGCCTCGACCCGCCCACCGCGGGCTTCGCCGAGCGGCGGCCCACCGGCGGGGCCGGATCGCCGGCTGGGGCGAGCCCGCCGACGGCACGCCGTGGACGCCGGTCGGGCTGCTGGTCGCCCTCGACCTCATGCCGCCGGCGACGTTCGACCTCGGCCTTCGGGTTGGACACCGACGATGTCGCTGTCCGCCCACGTGCCGGGCGACCCGGCGCCGGGCCCGCTGCTGCTCGAGCAGGCCGTCGACCTGCTCGTCGGCGACCGCGCTGCACGAGAGCTGCCGGGCCTGGGACGCCGAGGGCCGGCTGGTGGGGATCGCCACCCAGGTCGCCGCCGTCCGGCGCTGAGCTCCGCGCCGCCCCGACCGCGCCGTTCGCGCTCGCGCCGTGATCACGTCCCGCGCGCGAACAGGCGATCGACCGACCTGACGGCGGGTTCACGGCCGAGCGCCGCCCGCGCTGCGCCGGGCCTGGGATCGCCGAGATGAGGACACGGGTCGCACGTCGGGACGCACCCACGTCCTCCGATCCGCGATCGTCCGGCGCCGAGGCTCTCCTGGCCGCCGACACCGTCCGCCGAGCCGACGCGACGACACCGACCCGACGGGGCTTCCCCGACCCCGGCCACGACGGCGCCCAGTGATCATCGGGGCGGTGTCGCTCCTCCGTACCTCGGTGGAGGACCGCAACGACCCGATGATCAAGGATCCGGGATCGACACATCGCCGCCGGCCGCCCCGCGCCTCGCCGACGTCGTCCGACCCGCTCGGCTACTCGGTCGTGCCGTCGGGCAGCAGGCGCCGGAACCCGGTGAAGGGCGCGAGGACCTCGGGCAGCACGACCGACCCGTCGGCGGTCTGGCCCTGCTCGAGCAGGGCGGCCATCGTCCGCCCGATCGGGAGGCCCGAGCCGTTGAGCGTCGCGACCTGCCCGCGGTTGCCCTGGGCGTCCTTGCTGCGGATGCCCGAGCGCCGCGCCTGGAAGGTCCCGCAGTCGGAGCACGAGGAGATCTCGCGGTAGGTGCCCTGGCTGGGCAGCCAGACCTCGATGTCGTAGGTCAGCTGCGCGTTGAAACCCATGTCGCCGGCGGCGAGGCGCACCACCCGGTGGGCGAGGCCGAGCTCGACCAGGCAGGCCTCGGCGTGGGAGAGCATGAGCTCGAGCTGCGCGCGCGACTCCTCGGCGGCGCACAGGCGCACCAGCTCGACCTTGGAGAACTGGTGCAGGCGCAGGATGCCGCGGGTGTCGCGCCCGTACGAGCCGGCCTCGGAACGGAAGCACGGCGACCACGAGGTGTAGGCCCGCGGCAGCGTGGCCGCGTCGAGGATCTCGTCGGCGTGCAGCGCGACCAGCGGCACCTCGGCGGTGGGGATGAGGAACAGCTCGCGGTCGTCGGTGCCGGTGCGGAAGAGGTCGGGCTCGAACTTGGGCAGCTGACCCGTGCCGGTCATCGTCTCGCGGCTGACGAGGTCGGGCACCGAGACCTCGGTGTAGCCGTGGCGACCGGTGTGCAGGGTGAGGAAGAAGGTCGCGAGCGCCCGTTCGAGGACCGCGCCGGGCCCGCGGGCGATGCTGAACCGCGCGCCCGAGAGCTTCGCCGCGCGCCCGAGGTCGAGGATGCCCATCGCCTCGCCGAGCTCGACGTGGTCCTTCGGGGCGAACCCGAGCTCGGGCGGCTCGCCGCTGCGGCGCACCTCGACCGCGTCGGCGTCGGAGTCGCCGTCGGGGGCGTCGTCGGCCGGCAGGTTCGGGATGGTCAGCAGCACGTCGCGCAGCGCCGACCCGGCCGTCTCGACCTCGCCCTCGGCGACCCGGATGCCCTCCTTGAGCTCGCGGGCGCGTGCCTTGAGCTCGTCGACCTTCGCCGGGTCCTCGCCCGCCTTCGCCGCGCGCCCGACCTCCTGGGCGACGCGCTTCGACTCGGCCCGCTGGTCGTCGGCGGAGGCGATGGCGCGGTTGCGGCGCGACGACAGCGCCTCGATCTCGGAGAGGTCCAACGCGTAGCCGCGCCGGGCGAGGCGACGGACCGCCTCGTCGCCGAGGTCGAGGAGCATGCGGGCGTCGTGCATCGCCGGTGTCGTCCTTTGCCGTCGAGGAAGTGGGGAGACCCCAGCGTCCCGCACCGGCGCGAGGGAATTCGCGGCGGTCCCCGCGCCGATGGTCGCGTCGGGGAGACGACGAAGCCCCGGCCACCGGCCGGGGCTCCTGAGGATGGTGCTGACGAGGATCGTGCTGGGTGGGCGAGGGGGGAGTTGAACCCCCACATCCTTTCGGATACACGGACCTGAACCGTGCGCGTCTGCCATTCCGCCACTCGCCCGGAGTGATCGCGGGCCAGACGTTAGCACGGTGTCCGGAGGCCACCCCGAAGGAGGTCGGCGCCGCCGTGGTGCGGACCGATACCATCAGGACGGGCCGTTCCGGTGTCGCGACACTCCGGCGGGCCCGTCAGGACCGGACGACGCCGACGTCGAACGGAGGGATCGCGGTGGGGCGCGCACAGCGCTTCGAGCGCAAGCTCGAGGGACTGGTGGGCGACGCCTTCGCACGCGTGTTCGGCGGCAAGGTCGTTCCACAGGAGATCGCGCAAGCCCTCCGCCGTGAGGCGGAGGACGGCGTGCGACAGTTGGCAGGAGGGCGTGAACTCGCGCCCAAACACTACACGGTGGTGCTCAGTCCCGCGGACCACGAACGGATGGCGGGCGACGAGGAGACCATCACCCACTCCCTGGTCGAGGTGGTCTCCGAGCACCTCACCGAGGGCGGGTGGGAAACATACGGTGAGGTCGTAGTCTCCCTGGAGCGTTCCGACGCGCTGCACACGGGACAGTTCCGCACCAGGTCGTCCGTTGACCCCGACGCGTCGCGGCGACGGGCCGCGAGCCCCCGATCCGCAGGAGAGCAGCCCATGAGCCAGGCACCCGGCCGATACCCGGACGACCCGCAGGGACGGGACGGCTACGGCCAGCAGGACCCGTACGGCCAGCAGCCCCCGCAGCAGCAGGGTGGTTACCCCCAGCAGGGCGGCTACCCGCCCCAGCAGGGCGGCTACGACCCCTACGCCCAGCAGGGCTACCAGCAGCAGGGCGGCTACCCCCAGCAGGGCGGCTACGACCCGGGCTACGCCCAGCAGGGGCTACCTACCAGCAGCAGGGCGGCTACGACCCGTACGCCCAGCAGCAGGGCGGCTACCAGCAGCAGGGTGGCTACGACCCGTACGCCCAGCAGCAGGGCGGCTACCAGCAGCAGGGTGGCTACGACCCGTACGCCCAGCAGGGCGGCTACGGCCAGCAGGGCGGCTACGACCCCTACGCCCAGCAGCAGGGCGGCTACGGCCAGCAGGGCGGCTACGACCCCAGCAGGGCCCAGCAGACCCTACGGCCAGCAGGGTGGCTACGTCCAGCAGGCCGGGTACGACCCCTACGCCCAGCAGCAGGGTGGTTACGTCCAGCAGGGTGGCTACGACCCCTACGCCCAGCAGGGCGGCTACGGCGGCCAGTACGGCGGCGGCGTGCAGACCCGGCAGCTGACGGCGTCGCTCACCCTCGACGACGGGTCCAACCGCTCCTACCAGCTGGTCAACGGCTCGAACGTCATCGGCCGCGGGCAGGACGCGCAGTTCCGCCTCGCCGACACCGGCGTCTCGCGCCGCCACCTCGAGGTCAACTGGGACGGCCAGCAGGCCACCCTGTCCGACCTCGGGTCGACCAACGGCACGACGGTCAACGGCACCCCGGTGCAGACCTGGCAGCTCGCCGACGGCGACACCATCCGCGTCGGGCACTCGGCGCTGCTCTACCGCGCCCAGGGCTGAGGCCCGGGGGTCCGACGGCGTGCCCGAGCTCGTCCTCCAGATCACCAGGGCAGGGTTCCTCGCCCTGCTCTGGTTGTTCGTCCTCGCCGCGCTGCGCGTCGTGCGCAGCGACCTCTACGCCGCGTCCGGCTGCGTGCCGCGACGCCCGGCGGTGGTGCGTCGCCCGCAGACGGTGGCTCGGTCCGGACCGGGCGCGGCCGCGGCGGCGGCGGCGGGCCCGAAGGCGCTCGTCGTCACCGCGGGCGCGCTCGCCGGCACCCGCATCGCGCTCGACGGTCCGGCCGATCATGATCGGACGCGCCGACGACTCGACGCTGGTGCTCGACGACGACTACGCCTCGACCCGGCACGCCCGGATCTCGCAGTCCGGAGACGACTGGTACGTCGAGGACCTCGGCTCCACCAACGGCACGTACCTCGACCGCAGCAAGGTCAGCGGCCCGATGCGCATCGCCCCGGGGCCCCGATCCGCATCGGCAAGACCGTGATCGAGCTGCGGTCGTGACCGCCGCCCCCCGTCGACGACCGGTGGCGACCCGGGTGTCGTCCCCGTCCCTCCTCCCGTGCAGGATCGACCCGTGACCCTGGTGCTGCGCTATTCCGCTCGCAGTGACCGGGGCCTGGTACGCCAGAACAACCAGGACTCGGTCTACGCGGGCCCGCGCCTGCTCGCCCTCGCCGACGGCATGGGCGGCCACGCGGCGGGCGAGGTCGCCTCCAAACTGGTCATCGCCGCCCTCGTCCCCCTCGACGACGACGAGCCCGGCGACGACCTGCTCGGCGAGCTCGCGGAGGCCACCGCCCAGGGCAACGACGCCATCACCGAGCTCGTGGCCGAGGAGCCCGACCTCGACGGCATGGGCACGACGCTCACCGCGGTGCTGTTCGCGGGCACCCGGCTGGGCATGGTCCACGTCGGCGACTCCCGGGCCTACCTGTTCCGCGAGGGCGGCCTCACGCAGATCACCCGCGACGACACCTTCGTCCAGTCGCTGATCGACGAGGGCCGCATCACCGAGGACGAGGCCGCGACCCACCCCCAGCGCTCGCTGCTGCTGCGCGCGCTCACCGGGCACGACGTCGAGCCGGCGCTGACCGTGCGCGAGGCGCGCTCCGGCGACCGCTACCTGCTGTGCTCCGACGGCCTCTCCGGCGTGGTCAGCGCCGAGACGATCGCCGAGGCGCTGACGATCGCCGACCCGCAGCGCTGCTCGGACCGCCTCATCGAGCTGGCGCTGCGCGGCGGCGGGCCCGACAACGTCACCTGCATCGTCGCCGACGTCGTCGACATCGACTTCGGCGAGCACGTGCCGATCTACGGCGGCGCCGCGGGCGACGGTCGCGCCGACCCCCCGCCCGGCGACTCGGCGGCGGCCCGTGCGTCGGCCGCGACGATGACCCGCTCGCGCACCGAGGAGCGTCCGGCCCCGGTCGAGGCGCCGCGGGCCCAGGCCGCCCGGCCCCGGCGCCCGCGCATGATCGCGATGCTCGCCGCGCTGGGCGCGGTGGCCGTGGTCGCCGTCGGCGTCCTCGTGGCGTGGCTGTGGATGTCGAGCCAGTACTACGTCGGCGTCGCCGGCGACCCGGTCGTCATCTACCAGGGGGTGCGCGGCAGCGTGCTCGGGTTCCAGACCCAGGACGTCGCCGAGCAGACCGGCCTGCGCCTGACCGATCTCGACCAGGTCGGCCGGGGCTCGGTGACCGGTGAGGGCTCCTACAGCGGCGACCTCGACGGTGCCCGCCAGGCCGTCGAGAACCTGCGCACGAGTACCTGCTGCCTCCGTGCCCGCCGATCCCGCCCCCGTGCGCGGCTGCGGCCCCGCGCCGCCGCCCGTGCGCGACCCGGCGCCCCCGCCGCGCGGCCCGGCGCGCCGGTCCGCCCGCCCCGCCGCCGGGCCCCGGTCCAGCCGACCCGGTGCCCGGCCGCGACTGCCGACAGGTGCCCTGACCCATGGTGCGCCCGGCCAGCCCCTCCCGTCCCGGCGCCGCGGCGGCCGGGGCCGAGATGCCCGCCGACCGCACCGCACTGCGGCCGATCGTCGCCGCCGCGGTGTCGACGCGGCGCGGTGCCGAGCTCGCGCTGCTGGCCTTCGCCGCGGTGATCACCACCGGCGCCCTGGTCCTCGTCGAGGCCAACCAGGAGAAGGAGCTGACGCCCGCGCTGCTCTACCTCGGCGCGGCCTACCTCGCGCTGCTGGCGCTCGCGCACCTCGCTGTCCGCAAGTTCGCGCCGTACGCCGACCCGCTGGTCCTGCCCCTCGCCGCCCTGCTCAACGGCATCGGGCTGGTCATGATCCACCGGATCGACCTCGCGAAGCTGGCCCGCGCCGCCTCGCTGGGCAACGAGCCGCCCTCGCAGGACGCGATCAAGCAGATCGGGTGGACCGCGGTCGGGCTGGTCCTGTTCGTGGTGGTGCTCGCCTGGGTCTCCGACCACCGCACCTCGCGCGCGTTCGGCTACACCGCGGGCTTCGCCGGGGCTGGTGCTGCTGGCCCTGCCCGCCGTGCTGCCCTCGGCCCTCTCCGAGGTCAACGGCGCGAAGATCTGGATCCGCGTCGGTGGCGTCGGCATCCAGCCCGGTGAGTTCGCCAAGATCCTGCTGGTCGTCTTCTTCGCGTCCTTCCTGGTGACCAAGCGCGACCTGTTCACCTCCGCGGGCAAGCGCGTCCTGGGCATGACCTTCCCGCGCCCCCGCGACCTCGGCCCGCTGCTCGTGGCCTGGGGCATCTCGATGGGCGTCCTGGTCTTCCAGAGCGACCTCGGCACGTCGCTGATGTTCTTCGGCATCGTGCTCGCGATGCTCTACGTCGCCACCGAGCGCGTCTCCTGGGTGCTCATCGGCCTCACGATCTTCGCGGCGGGTGCGTTCGCGGCCTGGACCTTCGTCTCGCGCGTGCAGATCCGCGTGTCGGTCTGGCTCGACCCGTTCGCCGACTTCAACGACCGCGGCTTCCAGGTCGGCCAGGGCCTGTTCGGGCTGGCGACCGGTGGTGTCGCCGGCACCGGGCTCGGGGCCGGGCGCCCCGACCTCGTGCCCTTCGCCAACACCGACTTCATCATCACCTCGCTGGGCGAGGAGCTCGGGCTGGTCGGGCTCGCCGCGATCTTCCTGCTCTACGTCCTCTTCTCGACCCGCGCGATGCGCAGCGCGCTCGCCGTGCGCGACACCTTCGGCAAGTTCCTCGCGGGCGGGCTCGGGTTCGCGGTCGCCTGGCAGGTCTTCGTGGTCGCGGGCGGGGTCATCAACCTCATCCCGAACACCGGGCAGACCGCGCCGTTCATGTCCTACGGCGGCTCGTCGCTGGTCGCGAACTACGCGCTGGTCGCGCTCGTGCTGCGGGTGTCGAACTCGGCGCGCCAGCCCGCGCCCGACCGCCCCCAGCGCGACCCCGCCCAGCAGCAGGCCCCGATCGCCGAGGCGCACACCGAGATGGTGTCGCGCGACCAGGTGACGCCCACGCCGCCGCAGGGCCAGGACCGGGCGACGCCGCCCGGGGGCCAGCACGCGGGCCAGGGCTCCGGCCGGCACGCGTCGGGCGGGACGCCACCGGGAAGGACCACCGGGCCGTGAACACCCCGCTGCGCCGGGTCTCGCTCGCGGTCATGGTCCTGGCCCTGCTGCTGCTGGGCCAGGCCACGTGGATCCAGGTCGTGAAGGCCGACGAGTACCGCGCCGACCCGCTGAACCAGCGCGTGCTGCTCGACGAGTACTCGCGCCAGCGCGGGCAGATCAGCGCGGGCGGCGAGGTGCTGGCGCAGAGCGTGCCCACCAACGACCGGCTCAAGTACCTGCGCCGCTACAGCGACGGCCCGATGTACGCGCCGGTCACCGGCTACTACTCCCAGGTCTACGGCGCCGGCGGCATGGAGCGGGCGATGGACGCGGTCCTCAACGGGACCGACGACCGCCTGTTCGTACGCCGCATCTCCGACGTCATCACCGGTCGCGACCCGGCGGGCGGCAACGTCGTGCTCTCGATCGACCCGCGGCTGCAGCGGGTGGCCTACGAGGCGATGACCGAGCGCGGCTACCAGGGCTCGGTGGTGGCGATCCGCCCGCAGACCGGCGAGATCCTGGCGATGGTCTCGACGCCGTCCTACGACCCGAACCCGCTCGCGAGCCACACCGGCACGGTGCAGCAGCAGGCGTGGCGGTCGCTCAACAACGCCGACCCGGCCCAGCTGCGCAACCGCGCCACGCAGGAGATCTACCCGCCGGGATCCACCTTCAAGATCGTCACGACGGCGGCGGCCCTCGAGGCCAACCAGATCACGCCGACGACGGCGGTGACGGCCGCCCCGCGGATCACGCTGCCCGACAGCACCACGCAGCTGGAGAACTACGACGGGAAGGCCTGCGGGCCCGGCGCGACCGTGCCGTTCCAGGTCGCGTTCGCCAAGTCGTGCAACGGGCCCTTCGCCCAGCTCGCCGACCAGGTCGGCGCCGACCGGCTGCGCGCGCAGGCCCAGGCGCTCGGCTTCGCCAACCCGAACCTGCAGGTCCCGCTGCCGGTCGAGGCCTCGCAGGTCGGCGACCTGGCCGACGGCGCGTCCACCGCGCAGTCGGGCATCGGCCAGCGCGACGTGCGGCTCACGCCCCTGCAGAACGCCCAGATCACCGCCACGGTGGCCAACGGCGGCATCCCGCTGAGCCCGCACCTGGTCTCCCAGCTCCAGGGCCAGGACCTCACGACCGTGGACACCACCGACCCCGACCGGCTCGCCCGGGAGTTCTCGGGCTCGACGGCACAGACGCTGACCGACCTGATGATCGGCTCGGAGAACAACGGCTCGGGCCAGGGCAGGATCTCGGGCGTCCAGCTGGCGTCGAAGACGGGGACCGCCGAGTGGGGCGCCAACCCGAAGACCAACCCGCCGCACACCTGGTACGACGCGTTCGGGCCGGTCCCGAACCCGCAGATCGCGGTCTCGGTGATCGTCGAGCGCGGCGGCAACCGCGGCGAGGAGGCCACCGGCGGCTCGGTGGCCGCCCCGATCGGGCGTGCGGTCATCGCCGCGGCCCTGCAGGGGGGACGCTGATGACGACGCGCCCGCACACACCGGCCGGGAGGGACTGACCGTGGCACCCACCACCGGCTCGCTCATCGCCGAGCGATACCGCCTGGGCCGGCGCATCGCCGTCGGCGGCATGGGCGAGGTCTGGGAGGCCGAGGACTCGCGCCTCGGCCGCACCGTCGCCGTGAAGATCCTCAAGGCCGAGCTGTCGGGCGACCCCGAGTTCCTGCACCGCTTCCGCACCGAGGCCCGCACGGCGGCGTCGCTGAACAACTCCGGGATCACGCAGGTCCACGACTACGGCGAGACCACCACCGACTGGACCACGGCCAGCGGCACCGTCCAGGTCCCCACCGCCTACCTCGTCATGGAGCTGGTGCGCGGCGAGCCGCTCGCGCAGATCCTCTCGGTCCACGGCCGGCTCGGGATCGACTACACGCTCGACGTGCTCGAGCAGAGCGGGCACGCCCTCGAGGCCGCCCACGAGCGCGGCCTGGTGCACCGCGACGTCAAGCCGGGCAACATCCTGGTGACCCCGCACGGCCAGGTGAAGATCACCGACTTCGGCATCGCCAAGGCCGTCGACGCGGCCCCGGTGACGCGCTCGGGCATGGTCATGGGCACCGCCCACTACATCGCCCCCGAGCAGGCGGGCGGCGGCGACGCCGGGCCGGCGTCCGACGTCTACTCGCTCGGCGTGGTCGGCTACGAGTGCCTCGCGGGGCGCAGGCCGTACCTGTCCGACAACGCGGTGACCGTCGCGATGATGCACATCCGCGACCCGCTGCCCCCGCTGCCGAACGACGTGCCCCCGGTCGTGCGCCAGCTGATCGAGGCGACGCTCGCGAAGGACGCGCGCCAGCGCTACGGCACCGGCGGCGAGTTCGCCGCGGCGGTCGCGGCCGTGCGGCGGGGCGACCCGCTGCCGATGCCCGGCGCCGCCACCGAGATGATGAACCCGCAGACCCGCGTGGCGCCGGCGCCCTCGCCGCCGCGCGGCAACGACCGTCCCGACCGCTGGGGCCCGCCTGCCGACGCACCGCGGAAGAAGGGCCCGTGGGCGGCCATCGCGGGCATCGTCGCCGTCCTCGCGGTGCTGGGGCTCCTCGGATACCTGCTCATCGGCAACACCGAGCCAGCGGCCGCCCCCCCCGCGCCGCGTCGCCCTCGCCCACCACGACGTCGCGGACGACGACCACCGAGCCGACGACGACCCGCAGCTCGCGCACCACCACGACGACCGCGTCCGGCGACACGGTGACCATCAACCCGGCGTCCTCGCCGTGCTGTTCGTCACCGCACCGCCGACGTCGCGTCGCGGGCTCACCTGCGCCAGCGCTCGGGCCTCGAGCCCGAGGTCCTGACGGTACTGCTCGGCAGCACCCCCGGCGACCGACGAGTCGGCCTGCCGGGTGGTGAGCGTGTCGCCGCTCGGCGAGGTCTCCCGCGGCGACCCGGTGACGCTGCGCTGCACGGAGTTCGGCTGATGCCCCCGCCGCGGTGGGTCTCGGACCGCTACGAGCTCGGCCCCGCGCTGGGCTACGGCGGCATGTCCGAGGTCCACGGCGGCCGCGACGTCCGGCTCAGCCGGGACGTCGCGGTGAAGGTCCTGCGGGCCGACCTCGCCCGCGACCCGCAGTTCCAGGTCCGCTTCCGCCGCGAGGCCCAGAACGCCGCGTCGCTGAACCACCCGGCGATCGTGGCGGTGTACGACACCGGTGACACCCCGACCCACGACGTGCCGCTGCCCTACATCGTCATGGAGTACGTCGCGGGCCGGACGCTGCGCGACATCGTCAAGACCGAGGGACCGATGGACCCCGCGCGGGTCTGCGAGGTCCTCGCCGACGTGTGCTCGGCGCTGGACTTCTCGCACCGCCACGGCATCGTCCACCGCGACGTCAAGCCCGCCAACATCATGATCACGCCGACCGGCGCGGTGAAGGTGATGGACTTCGGCATCGCCCGCGCGCTCTCCGACGCCCAGCCCGCCGTCACCCAGACCGCCGCCGTCATCGGCACCGCGCAGTACCTCTCGCCCGAGCAGGCCCGTGGCGAGCAGGTGGACGCCCGCAGCGACATCTACTCCACCGGGTGCCTGCTGTTCGAGCTGCTCACCGGCGAGCCGCCGTTCACGGGCGACTCCCCCGTCGCCGTCGCCTACCAGCACGTCCGCGAGGACCCGCGCAGCCCGTCGGAGCTCAACCCGAGCGTGCCCGCCGAGCTCGACGCGATCACGCTCAAGGCGCTCTCCAAGAACCCCTCGAACCGCTACCAGAGCGCCGAGGAGATGCGCGAGGATCTGCTGCGCGTCCTGCAGGGCTCGCAGCCGTCCGCGCCGCTGGTGATGACGCCCGAGGAGCGCACCGAGATGCTCACGGGCTCGCAGCCCGCGGTGCGCGGCGGCGACGGCGGCTTCGGCGCGTGGCAGGCCGACCAGGAACGCGCCCGCGCGAAGCGCCGCGGGCGCCGGCTCACCGTCCTCGCCGTCCTGGCGGCGCTCGTCGCGGTGTTCGCCGGTGCCTTCTTCCTGTTCTCCCCGTCGGCCCGCACCGTCGCCGTGCCGGGGGTGACCGGCCAGACGCAGGACGTCGCCCTGCGGCACCCTGTCCTCGGCGGGCCTGCGGCCCCGGTCCGCCAGGTCCCGTCGCGCCCGGAGGACGTCCGGGCGGGTCGGTGTCGAGCACCCCGGCGGGCGGCCAGGAGGTCGCCTCGAACAGTCTGGTCGACCTGCGGATCGGCAAGGGGCCCGAACGGGTCCAGGCCCCCGACCTCACCGGCCAGACGCCCGAGCAGGCGCAGGCCACCGTCCAGGGCCGCGGGCTGTCGCTCTCGCCGTTGCCGCAGCAGCGCCCCGTCGACGACCCGAACCAGATCGGCAGGGTCGTCGGCCAGAACCCCGCGGCCGGCACCACGCTGAACGCCGGCACGCCGGTCCAGCTCGTGCTCGGTCAGCGCCGCGAGACCCTGGTCCTGCCCGACGTCGTCGGCCAGGACCGGGCGACCGCGCAGTCGAACCTGGAGGGCGTCGGGCTCGTCGTCAGCGTGCGCGAGGTCGACAGCGCCCAGCGCTCCGGCACGGTCGTCGACACGTCGCCCGCGGCGGGCGCGACGGTCGCGCGCGGGTCGACGGTCACCCTCGAGGTGTCGCGGGGCAACCGCATCCAGGTCCCCTCGCTGGTCGGGCGGACCACCTCCGAGGCCGTCCGCATCCTGTCGGCGGCGGGCTTCACCGGCGAGATCCGCCAGAGCCAGCGCCAGGTCAGCGACCCCAGCCAGCAGAGCAAGATCGTCTCGCAGGAGCCGAGCAGCGGCGGCGAGGTGGCCCGCACGGGCACGATCTCGATCGTCGTCGGCGACGCGAGTGCCGTGACCGACGGCGGCTTCGGCGGCACCACGGGCGACGGCGGCTTCGGCGGCGGCGGGCTCTTCCCCGGCAACTGACCCCCTGCCGACCTGACCGGCGGCGGCTGGCGGGGTCGCCGCCGTCAGCCGGCGCATCTCGCCGGTCAGCTCGTCGACGAGGGGTCGGCGACGTCGGTCGCGAGCCAGCCGGCGGCAACTGAGGCGGCCAGCTGTCGGAGGCGGTTCGAGGGTCGGGGCGCACCGTCAGCGCGTCGCGGTGACGCCGCGGCGGCGGCGGAGTCGGGCGGCGGACGACGCCGAGCATGAGCTCCTCGACGAGGACCTCGGGCACCGGGAAGCCGCAGATCGCCAGCCACGACGCCGAGCATGCGGTGACCGTCCTCGGTGAGCACCGACTCGGGGTGGAACTGGACGCCCTCGAGCGGCAGCTCGCGGTGGCGCATGGCCATGAGCACGCCGTCGGCGGTCCAGCCGGTCGGCTCGAGGACGTCGGGCACCGTGTCGGGGCGCACCGTCAACGAGTGGTAGCGCGTCGCGGTGAACGGGCGCGGCAGCCCGCGCAGCACGCCGAGGCCCTCGTGGTGCACCGCCGAGGTCTTGCCGTGCCGGAGCTCGGGAGCGCGCTCGACGACGCCGCCGAACGCGGCACCGAGCGCCTGGTGCCCGAGGCAGACGCCGAGCATCGGGCGGGTCGTCGTGGCGCACCGCCGGATCGCCTCGAGGCTCGCACCCGCCCCGTCGGGGGTGCCGGGCCCGGGGCTGACGAGCACGCCGTCCACCTCGTCGACCTCCTCGACCAGGCCGTCGACGTCGTTGCGCCGCACCACGGTCTCGGCGCCGAGCTGCGCGAGGTACTGGACGAGGTTGTAGACGAAGCTGTCGTAGTTGTCGACGACGAGGACGCGCACGCCCCCACCGTACGAGGATCGCCGCGACCAGGCACGATCCGGCCCTGCGATACCGTGGACGCCAGTACCGACACCGAGGTGGGAGCCTGCCGTGCCGAAGTCCAAGGTCCGCCGCAAGCCGGCGTACACCCCACCGCCCACCGCGTCGCCCGACCGCCGCGGCCCCTCCCACCCGGCCTACGTCGGCATCATGCTCGGCATCGGGCTGCTCGGCCTGGCCTGGCTGGTCGTGAACTACCTGGCGGGCGACGTCATCGGCTTCATGACCGACCTCTCCTACTGGAACTTCCTCATCGGGTTCGGGCTGATCGTCGTGTCGCTGCTCATGACCATGAAGTGGCGCTGAATCACACCAGTGTCATTCGTCCACCGCTGGGGACAACTCCTGTGGACAACTCGGGCGCGGGGTAGCGCGTGAGCGAGGCCGAGGTGCCGGCCGCCCCGACGTGCCGGGTCGGTCCACGCGGTGTCGAGGCCACGGCGCGGTCGCGCTGTGCGGTCGTCCTCGCGGACGTGCCGAGGCCGTCGAGCGGGTCGCGGGCGGTGCGCAGGCCCCCCGGCTCGGGCTGGCCGCCTGGGCCGCCACGGCCGACGACGTGCCCGGGCGCGTCCTCGCCGGGCTCGGCGCGCTGGCGCTCGCGCTCGCCGCGGTGTTCGGCGGGCTCGCCCGCCCCGGCGCTCGCCGTCGACGACGACGGGCTGACGCTGCGCGGGCCGCTGCGGACGCTGGCGATCTGGCGCGGGCGTCGACGCCGTCCGCCCTCGTGGTCTGGGCGCGGCGCCTCGGGCTCGATGATCACGTGCCGACGGCCTACGTCGAGCTCGAGGCCCCGATCGACGCCGAGGGGCGACGAGCGGCTGGTGGTGCTGGGGTCGCCTCGAGCTGGGCGCCGACCCGGACGTCGCGCCGAGGTCCGCCCGGACCACCGGAAGCGACCCGTGCGTCGAGGACCGCAGGCACGGCGCGGATCGGATCGGACGGGTCACCCCAGCCGTCGGAGACCGGCGGCGGTGGTGGAGGACGACGGCCCGCCGCCCCACCGACGACGCCCGGACGATCAGTCGACCCCGACCGCTGAGCGAGAGCGCCCGGACGACGATCGTCGCGAGGATGACGACGCCGAGCCTGGTCTCAGGTGAGCGCCGCCATCGCGATCGTGGCGACGATGACCAGCCAGCCCGGCGCCGGGACGGACGCGCGCCGCCCCCTCGGTGAGCGCGAGCGCGGTCAGCACGCCGGTGAGCAGGCCGCCGAGGTGACCCGCGATCGACAGGCCGGGGACGAAGAACGACAGCGCGACGTTGATCGCGACGATCGTCAGCGCCGGCCGGGCCGCGGCGACCGACCCGCGGCGCAGCAGGATCACCGCGAGCGCCCCCATCAGCCCGAAGACCGCGCCGGAGGCGCCCGCCGTGTTCGTCCCCGGGTTGGCCAGCACCATCACCGCGGCCGACCCGCCGAGCAGCGAGAGCCCGTAGAGCACGACGAAGCGCACCGGGCCGAGGAAGCGCTCGAGGTCGCTGCCGATCCACCACAGCGCGACCATGTTGAACGCGAGGTGCAGCGGCCCGACGTGCAGGAACCCTGAGGTGACCACACGCCACCACTGCCCGCCGGCGACGTCGACCGGCCGCAGCGCCGCGAGGTCGAACAGCGGCGATGCGTCGTTGGTCGCCAGGCCCCCGGTCACCGCGGTCAGCAGGTAGACCGCGACGTTGACCGCGATCAGCGTGACGACGACGGTGGGCCGGTCGGCACCACTCGTGCGGTAGCGCGGCGCCGAGCGCTCGGGCGCGGCCACGCAGTCGACGCAGTGCTGGCCGACCGACGCCTCGCGCAGGCAGTCGGGGCACGCGGGACGCCCGCACCGGGTGCAGGTGAGGGCGGTGGGCCGCCCGGGGTGGCGCACGCACGGCACCGGCCGGCCCGGCAGCGGTGGTGGCGGGGTGCTCACCGTCGGAGATGGTGCGCGACGGCGCGTCAGCCGACGGTGACGCGCTCGATGACGATGTCGGACACGGGACGGTCGCCGGGGCCGGTCGCGGTGGCCGCGATCGCGTCGACGACGTCGCGCGAGGCCTGGTCGGCGACCTCGCCGAAGATCGTGTGCTTGCGGTTGAGCCACGTGGTCGGCGCGACGGTGATGAAGAACTGCGAGCCGTTGGTGCCGGGACCGGCGTTGGCCATCGCGAGCAGGTAGGGGCGGTCGAAGCGGAGGTCGGGGTGGAACTCGTCGGCGAACTTGTAGCCGGGGCCGCCGCGGCCGGTGCCCGTCGGGTCGCCGGTCTGCAGCATGAAGCCCGCTATGACGCGGTGGAAGATGGTCCCGTCGTAGAACGGGCCGCTCGCCCCGCCCTTGGCGTTGGGCTCGCTGTAGGACTGGTCGCCCGTGGCGAGGCCGACGAAGTTCGCGACGGTCTTCGGCGCCTCGTTCGGGAACAGCGTCACGGTGATGTCGCCCGCCGTGGTGTGGAGCGTGGCGGACGGAGTTCCTGGCGCAGCGTTGGTCACGCGCCACATGGTGCCACTGGTGGAGTAGCGGGTGTGACGCACCGGCGGGTCGGGCACTTGACGACCAGGGGCAGGCGGCATCATGGCCGACCCACCCGACGAGTGAGGTGACAGTCGTTGAGCAGTAGCACCGTGATCGGCGCGAAGCAGGACCTCGAGGACCTGCGCAAGGAGGGCCGCAAGGCCCGCAAGAAGGCCGAGAAGGAAGCCGAGAAGGCCGCCAAGCAGGCGCGCAAGGAGCGTGAGCGCCGCCGCAAGGAGGGCGCCAAGAAGCGCGCCGAGGTGCGGGCCGACGTCCGCAAGGCCGCCGACGCGGCCCGCCAGCGGGTGCTCGCCGCGCGCGCCGAGGCGCGCTCCCGGGCCGAGGTCGCGCAGTCCGAGGCGCGTCAGCGCGCCCAGGAGGCCCGGGCCGAGGGCCGCAAGCGCGCCAACCAGGCGGCCAAGGAGGCCCGCAAGCAGGCCCGGGCCTACGCCAAGGACGCGCGCACGCGCCTGGAGGCGTCGGCGGTGCCGACGTCGCAGTCCGAGCTGCGGGACCTGGGCGAGACCGTGCGTGGCCAGCTCGAGGAGAACCTCTACGCCGCCCGCAAGGACCTCGCCAAGCGGATCGAGCCCGAGGAGGTGCCCGCGACCAAGCGCCGTCGCTGGGGCCTGTGGCTCGTCCTGGCCGTCGTGGGCGTCGGCATCGCAGTCGTCGCGACGCGGCGCCAGCCCGAGCTCCCGCCGCCGCCCCCGCCGGCACCGCGCCCGCAGCCGACCCCGCCGCCCGCCGGTTCGGCCGCTCCGGCCGCCGCCGCGCCGTCGACCCAGCCCCGGCCCCGCGGCCCCGGGCGCGACCGGCCGGCAGCGGCGACGCCGCCGAGCGAGCCGACCCCGGCGTCGTGCCGAGCACGACGGCGACCGACGCCGTGAGCAAGCCCGCGGCCAAGCCGAAGGCCAACGGCGCGGGCGACACGTCGTCCTCGGCCGGTGGGTCGAAGCCGAAGAACAGCGGCAAGGACTGAAGCGACCGACGCACGGCCTCCTTCGTCGGACGGCCCGTCCCGGTGACCCACCGGGGCGGGCCGTCGCCGTTCCGTGGTCCTGCGCCGGCTCACCGCGTGGGCTCGAGGAGGCGTCGCAGCCGGTCCCCGGCGCCGATGCCGCGGTCGAGGACGGCGTCACCAGGACGACCACCGACGACCGCCCCGACGTTGTGCGCGCTGGTGGAGCCGGGCGTGAGGTAGTCGCCGTGCCCCTCGACGCCGTCGAGGACCCGGCCGTCGGGCAGGACCACCTCCCGGGTCGAGAGCCCGGTGAGCCCGGGCGCGCGGTTGGGATCGGGTCCGAACCAGCCCGCGTCGGCGACCGGGTCGCCCGCCGCCTCGCCGACCCACACGTGACCGTGAGGGCCGCCCGGACCGGGGAAGCCGGGCGACCCGAGGTGCACGACGTCGTCGACGCCGTCCGCACCCTGCGCCACGGCCTGCGCCGTGGTGACCGAGCCGTACGAGTGGCCGATCGCGGTCACCCGGGGCGGCGACGCGGGGCGGGTGGCGTCGACGCCCTCGAGGAACGACGCCAGCCGCGCACCGCCCACCCGGGCGGCCCTGCCGCCGAGCACCGAGGTGTCGGGGTCGCCGACCCCGCGCCACTGCGGGGCGTCGTAGCCGTACCAGGCGACGACGGCGGTGTCCGGGCCCGCCGCGGCGCCGACGGCGTCGAGCTCGCCGAGCCGACCGGGGAGGTCGGTGACGTCGGCGGTGAACCCGGGCGTGAACACCCCGACCCGCGCGGCGGTGTCGACGTCGCCGCTCGCGATCGCCGCCCGCACCCGGCCGCCGTCCTCGGCGTCCTCGTCGAAGGCGACCAGCCGGTGCTCCGGATCGGCGAGCGAGGCCCGCACCGCGGCCAGGCGCTCCACCCGGGTGCGGACCCGTCCGGGGCGGTCGGAGCCCCACGCCGGTCGGCGAGCCCGCGCGAGGCGGGCGCGCGCCAGCCTCGGCGGCGCGCCGCCGCCTCGGCGCGGCGAGCCGGGCGCCGGTTGGCCCGGTCGCGTGCGGCGGCGGGGACGCCGTCGAGGCCGCCGACGAGATCGGGGCGCTCGCGGACCAGCTGCTCCCGCTGCGCGCCGGTCAGCCCGGCCCACCAGGCGGCGACGGTCGACCGGGTCGGGACCCGCGCGGGTCGCGGCCGGCGCCGTCGACGGGGTGAGGGTCGGCGAGCAGCGCGACGACCGGTCGTCGGTCGTCGACCAGGCGGGGGGTCGCCGGGGCCACCGCCGACCCAGGCGCGCGCCGACGATTCGGGCGCACCGTCGGCCAGGGCGTGGGCGTGCCCGGCCAGCGCCGCGCCGCGACCGCGCAGGCCGCCGCGGCCGCGACGGCCGCGGCGTCGGCGGCCCGGCCCGACCAGTGGTCGGCCGGGCGGCGGCGAGCCCGCGAGGACGTCGGCGCCCGCACGGCCGCGTCGGGCGGCGGCGTCCGCGCCGCGGCGGCCGGCCAGGCCGGTCACGGCCCGACCCGGCGCAGGCCGAGGCGGCGCCGCCTCGTCGTCGAGGCGACGAACGCGGGGCCGACCCCGGCGACGTGGTCGCGGTGGTGCGGACGACCGCGTCGGCCCACGCCGGGGCGAGGGCGGCCCAGTGCTCGGCGAGGGCCGCGGCGAGCGGGCCGGCGCGGCCGCCGGCGGGCGCGGGGGCGGCGGCGAGGACCGCGGCCGGACGGCCGCGACCGCCGCCACGCCGGCGGCGGCGAGCCGATCGGCGGCGGCCCCCGGCCGCGGCCGCCGCGCGACGCTCGAGGGTGGCGGGGTCGACGACGACCCCGGGTGACGGGTACTCGGGGAAGCTCACGGCAGGATCGACGCCGCCGCGAGCGCCCCGATCCCCGCGTCCGCCCTGTGGACGGACCGGGCGGGCGAGCGCAGCGAGGGGCAGGATCGCCGGGGTGGTCGACGCCTCGTCCCGCCCGGTGCCCGCCCGAGCCCGACGAGCTGCTCGCGGCCCGCGCGACCGGCTGCTGCCCGACGTGCTGCCCGGCCCCGGCGACCCGCCGACCGCGGTGCTGTTCTGCGGCATCAACCCGGGCCTGCTCTCGGCCGCGACGGGTCACCACTTCGCGCGCCCCGGCAACCGGTTCTGGCCCGCGCTGCACGCCTCCGGGTTCACGCCGCGGCGGCTGCACCCCCGGGAGCAGGACCGGTTGCCGGCGCTGGGGCTCGCGCTGACGAACGTCGCGCCCCGGGCCACCGCGCGCGCCGACGAGCTCTCCCGCGCCGAGCTCGTCGCGGGCGGCGAGCGCCTGCGGGGCCTCATCGCCGAGCTCGCCCCGCGCTGGCTCGCCGTCGTCGGGATCGGGGCCTACCGGGTGGCGTTCGCCCGACCACGGGCCACGCCCGGACGCCAGGACGACCTGGGCGCCACCGGCGTGTGGGTGCTGCCCAACCCCAGCGGCCTCAACGCCCACCACACCCCCGCCTCGCTCGCCGCGGCGTTCGCGGAGCTCCGGGCCGCCGCGGGGCTCGCCGTACCGGGGGCGTGACGACCCGTCGCCCCGCGCGCAGGCGTACGGCACACGTCCACGATGACCCCGTCGCGCGCGCGATCGAGTGGACCGCCCGGGCACCTCGCGGACCATGAAGGTCCACTCCGCGCGGAGCCCCGCCGCACGCCGTCGCGTGACGCCGCCGAGTCGTCGACATCGCCGACCGGCGACGTCCCCGACCCGGTCGAGGACATCGACCCGGGGAGGTCCGCGTGCGCGTCGAGGCGTCGGGGATCAACCCGACGGACTGGAAGACCCGGGCGGGGCTGACCGGGCGCGACCCCGACGACTTCCAGGTGCCCCACCAGGACGGCAGGGGCATCGTCGACACCGTGGGCGCCGACGGCGACGGCGACGGCGACGGGCCCCTGGCCCAGCAGCGGGTCTGGATCCAGCTCGCGGCGTTCGGCAACCGCTGGGGCACCGCGGCCCAGTACTGCGTCCTGCCCGCCGACCGCGTCCGCCCCCTGCCCGACGGCGCGTCGGACGAGCTGGGCGCCTGCCTCGGTGTCCCCGCGGTGACCGCGGCGCACTGCCTCGGCGACCCGGCCGCGCTCGCCGGGGCGTCGGTGCTGGTCGCCGGTGGGGCGGGCGCCGTCGGGCACTACGCGATCGAGCTGGCCAAGCACGCCGGGGCGCGGGTCGTGACCACGGTCAGCTCGGAGGAGAAGGCCGAGCTCGCCCGCGCCGCGGGCGCCGACCTCGTCGTCAACTACCGCGAGGACGGCGCGATCGACCGCGTGCGCGAGTTCGCCCCGCACGTCGACCGCATCGTCGAGGTCGCCCTCGGGGCCAACGCCGAGATCGACCTCGCCGTCGCCGGCGCGGGCACCGAGATCGCGGTCTACGCCAACGAGCCCACCGACCCCGTGCTCCCGACGCGACGGTTCATGATCGCCAACACGACGATCCGCTACGTCTGCTCTACGGGGTGCCCGCCGCCGAGCTGGCCGCGGCCACCGACTGGACGGTCGTGGCCCTCGCGGCGGGGGCGCTCACCGCGCTGCCGGTCACGACCTACGCGCTCGACGACGTCGTCGCCGCCCACCAGGCGGTCGAGAGCGGCGCGGTGGGCAAGGTCGTCCTGACGCCGTGATACGTGTGACACCTCGTCACGGCTACCGGCGGGTTAACGTCGGCGGGTGCGCGAGCGGACGGGTGAGCACTACGACGTGCTGGTCGTGGGGTCGGGGTTCGGGGGCAGCGTCACGGCGCTGCGGCTGAGCGAGAAGGGCTACCGCGTCGGCGTGCTCGAGGCGGGCCGGCGCTTCACGCCCGAGACGCTGCCGTCGACGTCGTGGCACGTCCGCGACTTCCTGTGGGCGCCGCGTCTGGGCTGCTACGGCATCCAGCGCATCCACGTGCTGCGCGACGTCCTCGTGCTCGCGGGTGCCGGCGTCGGCGGCGGGTCGCTGAACTACGCCAACACGCTCTACCGGCCGAAGAGCGACGCGTTCTACCGCGACCCGCAGTGGGCGGGGCTGACCGACTGGCGCGCCGAGCTCGACCCGTTCTACGACCAGGCCACCCGCATGCTCGGCGTCGTCACCCAGCCCAGCGTGACACCCTCGGACGTCTACATGCGCCAGGTCGCCGAGGAGCACGGGCGCGGGCACACCGTCACGCCCACGCAGGTCGGGGTCTACTTCGGCGAGGGGCCGGGCGTCACCTCCCCCGACCCGTTCTTCGGCGGCGCGGGACCCGCGAGGACCGGCTGCCGCGAGTGCGGCGAGTGCATGACCGGCTGCCGCCACGGCGCGAAGAACACCCTGGAGACGAACTACCTGGCGCTCGCCGAGTCGGCGGGCGCGGCGGTCCACCCCGAGACGACGGTGCGGACCGTGCGCCCCCTCTCCGCCGGCGACGGAGCGACGGGCTACGCCGTCGAGACCCGGCCGACCGACGGTCGACGGCGGCGGACGACCTCACACCGCCGACCAGGTCGTGTTCGCCGCGGGCACCTGGGGCACGCAGTCGCTGCTGCACCGGCTGCGCGACACGGGCGTCCTGCCGCGGGTCTCGGCGCGCCTGGGCGACCTGACGCGCACCAACTCCGAGGCGCTGGTCGGGGCCATGTCGCGCCGGGCCCCCGAGCGCGGCGGCCCGCGCGACTTCACCCGCGGCGTCGCGATCACCTCGTCGTGGCACCCCGACGCCGACACCCACATCGAGCCGTGCCGCTACGGCTACGGCAGCAACGCCATGGGCCTGCTGACCACGCTGATGGTCGACGGCGGCGGGCGGGTCCCGCGCCCGCTCAAGGTCCTCGGCCGGGCCGTTCGCCACCCGGGGGAGTTCCTGCGCACGCTGGACAAGCGGCGCTGGTCGGAGCGCACGATCATCGCGCTGGTCATGCAGTCGCTCGACAACTCGATCACCGTGCGGCGCCGCTTCGGGCGGCTGGTGTCGCGCCAAGGCCACGGCACGCCGAACCCGACGTGGATCCCCGCCGCGAACGCCACCGCGCGGCGCCTCGCCGAGCTCATCGACGGCGACGCGGGGGGCACCTGGGGCGAGGTCGTCGACATGCCGATGACCGCGCACTTCATCGGCGGCTGCCCGATCGGCGCCGACGCCGACCACGGCGTGATCGACGGCTACCAGCGCCTCTACGGGCACCCGGGACTGCACGTCGTCGACGGGTCGGCGCTCTCGGCCAACCTGGGCGTGAACCCCTCGCTCACCATCACCGCCCAGGCCGAGCGGGCCATGGCGTTCTGGCCCAACAAGGGCGAGGACGACCCGCGGCCCCCGCTCGGCGCCGGGTACGAGCGGATCGCCCCGGTCGCTCCCGCGGCGCCCGCCGTCCCCGCCGACGCCCCGGGCGCGCTGCGCACGGTGTCGCTCGGCATGCCGGCGATGTCGGCGCGACGCTGGCTCCGGTTACGAGCCGGCCGGCGCCCCGCCAGGCTGGGGTGACCAGCCAGTAACCGACCCGAGCGCGAGCCGGCCGGTCGCCGCGCGGGTACGCCCGCCGTGACGGGCCCGACGATCTCCTGCTGCGCGGGTCCGCCCGCGCGGCGCCGAGTGCCCGTCGACGTCCACTGCGCGGGCGGGCGCATCGCGGCGGTCGGGACCGACCTCGACGCGCCGGGCGGCGCGACGGTCGTCGACGGCGCCGGGCGGGCCGTGCTCCCGGGCCTCGTCGAACCGCACCTGCACCTGGACAAGGCGATGCTCACGACGGCCGCCGACGGCGGGGCCGGCTCGCTCGACGAGGCGGTCGCCGCCACCGCCCGGGCCAAGGCCGCCTTCACCGCCGACGACGTCCGGGCGCGGGCGACGGCCGTGCTGCGCCGTGCCCTCGCCGCCGGCACGACCGTGATCCGCACGCCCGTCGACATCGACCCGACCGTCGGCCTCACCAGCGTCGACGCGCTGCTGGCGCTGCGGGAGCGGTGGGCGGGGCTGGTCGACCTCCAGGTGGTGGCGTTCCCCCAGGAGGGCCTGCGCGGCGAGACCGCCGAGCTGCTCGCCGAGGCGCTGCGCCGGGGCGCCGACGTGGTGGGCGCCTGCAGCTACGCCGAGGACGACGTCGACGCCTGCCGCGAGCACGTGCGCACCGTCTTCGACCTCGCCGAGCGCTTCGGCGTGCCGGTCGACGTCCACGCCGACTTCGCCCACGACGGCGGCGACCCCCGCCACGACCTCGCCGCCGAGATCGCCGAGGTCACCGCCGCCCGGGCCTGCAGGGCGGGTCGGTCTCGGCCACGTCACCACGCTCGCCGCCCTCGACGACGACCGCCGCGACCGCACCCTCGCCCGGCTGGCCGACGCGCGCGTCGGCGTCGTCGTCCTGCCGCCGACCGACCTCTACCTGCAGGGCCGCACCGCGCCGGTCGGCGAGCTGCTGGCCGCGGGCGTCCCCACCGCGTTCTCCTCGAACAACGTCCGCAACGCGTTCACCCCGTTCGGCAACGCCGACGTCCTCGAGACCGGGCTGCTGCTCGCCCAGCTCGGCTCGCGGCGAGGCCTCGACCCCGACGGCGGGTCCTCGACCTGCCGCCGGCGCGGGGCGCGCTGATCGGCGCGCCGAGCGCGGCGATCGCCGTCGCCTTCGGCCCCGCCGACCTCGTCGTCCTCGACGCGACCGACCACGCCGGGGCCTGCTCGACCGCGCCCCGCGGCGCTGGGTCGTGGCCGGCGGCAGGGTCGTCGCCGAGCACGAGACCCGGGCGCCTCGACGCCCCCGGAGTCGCCGTGACCGCGGCCCTGCGGCGCGCCGGGCGCGGGCGATGATGGACCCGATGACGACGACCGCCGGGATGGGGACGGCGTTCGACGGCGCGGCCACCGCTCGCTGCTCGCCGAGGAGCTGACGACCGCCCTCCGCGGCCGGGTCCGCTTCGACACGGCGACGCGCGCGATGTGGTCGGCCGACTCCTCGAACTACCGCCACGTCCCGCTCGGGGTCGTCCAGCCGGTCGACACCGACGACGTCGAGGCGGCGGTCGACGTCGCGCGCCGCCAGGGCGTCCCGCTCCTGCCGCTCGGGGCGCGCACCAGCATCTGCGGCCAGTCGGTCAACGAGGCCGTGGTCATCGACTTCCACCGGCACCTCGGTCGCCTGGTCGACCTCGACCCCGAGGCCCGCACCGCCCGGGTGCAGCCCGGCATGGTGCTCGACGACCTGCGCGACGCCGCCCGCCCGTACGGGCTGACGTTCGGCCCCGACCCGTCGACGCACAACCGCTGCACGCTCGGCGGGATGATCGGCAACAACGCCTGCGGGTCGCACTCGGTGGCGTGGGGCAAGACCGTCGACAACGTCGTCGACCTCGACGTGCTGCTGCCCGACGGCACGCGCACGACCGTGGGGCCGACGCCGGACCTCGAGGCCGCCTGCGCCCGCCCCGGCACCGAGGGCCGGGTGTACCGCGAGCTGCGCGCCTGCGCGACTGCGTCGAGCCGTTCGCGCGGGCCGAGCTCGACCCCGCCGGGCGACGGACGAGACCGGGCTGACCCGCCGGGTGTCGGGCTACAACCTCGACCAGCTCTTCGCCGAGCACGGCTTCGACGTCGCCCGGGCGCTCGTCGGCACCGAGGGCACCTGCGTGACGCTGCTCGGGGCCACCGTCCGGCTCGTCGAGTCGCCGCCGGTCCGGGCGCTCGCGGTCCTCGGGTTCGCCGACGCCTACCGCGCCGCCGACCACGCACCCGCGGTGCGCGAGCACAGGCCCCTGACGATCGAGGGCATGGACGTCGGCGTCATCGGCGCGCTGCGCTCCGCGCGCCCCGACGAGCGCACCTGGGAGGCCCTGCCCGAGGGCAAGGGGTGGCTCTACGTCGAGACCGGCGGCGACACGCGCGCCGAGGCCGAGGCCGCGCCGAGGAGATCGCGCGGGCGATGGCCGACGCGACGACCGGCCACAAGGTCGTCGCGGACCCGGCCGCGATGCGGGCGCTGTGGACGATCCGCGAGGACGGGTCCGGGCTGGTCACGCGCGGCCCGGACGGCGGCGAGGCGTGGCCGGGCTGGGAGGACGCCGCGGTCCGCCCCGAGCAGATGGGCGACTACCTGCGCGAGTTCGACGCGCTGCTCGCGCGCCACGGCCGGCAGGGGGCCTACTACGGGCACTTCGGCGACGGCTGTCTGCACGTGCGCATCGACTTCGACCTGCTCTCGCGGCCCGGCGTCGCGAACTTCCGGTCGTTCCTCACCGACGCGGCCGACCTCGTCGTCGCCCACGGCGGGTCGCTCTCGGGCGAGCACGGCGACGGGCAGGCCCGCGCCGAGCTGCTCTCGCGGATGTACTCGCCGCGCATGATCGACGCGTTCGGCGACTTCAAGCGCGTGTTCGACCCCGAGAACCGGATGAACCCGGGCCGGGTCGTCGAGCCGCGGAAGATCGACGACGACCTTCGCGTGTTCATCGGCACCCCGACGATCCCGACGCGGACGCAGCTCGACTTCGTCGACGACGGCACGCCCGACGGCGTCCGCGGCGGCTTCCCGGCCGCGACCCGCCGCTGCATCGGCGTCGCCAAGTGCGTCACCGACAAGGGCGGGGTGATGTGCCCCAGCTACCGCGTCACCGGCGAGGAGAAGCACTCCACCCGCGGGCGCGCGCGGATGCTCTTCGAGATGGCGTCGGGGCAGCTGGTGCCGGGCGGGTGGCGCTCCGAGGAGGTCCGTGACGCCCTCGACCTCTGCCTGAGCTGCAAGGGCTGCCAGCGCGACTGCCCGGTCGGGGTCGACATGGCCACCTACAAGTCCGAGTTCCTCGCCCAGCACTACGAGGGACGGGCGCGCGATCGGCCCCGCAGCCACTGGTCGATGGGCTTCCTCCCGCTGTGGCTGCGCCTGGCCGGCGCCGTGCCGGGGCTGCCGCGGCTGGCCAACGCGCTCGCCGCCCGGCCCGGGCCGGCCGCGCTGGCCAAGAAGGTCGGCGGGATCGCCGCGCCCCGCGACATCCCGGCCCTCGCCCCGCGCCGCTGCGCCGCCTGCTCGCCGCGCGCGCGGCGCCGGCACCGCGCGCAGCCCGACACGCCCCGCCCCCGCCTGCTGCTGTGGCCCGACAGCTTCACCAACGCCTTCGACCCCGGGCTGGCGCTCGACGCGATCGCGGTGCTCGAGCGGCTCGGCTACCACGTGGAGCTGCCCGACCGGGAGGTCTGCTGCGGGCTGACCTGGGTGACGACCGGCCAGGTCGACGTGGCGCGCCGCGTGCTGCGCCGCACCCTCGACGTCGTGCGGCCCTGGCTCGACGACGGCGTCGCCGTCGTGGGGCTCGAGCCGTCGTGCACCGCCGCGCTGCGCGGCGACGTGACGCGGGTGCTCGGGCGCGACGACCCCGACGCGCGGCGGTTCGCCGCGTCGGTGCGCACGTTCGCCGAGATCCTCGACGGCCACCGCGAGCAGCTCGAGCGCGACGCCCGACGGGGTCCGACGGAGGCCCTCGTCAGATCCACTGCCACCAGTACGCCGAGTCCGGGTTCGACGCCGACCGCCGCGTCATGGCCGCCCTCGGGGTGCAGGCGCAGGTCCTCGACGAGGGCTGCTGCGGGCTCGCCGGCAACTTCGGGTTCGAGGAGGGGCACTACGAGGTGTCGACGGCGTGCGCCGAGCGCGGCCTGATGCCCGCGGTCCGGGCGGCGGGCACCGGCACGGCGGTGCTCGCCGACGGGTTCTCCTGCCGCACCCAGATCCGCCAGCTCGACGAGACCGGGCACGAGCCCGTGCACCTGGCCCACCTCGCCGCGCGGGCGCTCGGCGTGCGGGCACCGGGCGCGGGCGTCGGCGGGTGACCCGGCCGGGCCCGCTGCGGTGGCTGGGCTACGCCTTCGGGGCGCGCCTGCCGACCGACTACGGCCCCTGGGTCCTGCACGACCTCACGGCGCGCACCTGGTTCCTGCGCCACCTCGTCCGCGCGGTCGTGCAGTGCGTCCCGGTGGCGCTGCTCGCGCTGCTGCCGGGACCGCCGTGGCTGCGGCTCTCGCTGCCGCTGTTCGTGCTGTTCTCGTCGCTCGTGGTCGCCGCGGTGTTCTCGCCGATGATCCGCGAGAAGCGGCTCTACCAGCACGGTTTCCTGCCCGAGATCGTCCTCGCGGGCGACGACGACCGGGCTGGCGGCGGCGCTCCCCGGTCCAGGGGGAGCGCCGCGCCGTGGGTCCTACGTCGTGTGGACGATGAGCACGTCGGCGCTCGACTGGCGCGAGATGCTCTGCGGCACCGAGCCGAGCAGGCGGCCGCCGAGGGTGTTGAGGCCCTTGTTGCCGACGACGACGAGGTCGGCCTTGACGTCGCCCACGACGCGGGTGACGACCTCGACGGGGTCGCCCTCGCGGGAGATGGTCTCGACCGTCGTGGCGCCGGCCTGCTCGGCGCGCTGCTTCGCGGTCTGCAGCGTCTGCTCGGCGGGCGACGAGCCGACGACCATGTAGGCCGACTCCTCGCCGAGCGCGTGCTGGGCGTCGCCGGTGTTGCGCTCGGGGTGGTACGCGCAGATCACGACGAGCTTGGCGCCGGAATCGGCGGCGATCTCGGCTGCCTTGTCGACGGCGCGGTAGGAGGAGTCCGAGCCGTCGGTGCCGACGGCGACGGTCTGGTAAGCACCCATGTCGCGAGGTCCTTCTCTCTGCCCGGGACGTCCCGGGGTGCGGGCGGTCAGCCTATCGGTGCTGCTCTGTCCGGGCCCTTTCATGGAAAGGTCGGCGCGTCGGGCGGGCACCTCGTGCCTTCCGGCGGTAGCCGTGCCGGGTCCAGGAGGTAGGCCGTGGCGGCGTCCTGGGCGCAGCGGCTCGGCGCGTCGAGCGTCGTGTGTCCGACGGCGTCGACGACCAGTACCCGCGCCGCACTCAACTGACGCGCGGCGGCGCGTTGCGTCACGCAGGGGTGGCCGGGTCGACCCGCGAGTTGACGACGAGCGCGGGCGCGCGCAGCGGCGCGTTCCACGGCCCGAGCCAGCGGTCGGGGTCGATCGCCGGGCCAGCCCGCGCACATCGCGGTGTTGAACGTGGCGGACGCCCCGAACACGGGATGGGCCGCCTGCTCGGCGAGCGCCGTCCGCTCCAGCGGCCGCGATGTCGGGGTGACGCTGTCGGTGCACTGGGCGGCGAGGAACGCCGGGCGTGCGCCTCGCCCACGGCTCGGCGGCGCGCGGGCCGGGGACCCCGCCGTCGGGCGCGGTCGACCGAGCCGCCCGCCCGACGGCGGCGAGGCCCGCGGCGAGCGGCGAGGGTGCGCATCAGCCCGGGAGGCGCCCGCCGGTCTGCAGGGCGGTGTCGACCGCTCGGCGAGCGCCGCGGCGGTCGTCCCGCCGACGGGCCCGCGCCCGAGGGCGGCGAGGACGTCGGCCGTCCGCACCCGCGGGTCGCCGAGACGCGCCAGCGGAGCAGCGGCCGGGCCGGCCGCCGCGCACGCGTCGAGCACCGCGCCCAGGCTCTCCTCCGGGCGCGCGGGCCTCCGCGACCCGGCCCGGACGTCGACCGGGCGCGCGCGGCGTCGGGGTCCGCGCCCGCGTTGGCGCCGAGGTCGAGGCTCCCGTCGAGGACCATCGCCCGGGTGCGGCCGGGGAACAGGTTGGCGTAGGTCGCGGAGGTGTGGGTGCCGTAGGAGTAGCCGTAGAGCGAGAGCTCCGGCTCGCCGAGGCCCTGGCGCACCAGCTCCAGGTCCCGCGCCGAGGTGGCCGTCGACAGGTGGTCGAGCAGCTCGCCGGTCCCGGCGCGGCACGCGGCCAGCGGCTCGGAGGCGGACGCGCGGAACCCCGGTGACCCCGGCGCGCCGAGGGGCATCGGGACGGCGTCGTCGTTCGGGTCGCTGAAGCGCCCGCACCGGACCGGGGTGGAGCCCCCGACCCCGCGCGGGTCGACGGCGAGCAGGTCGAAGCGCTCGCGCAGGCCGTCGAACTTCTTGGCCAAGCGGCGCAGGCTCGCCGTCGACGGGGTCCCGGGGCCGCCGTAGTTGACCGCCAGCGTCCCGATCCGCCGCGCCGGGTCGGTCGCGGGCAGGCGCAGCGCGGCGAGCGTGACCGTCGGGCCGCCTGGACGCCGGTGGTCCATCGGCACGATCACCTCGGCGCACTGGGCGCGCGCCGCAGGGCCGCCGCCACGTCGATCCGCGGCGTCGCGAACGGCGTCGAGGTCGACCGGGCCGCGCCGCGCGGACCGGTGGGGCCGCGGGCGGGCAGTCGTCCCCGCCCGCCCGCGCCCCGGCCCGGTCCGGTCGCGCGCGCACCCGGCCCAGCAGCAGGCAGCGGTCCCCGCCGCGGCGAGCATCGCGCACGGGACGCCGTCGCCTCACCACGGGCGCTCAGTCCATGTCACTGCAGTCGCGGCCAGGCCTGCGACCAGGGCTGCGACGGCCGGCACCACGACATCGGCACCCGGTCGTTCACCGGAGTGACCTCGCGCCCGACGTAGGGCGAGAACGAGCGCAGCTCGGCGCATAACGACCGGGCACACCGCACCGGGCCCAAGAGCAGGACCGTCGCGTCGACGGGCGGCGCGCCGAAGTAGCCGAACCCGCGGTGCGGCGAGTGGATCACCGCCGGGCAGCCCGCGCCGCCCCCTCGAACTCGAGGGCCGAGGCGTACCAGTAGGAGTAGGTGACGACGGCCGCGCCGGCACGCTGCTCGGGCGGTGCGGCGTTCCAGGTGGCGGCGACGGCGTCGGCGAACGCGGGCCAGCCGATCTGGCCCATCGTCTGGAAGTCGTACGGCGCGCGGTACGCCGACGGCCCGAGCGGGAGCACGAGCACGGCCGTCACCAGCGCGGAGACGACGAACGACGGCACCGAGAGCGTCCAGCGCCAACAGCGCAGCCCGCGCACCCGCCCGGGTCGCGCGCCGAGGTGCGAGACCGTCACCGCGCCCGCGGCGAACAGCACGGCGTGGAAGCCCGCGATGTCCCGTACGGCCGCCCGGCCGCGGCGAGCAGGATCGCCGTCGCGACGAGCGTCGCGACGCCGACCCAGCGCCACGGCCGCAACGCCTCGAGGCGCAGCAGGCCCCAGACCCCGAGCAGCAGCAGCACCGCGCCGGGCAGCAGCCCCGCGAACGCGAGGGCCCGCGGCAGGAACTGCCAGCGGTCGCCGAACAGTCCCGCCTCGCCGGCCACCACCGCGCCCATGCGCGACTGCGGCCAGCCGTGGGTGGCCTGCCACCACAGCGTCGGCAGCGTCGACGCCGCCGCGAGACCCATGCCGACCCACAGCGCCGGGCGGCGGAACACCGCCCGCGGCCCGACGGCCGCCACGGCGACGACGACCGCGACCAGCAGGACCGGGACGAGGAACTTGCCCCACAGCGCGACGGCGGTCACGACGCCGACGGCGAGCAGCAGCCGGTCGGCGCGCGTGCGGGTCCAGCGCACGAGCAGCAGGAGCAGCACCGACCAGAAGAAGGGATCGATCGTCGAGGTGGCGAGGAGGTGGCCCCCGGCGAGCAGGTGCCAGCCGATGGCGGCGGCCGCGGCGGCGGTGACCTGGGCGCGACGCCCGCCCCCGAGCTCCGCGGTGATCAGCGCGGCGATCACGACCTGGCCGGCGGTGAGCAGGATCGCGGGCAGGCGCAGCACGACCAGCGAGCCGGGCGCGAGCGCGTCGGCCGCCGCGGCGAGCAGCGGGAGCATCGGCGGCTGGTCGGCGTAGCCGAGCGCGGGGCGGCGCCCGGCCGAGAGGAAGTAGAGCTCGTCGCCGAACCAGCCGTACCAGGGCGCGGTGGCGATCAGTACGACCGCCAGCGCAGGTGCGCGAGCAGGCCGACCGGCCCCGCGCGACGCGACGGGCACCACGACATCGGGACGGGCGTTCGCGGGGGCCGGCGGCGACCGGTCGGGTCGCGCCCAGCGATGGCGGCGGTCGGGCGCCGCCGGGCGCGCCGGCTCCCCCGGGCGACGAGGGTCGTGGTCACGGCGGTCCTCTCCCGGCCGCGTGACTCGACCGTGGCTCCGCGGCGGCGTACCGGAACGGTATCGGATCGGCGGACCCCGTGGGTCCCGGCCGCCACGGCCGGGCCCGCCCGGCGGCGCGGGCGGCGGTTCGGGCGGCGCGGCGGCCGAGCCGATCGGGTGCGACACTCCGCGCGATGGAGCTCACCCGCAGTTGGGCGACCGCGCTGCCCGCGTCGCTGGCCGAGCGCTACGAGCTCCGCGAGACCCGCAACGCCGCGGCCATCCTCGCCGCGACCTGCCCCGCCGAGTTCGCCGAGCTGTGCGACGTGCTCGCGGACTTCGTGCTGCTGCCCGAGGACCTCATCGAGCCCGGGGGCAACGAGTCGCGCCTCGCCGCGCGCCTGAACCGCGGCTTCCGCGACCTCGGCTGGCGGGAGGGGCGCGTCGACACCGTCGTGCGCTCGGAGCTGCGCATCCAGCCGCACCGCCCGGCCGGGGAGGAGCGCGAGACGCTGCGCGAGCAGGAGGTCGTCAACGAGGGCTACAAGGTCGACAACGTCAAGGGCCGGGTGGCCCTCGACGTCGAGTGGAACGCCAAGGACGGCAACCTCGACCGCGACATCTCCGCCTACCGGGCGCTCTACGACGTCGGCCTCATCGACGGGGCCGTGCTCGTCACGCGCACCCAGGACGACCTGCGCGCCGCCGCCGCCGGCCTCGCCCTCGCCGCCGGCCAGACGGCGCGGCAGGCCCGCTCGCACCTGGGGACGAGCACGACGACCAATCTCACCAAGCTGCTCCCCGCCTGACCCGCGGCGACGCGGGCGGGTGCCCGCTGCTCGTCGTCGCGGTGTGCGCGCGCTGCCTGCCCCAGCTCGGCGGCGGCCCGCCGCGGCGGCGGGGCCGCCGGTCGGACCGGCGCTGTCGGGGGTGGCGCCTACCGTGCGCCCGTCCCGAGCAGCTGGCCTGGGACGGGCAGGACGCCGGATGAGCGACGACGACGATCGACGCCGAGGAGGGACCGAGATCGACGGAACTCTTTTTCGGGAGGACGGACGCGATGGCGCTGGCAGGACCCCATCGCTCGAGCCGGTGCACCCCCCGCCGCCAGCGCCCCGCGCCCGGCGCGGGTCGGGCGGCCGCGCGCGCCGCCGCTGCGGGTCGACGCCGCCCCGCTCGGTCGTCAGGTCGCGCTGCCGCACACGGCCGGCGGCTGGTCGTGCGTCTACGCCGACCCGCCGTGGCGCTTCACCAACCGCACGGGCAAGGTCGCGCCCGAGCACCGGCGCCTCGACCGCTACGACACGATGACCGCGCCGCAGATCGCGGCCCTGCCGGTGGCCGACGTCGTCGCCGACAACGCGCACCTCTACCTGTGGGTGCCCAACGCGCTGCTGCCCGAGGGGCTCGCGGTGATGGAGGGCTGGGGGTTCCGCTACGTCAGCAACCTGGTGTGGGCCAAGCGGCGCAAGGACGGCGGCCCCGACGGGCGCGGTGTCGGCTTCTACTTCCGCAACGTCACCGAGCTCATCCTCTTCGGGGTGCGGGGGTCGATGCGCACCCTCGACCCGGCGCGACGCCAGGTCAACATGATCGAGACGCGCAAGCGCGAGCACTCCCGCAAGCCCGACGAGGCCTACGACCTCATCGAGTCGTGCTCGCCGGGGCCCTACCTCGAGCTGTTCGCCCGCTACTCCCGGCCCGGCTGGTCGGCGTGGGGCGCCGAGTCGGACGAGGACGTGACGCCCCGCGGGCGCCACTATCCGGCCTACGGCGTGACACGCACGGCAAGCTTCTCGGACACTCTCGGTGACTGAGTAGGGCAGTGCGGGGACACGCAACCGCGCTCACTGCCCACGAACGACCGCTTGACTCTCGGGTAACACCGGTAGTGGCGTATTGAAGCAACTGATCGTGATAATGCCGGTCATGGCCAAGACACCGGACCTGTCGAGGAACCAGCGGGTGACGGGCTCCGAGCGCGCGAAGCTCGGCAGCGAACTGCTCAAGCGATACGAGAAGGGGCAGAGCATCCGCGAAATCTGCTCCGAGACCGGCTACAGCATCGGCCGGGTCCGGCGCCTGCTCGTCGACGCGGGCGTCGAGTTCCGCGGGCGCGGCGGGACCCAGGGGCGCCCGCGGCGCAACGGCACGGCGCGCCGCGTCGGCCACCGCCCTCGAGCACGCCGCCGACCGGCCTGAGATCCGGTCAGCGCCGGCGGCGCCGCGCGAGGGCGTTGAACGCCGAGCGCATGCCGACCTCGAGCCGCGAGCCCTCCGCGGGCAGGAGGCCGAGCTGCCGGGCGAACTGCATCTGATCGAAGATCACGAAGTTCGCCGTGACCCGCCCGTCCTGCACCGTGAAGTGGTCGACGCCGTCGATGTCGAGGCGCGCCCCCGTCGCCTCCAGCCCCTCGAACGCCGTCCCCGTGTGCGTGCCGGTCAGGCGCCACCGCACGAGGACCTGCTCGTCCTCGCCCGCGAGCCCGAGCAGCGTGAACGCGGCGTCGGGCAGGGCGGCGAACAGGCCGCGGAAGTACGCGACGATCTCGTCGCGCCCGTGCAGCGTCCGGGCGGGCAGCCGGTCGATGGCGTCGGGCGCGAGGACCGACCCGTAGGACTCGGCGTCGTGGCGGTTGAGCACGTTGAACACCCACTTGACCAGCTCGTCGGGCCGCCCGTCGCCGGGCGGGACGGGACGCGGCGGGGCGGACGCGGCGCTCATGGTCGGCGAGCGTAGGGCCAGGACCTTTCGGGCACTCGTCGAACCGGTCCGGGCTCGGACCGGGCCCCCTCCCGATGGAGCACCCGCCCCGTGAGCTCGCAGGTCATCGCCCAGTGGGTCTCGGCGATCGGGAGCGCCGGTTCGCTGCTCGGCTTCGCCGCGTATGTCTGGATCATGCTGCTGAACCGCAAGGACCAGGTCGAGGTGCGCCAGGAGCAGCAGGCGCAGGGCGTGACCTCCTGGCTCGACGACGGCGCGCGGCACGACCGCGACGAGGACTACGTGCTCTGCGTGCAGAACGGCGGGGACTCGCCGGTCTTCCAGGTGCGCTGCCTGTTCAGCCTCCCCTCCAGCGACGAGCAGCACAGCGTGTCCCTCGCCCTCCTCCCCCCGCGCAGCGACGAGGTGCGCTCCCTGCCCTTCGGGGCCGAGGAGGTCGACCGCGACGAGCTCTACTCGGCGCCCGCGGTCCCCGAGATGCGCTTCACGGACTCGCACGGCTCCCACTGGGGTCGCGACGGGAACGGGCTGCTCCACCGCCTCGACACCCGCTCGGCACGCCGCAAGCCCCGTACCCGCGACACCGGGCGCGACGGCCACGACGACTCCGGGCGCGACGACGGCGAGTGGGTCGAGGCCCACCAGGACCGTGCCGACGCCACCGAGCAGGCCGACACCGACCGCGACGGGTCGGCGGCCTCCGGCGCGGATCAGAGGCCGGGAGTCGGGAGGACGAGCGGGGTCGGCGCCGGGTGAGGCTCGGGTCACGTCGGGTGAGCACGAGCGGGCCGTCCTCGGTGATCGCGACGGTGTGCTCGGCGTGCGCCGCGGCTGCCGTCGGCGGTCCGCAGCGTCCACCCGTCGTCGTCGTGGCGGTAGTCGTCGTCGCCACCCGCGTGCAGCATGGGCTCGATGGCGATGACCAGCCCCGCCTCGAGGCGCATCCCGGTGCCCGCGCGGCCCTCGTTCGGTACGTGCGGCTGCTCGTGCATCGCCCGGCCGATGCCGTGACCGCCGTGGTCGGCGAGCATCCCGTACCCGCGGGCCGCGACCCCCGCGACCGCCGCGCCGATGTCGCCCAGCCGCCTGCCCGGGCGGGCGGCGCGATCCCCGCGGCGAGCGCCCGCTCGGTCGTGTCGATGAGCGCGAGGTCGTCGGGGTCCGCCCGGTCGGGCGCGCCGACGACGAAGCTGATCGCCGCGTCGCCGCACCAGCCCTCGACGAAGGCGCCGATGTCGATGCTCACCAGGTCGCCGTCGGCGAGCCGGTAGGAGCCGGGGATGGCGTGGACGACGGCGTCGTTGACGCTCGCGCAGATGACCCCGGGAACGGGCTCGGCGCGAAGTGCGGGTGGTAGTCGAGGAAGGCCGGCTCCGCGCCGGCGTCGCGCATCACGTCGTGGGCGACGGCGTCGAGCTCGACCAGCGTGACCCCGGCCGCGCTCGCCGCCCGCACCGCCTCGAGGCACCGGGCCACGACCCGGCCCGCCTCGCGCATGGCGTCGATCTCGCCGGAGGTCTTCAGCTCCACCACGGTCCGCCTGCGCACCCGACCGACCCTAGACGGGTCGTCGGCACTCGGCGGGCGGACGGGAACTACACGCCTGTCATTCCATCCCCACTGTGGACGGAGCCTGTGGACAACCCGTGAGCCCCACGACGGCGCGGGGCTGGCCCGCCTGGGCGACCGAGACGGTGACGATCGCCCACCGGACGTCGGACCACCCCCGACTCGCGCGCGGCTACCACCGAGCTCGCCGACCTGCTCGCCGACACGCCGGTGGACCCGCTCGAGCACGTCGGATCGACCGCGGTCCCGGGCCTCGCCGCGAAACCCGTCGTCGACCTCGCCGCCACGGTCGACCGACCCGGCCGCCTGGTGCGCCGGCACGCCGACGCGCTGCTCGCCCGCGGCTGGCACCTCGTGCCGCCCGAGCTCGACCGGGGCGACCGCGAGCGACCGCCGCCTGCTCGTGCGCGTCGACCCGGGCGCGCGCACCGGCTCGCCCACCTGCACCTGCTGTGGCCGGACTCGCCACGCCTCGCCGCGTTGCGCGCCTTCCGCGACCGGCTGCGCGCGAACCCCGCCCTGGCCGCGGAGTACGCCGCGCTCAAGCGGGCGGCGGCCGCCGCGCACCCCGAGGACCGGGAGGCCTACACCGCGTCCAAGGGCGCGTTCGTGGCGCGGGTGCTGCGCGGGGAGGCCGCGACGGGGTAGGCGTACTCGGCGGCGTCGAGGTGCTCCGTCGCCCGCACGTACTGCTCCATGTAGTACGGCCAGTTGGCCACGATGCGACCGCTGTCGTCGCGGTACCACGAGTCGCAGGCGGTCCACGCGGTGTCGGTGAAGCCCGCCTGCAGGCGGCGGTCGGCGGCCGCCTCGACCTCGGCACGGACCTCGATCGCGTCGGCGCCGCGACGCTCGGTCTCCTGCAGCGCCTGGCGCAGGTAGGCGACCTGCGCCTCCAGGAAGACGATGATCGAGCCGCCCGATGTGTTGGTGTTCGGGCCGTAGAGCACGAACATCGACGGGAAGCCGGGCACGGTCATCCCCAGGTGGGCGTGGGCGCCGTAGGCCCACTCCTCCTGGAGCGTGTGGACGCCGCGGCCGACGATCTCCATGGGGAACATGAAGTCGTTGGTGCGGAAGCCGGTGCCCCAGATGAGCACGTCGGCCCGGTGCTCCTGGCCGTCGGCCGTACGGACGCCGGCCGGCGTGACCTCGGTGATCGCATCGGTGACCAGCTCGACGTCGTCGCGGTCGAGGGTCGAGAGGTAGTGCGAGCTGAACAGGATGCGCTTGCAGCCGAACGTGTAGTCGGGCCACGCCTTGCGGCGGGTCTCGGGGTCGCGCAGCTGCGAGCGCATGAACAGCGTCGAGTACAGCGCCCCGAGCCGGCCGACGGTGCGCGGGTGGCGGATGAACACCGTGAGCATCTCGAGGTAGCCCTTGAGGAAGAAGCGGCGCCAGCGCTGCAGGCCCGGCACCCGGCGGATGGCCGTGCGCACCGCACGCGGGTAGCGCCGGTTCTTGCGGGGCAGGAACCAGTTCCCGCTGCGCTGGAAGACCGTCATGTGCCCGACCTCGGGCGCGATCGCCGGCACGAACTGCACCGCGCTCGCCCCGGTGCCGACGACGGCGACGCGCTTGCCCGCGAGGTCGACGTCGTGGTCCCAGCGCGCGGAGTGCATGACCGGGCCGGCGAAGCTCGACGCGCCCGGGATGTCGGGGATCGACGGGGTGTTGAGCTGCCCGGTCGCGAGCACGAGCGCGTCGCCGGTGAACTCGCGGCCGTCGTCGGTGGTGACGTGCCAGGTCAGCGTGCCCTCGTCGAGCCGGCACGAGTCGACGGCGGCGTCGGGGACGACCAGCTCGTCGACGCCGTACTCGCGCGCGACGTCCTGCAGGTACTCGAGGATCTCCGGCTGCGGCGAGCACAGCCGCGACCAGTCGCGGCGCTGCGCGAACGAGAACGAGTACAGGTGGCTCGGCACGTCGCAGGCCGCGCCGGGGTAGGAGTTGTGGTGCAACGTGCCGCCGATCTCGGGCGCCGAGTCGAGGATCGTGACATCGGTGATGCCGTGCGCGCGCAGCTCGATGGCGGCGGCGACGCCCCCGAAGCCGGCGCCGACCACGATCACCCGGTGAGCCATCCGCGCAACCTAGCGTATCGTGGCGCGGGCACGCCGTTCGGCCCCGGGCGGCGACGGCACGGTGGCAGCCTGGGGTGATGAGCGCGACGACGCAGGGGACGGCTGGTCTTCGACGGCGACTGCGGCTTCTGCACGCGGTGCGTGCACTGGCTGCACCGCCTCGACCGGCGTGCGCGCATCGAGACCGTGCCCTACCAGGCGTCCGGCGTCCCCGAGTCGATCGGCGCCACGGAGACCGAGTGCGGCGACGCGGTGCAGTGGGTGGGCCCGGACGGGCACCGGCGCAGCGGCGCCGCGGCGGTCAACGGCGTCCTCGACGTCGTCACCCGCACCCCGGTGCCGAGCGGCGTCTACCGGCTGACCGCGCCGGTCCAGGAGCGCGTCTACGACTGGGTCGCCGCGCACCGCGGCCGCTTCCCCGGCACGACGCCGCACTGCTCGGCGCATCCGCGGCGTGCGGCGTGGGCGGCGGTTGACCGGGACGTCGTTGTCGGTTCAGCCCGGTCGAACGGGTTCGTGATCGGCTGCCCGTTGAGGGTGTTGTTCTCGAAGTTCCCTCGCCGAACAGGTTGCACTGCGAACTGGCCCTGCACGCCCTCGTTGCCCCGGTCGTCGCTGCGGTGAACGAGCAGTCCTGGTCGATCCGCCCGACAGCGGTCGCGGGCGCGACGGCGACGAAGGCCGCGGTGGCACCGACAGCGGCGAGACCGAACATCTTCAGCACGAGCATCCCCGGGGTGTTGCAGACGAGTCGGACGGCCGACCCAACGAGTGCGGGGCAAATGGGTGACGTCGCTGCGCGCAAACGACCGATCGTCCCACGACGGGCGGACGTCGCTGTGACGTCACCGGTGCCGCGACGACGCGTTGAACAGGGCATGACGTGGCGCGCGTCGGACCTCACCGCGACGGGAACGCGCCCCCTCGCGCGCCTCGCCGGCGGGCTCCTGCTCCTCGCGATCGTGGCGGGCTGCGGGTCCGCTCCCGCCGCCACGCCCGCGGCCGCGGTCGTCCGATCCGGCGAGCCGGTCGCGATCGCCAAGGTGATCGAGGGCGACATCCTGCTGCTCAAGGACGGGCGGCGGGTGCGGGTCCTCGGCATCGACTCCTGCGACGTCAAGACCCGCGGGGGCCAGAAGGCCCGCGTGGAGGCGGCCGAGCAGCTCCTCAACCCGGGGTCGCAGCCGATCACCCTCGCCCGGGAGCCGGGGTCGACCTCGACCCGACCGGCCTGCTCCTGCGCTACGTCCGGCTCAACGGCGCCGACTTCGGGCAGCGGATGGTGCCCTACGACCACACCGGCGCCTTCGCCGGACCGACGCGCCAGTCGGCGAGCCCGGCCTACCTCGCCGTGGTGCGGGCCCTCGACACCCGCAGCTCCGACGCCGAGCCGCCCGTCGCCCGCGACTGCGGGGGCACGACGCCCCGGCGAGCGCCGCCGTCGCGGTCGACGACAGCAGCTCGACCACCACGTCGTCGAGCGAGCGACTCCTCGGATTTCGGTGGTGTGGGCGGGCTCGTCGGACTCCGGACTCGTCGACTCGTCCGACGGTCGAGCTCGACGACCACCACCACGACCGGGTCGTCGGGCTCCGGGGGGATAGCTCGCCGATGGTGACGGCCCTAGCCGGTGCTGCCGCCGCTACCGTCGGTGGCGGGCTGCTCGTCGGACCGCGAACCGGCGCCGAACGGGCTGGAGGCGCCGTCCGGGCCGTCGGCCTGGCCGTGCAGCTCCTCCTCGCTGGGTTCGATCTTCTCGGCGGCCTTCTCGATCTTGTCGGTGATGCCCTCACCGTCGCTGCTCATGCCGACCGGTACCCGGTGCGGCGTTCGGCGCAATCACCGGTCAGCGGCCGGTGGCCCCGTCGCCGAGCTCGCGCAGGATGTCGAGGTGCCCCGCGTGGCGGCCGGTCTCCTCGATCATGTGGGTGAGCGCCCAGCGCATCGAGGGCGAGCCGCGGTCGGGCGCGCTCGGGGCGGGCGCGAGAGGTCGTCGCAACTCCACCTCGGCGCGATCACCTTCGTTCGCCGCCGCGACGGCGGTCGACGCCCGGTAGCCGCGACCAGCGATCCGCCCGACGGTCTGGCGCTGCGTCCCGCCCGGTGTCGGAACGTCGCCTCCCAGTCGTCGACCCGCTCCCCGAGGAACAGCGAGCGCTCGACGTGGGCGAGGTGCGCGCCGAGCCCGAGATCGTCCAGCTGGTCCCCGACAACGACCGGCACGCCGGGGCCGGCGCGAGCCCCTCCACCGTCGGAACCCGTCCGCGCCGACCTTCCGCGCCGCGCTCTCGCGCAGGTAGTCGAGGAAGCCGGTGAGGACCTCCTTCTCCGGTGCTGCCGGCGTCGGTGGCGGGCTGCTCGTCGCCCGGCGGCGCGAACGGGCTCGAGGCCCCGTCGGCCGCCTGGCCGGCGCTGGGTTCGATCTTCTCGGCGGTCGGTGATGCCCTCAGGCTGCTCATGGGACCGGTACCCCGTGCGGCGTCGGCGCAATCGCCGTTCCGGTCCGGTGGCGTCGCCGAGCTCGCGGATGTCGAGGTGCCCGCGTGGCGCCCGGTCTCCTCGATCATGTCGAGCGCCCGGCGCATCGAGGGCGAGCCGCGGCGGGTGCCGGGGCGGGCACGGGCAGCGTGGGTCCTGATCCGGCAAGGCCGTCGGTCAGGCCGCGCGTGGGCCAGCATCTCGTCGACGTCGACGACCTTGCGCCGCGGCCGGCCCTGCGACCGGCCGCGCGCGGTCTCGACGAGGTCGATCGCCCGCCACCCGCGCCACGAGACCGCCTCGGGGCGGCGCGCGGTGACGCGACGGGCGACCTCGGCGGCGTCGAGGGTGCCGGCGGTGGGCAGGCGCCCCGCGTGGGCGTCGGCGGCGAGCGCGGTGACGCTCTCGCGCGCGCAGGCCTTGTTGGTGCCGATGATCCCGCTGGGCCCGCGCTTGATCCACCCGGTGGCGTAGGCCCCGGGAACGGTGTCGCCGCCGGCGTCGACGACGCGACCCGCCACGGTGGGCACGACGTGGCGCTCGTCGTCGAAGGGCAGCCCCGCCAGGCCCGCGCTGCGGTAGCCGATCGCGCACACCACCAGCGAGGTCTCGAGGACCGAGGGCCGGTCGCCGTCTCGGGCGGCCGGGTCGTCGACGGACAGCCGCCGGACGCATCCGGTGCCGTCGCCGTCGAGGTGCTCGGGGCGCGTGGAGAAGCGCAGCACGACGCGGCGCGTGTATCCGTGCGGGCGGGCGTGCGCGAGCTCGCGCAGCAGGGCGAGCTTGCGCGCCGCCGTGCCGCGGGGCCGGCGACGTCCGGTGTCGTCGGGCGGGGGGTCGGCGGGGTCGACGACGACCTCGACGCCCGGCACGGCGAGGAGCTCCTCGAGCTCGTCGACGCCGAACGCGGCGTGCTCGGGCCCGCGGCGACCCAGCACCACGATCTCGGTGACCGCGGAGGCGCGCAGCGCGGCCTCGGCGGGGTCGGCGACGTCGGTGACGGCGAGGGCCTCGGGCGGCAGGGCCAGCACCCGCGCGACGTCGAGGGCGACGTTGCCGTTGCCGACGACGACGGCGCGCCGACCGCCGAGGTCGACGTCGAGCCCGGCGAACTCGGGCCGGCCGTTGGACCAGGCCACGACGTCGTGGGCGCTGTGTACACCGGCGAGGTCGGCCCCGGGCAGGTCGAGCACGCGGCCGCTGTGGGCCCCGTAGGCGTAGACGACGGCGTCGTACCAGGCGGCGAGCTCGTCGACGCCGACGTGGGCGCCCGCGGTGACGTCACCGACCTCGACGCCGCCGAACAGGCGCACCCCGGGGTAGGTCGAGATCACGTCGAAGACGCGGGTGACGCGCTTCTTCGTCGCGTGGTCGGGGGCGACGCCGCCGCGCACGAGGCCCCACGGGGTGGGCAGGCGGTCCAGCAGGTCGACCTCGACGGGGGCGCCGGCCGGGCCCTCCGCGAGGCTCGGGGTGGCGAACGGGCCGCCGTAGTGGTCGACGAGGTGCCCGGTGGCGTACATCCCGCTCGGTCCGGTGCCGACCACGGCGACACGCCAGGGACGCGGGGTCACGTCGACACCGGGGATGCGGCGGTCCGCCCGAAGTGGGCCGCGTTGATCGCGGCGTACGGCGCCCAGCGCTCGGGCAGGCGCGACGCCTCGTACACCGCGTCGACGGGGCACGCCTCCTCGCACGCCGCGCAGTCGATGCAGGTCGCGGGGTCGATGTAGAGCTGGTCGGTCGTGAGGTAGCCGGGCTCGTCGGGCGTCGGGTGGATGCAGTCGGCCGGGCCGGCCTCGACGCAGGAGAAGTCGGCGACGCAGCTCGGGGCGATGACGTAGACCACGGGTCAGCGCACCGGATCGAGGTCGGCAGGCGGGCGGCGGTCACGGTCACCGGCAGGGCCCCACGGACACGGCGGCGGGCACGGCGGCGTCGGTGTCGGGGCGTCGGCCTCGGGGGCCGGGACGAGGCTGACCGGGATGCCGTTGAGCCAGGCGTTGCCCGAGGCGTGGTCGACGTGCTCGGGCGCGTCGGTCGTGAGGTGGTTGTAATGCACGCCGCCGGCGCGCAGCGCGCGGCGCCAGCTGCCGGCGCGGTGGCCCCAGTGCGCGGGCATGCCGACGCAGCCGGGCACGACCTCGTCGGTGACCTCGACGGTGGCCTCGATCGCGCCCCAGGGCGAGGTCAGGCGGGCGGTGTCGGCCGAGGTCAGGCCGCGCTCGCGGGCGTCGTCGGGGTGCACCCGCACCCGCAGCGTGCGTCCCGCCGCCATCAGCTTGCCGACGTTGTGCAGCCACGAGTTCTGGCTGCGCAGCTCGCGGACGGTGAACAGGCGCAGGTCGTAGGCGGGGTCGATGTCGGCGGAGGCGAACAGGCGGGCCGCCTCGGCGGCGATGACCGGGTGGTCGAGGTGGACGCGCTTGTCGCGGTGGTGCACGCGTCGCCGCAGGACACCGTCCGGGCAGTGCTCGGCGAGCGTGCGGGCCCGGCCGTCGGCGGCGAGGTCGCGGCGGCGCAGGCCCTTCCCGCTCCCGAGCAGGCGGCGCAGGCCGAACCAGTCGCCGTGGCGCCCGGCGCGCATCGCGAGGTCGCTGACCAGGGCGAACGGAAGGTGGGCGGGGATCCGTTTGACCAGCGGCGCGAGCCGGGGCACCCCGGGCAGGGGCAGCGGGAGCACGCCGACCCGACGGAAGATCTCCGAGAGGATCCAGGCGTCGTTGCGCGCCTCACCGCGCGGCGCGACGACCGCCTCGCTCCACTGCGCGTTCGGGATGGCGGCGTGCAGCTGGGAGAACACCGGGAAGCCCTCGCGCTCGAGGATCATCGAGGGCGGGAGGACGTAGTCGGCGCAGTGGTTGGTGTCGGTGATGTAGGGGTCGAGCGAGACGAACAGGTCGAGGCGCGGCAGCGCCTCCTGCAGCGCGTCGTGGTTCGGGGAGGTCCAGCCGAAGTTCGACGCCAGCCCGACGAGCGCCCGCAGCTGCCCACGACCCGGCGTGGTGATCTCACGTGCGAGCGAGGCCAGCGGCGTCATCCCCAGCACCTCGGGGAAGCCGTCGACGCGCGTGCGCCACCGGTCGTAGCCGTGCAGCCCGAGCACCGCGGTGAGCAGCTCGGCGTCGAGGTAGGGGGCCGGGAAGAGCATCCCGCCCGGCCGGTCGAGGTTCCCGGTGACGACGGCGAGCGCGTCGAGGAAGTACTTGGTCAGCGTCGAGAAACGGCCCAGCGAGGCCCCGCAGCGCCCGTAGACGGTGGCGGAGTCGGCGTGGCCGAGCGCGTGCGCGAGCTCGACGAGGCGGTCGACCCCGATACCGGACTCGGCCGCCGCCCGCTCGAGGTCCACGTCGGCGACGAGGTCGCGCAGGAACGCCGTGCCCCGCACCGTGGCCTCGAGCCGTGCGGCATCGACCAGCCCGTCGCGGAACAGCACGTGCAGCAGCGCGGCCAGGAACCACGGGTCCCCGCCGGGCCGGATCCCGACGTGCTCGCCGAGCGCGGCGGTCTCGGTGCGTCGGGGGTCGACCACGACGAGGCGCCCCCCGCGGCCGACGAGGTCGCGCAGGTGGTCCTGCACCCGTCCGAGGGTGGCCATCGACCCGTGGGAGACGACCAGGTTCGACCCGAGGACCAGGGCGAGGTCGGTGCGCCGGAAGTCCGGGATCGGCGTCGTCAGGTTGTGCCCGTAGAGGATCTGGTTGTTCACCCAGTAGTTGTTGATGTCGACGGATGCCGCGGCGTACAGGTGGCGGGTGCCGAGGGCCGCGCCGAGCAGCAGGCCGGCGAGGAACGACGCGTAGTTCTGCACCGAGGGGTTGCCGAGCACGATCCCCACCGCCTCGCGCCCGTGGGCGTCGACGACGGCCTGCAGGCGGCGCCCGATGTCGTCCATCGCCTCGTCCCAGCCGACGGCGCGGAACGACCCGTCGGCCTGGCGCTGCATCGGGCGGTGACGGTCGGGGTCGTCGAGCACGGCGGGCAGCGCCATGCCCTTGGCGCACAGGAAGCCGGCCGACGCGGGATGCTCCGGGTCGGGCCGGACCTACCGCAACCGGCCGTCCTCGACCGTGGCGATCAAGCCGCACCCGGCCTCGCAGATCCCGCACCAGCTCCGGCGCTCGGTCGTGGTCATGAGCCCTCCCCGGTCCGACCCCTCGCCGAGGACCGTAGCCCGTCCGGAGGTGATCAGGCTCGCGTGAGCCGGTAGCACTGCAGCTCGACGCCGGAGCGGAACCGGCGCGAGTCGGTCGGTACGAGGCCGTGGAGACGGAGCCCGTCGGGCCGGAGTCGCCGCCCCCGGCCGTGGACGACGGGCTCGACGAACAGGCGCACCTCGTCGACGAGCCCGAGGCGCAGCTGGGGCCAGAAGCCCCGGAGGTCCTCGAACGTCCGCCGCCCGACGAGCAGCCCGACCTCGGCGGCCATGTGCTCGCGGACGACCTCGAGCACGTCGTCGGTGTTCGGCTGCTCGGCCGGCGCGGTGACCCCCGTGTCGGCGTCGAGCGCGACGACGCCGTCGAGGGAGATGTTCTGGGTGATGACGAGGCGGCGGGACACGGTGGCTCCTTCGTGCTGGTGCGGATGCCCTCGATCGGGGGTCGTCGCCACCGACGGCGTCTCGACATCGACCGTCGAGGACGACGACCAGCACGGCGACCAGTGCCGCCGCCGGCCGACGCCGGGCGGCGTGCGCTGGTCGGGCACCCGCGGAAGTCCTCGAAGGTCCGCGCGACCGGGATCGTCGGCAGCGCCCCCGGCGAGCGCGCGACGGCGGACGACCTCGAGCAGCGTCGACGGCCGAGGCCCCGCCGGGCCCGGGCAGCGTGAGGTAGACGGCGGTCGCGACGACGCCGACGGGCAGGCTCAGCGGGTTGGCCGCGGCCACGGCGAGCGCCATCGGGCGCCCGTGGCGCCGCAGCAGCGGGACGGTCATGACGCTCCCCCCGACGCCGAGGAAGGCCGCGACGGCGCCGATGCCGAGGCCCCCGACCGAGCTCGTCGCCCCCGAGAGCGGGCGCCACGGCCCGGGCGTCAGGAAGCCGCGGCGGGCGAGCGTGTCGACGATCGTCACGGCGAGGTACACCGCGAACAGCACCCGAACAGGGCCGTCGGGCACCGCAGAGCCGCCGCGGCACCGAGCAGCGCCCCACCGGCGACCCAGGCGGCGAGCGGCCACAGGTCCCGGCGCAAGCGTCCGGCCCGGTACCCGAGGCCGCCGCGGTCGCCGCGGTGACCACCATGACGGCGGTCGAGGTGCCCACCGCGGTGTGCATCGCGCTCGGCACGGTGCCCGACGCGGAGAGGACGGCGTAGACCACGGGCACGGTGACGAACCCGCCGCCGAAGCCGAACAGGACGGTCGTGATCCCGCTCAGCGCCCCGAACGCGACCAGCGACCAGCACCGATGCCGTCACGACGGGCGACTCTAGGTCGGTGCGCCGTGGGCGAACACCGGGTCCGCCGCCTGCTTCCGCGCCCTGCCGTGCCGCCGTGGTCACGACACGCGAGGTCCGCTACCCGGCCGACGGGCTGACCATGATCGGCCACTAGGTCGAGGCCCGAGCGCGGACCCGTGGCGTCTCCTGGCCCACGACCACGGGCTCGACGACGTCCAGCGTCGACTCGCCGACCGGCTCGCCGAGCACGGCTACCTGGCCTTCGCCCTGGAGTACCTCGGCGGCGTCGTGTTCTCCGACCTGGAGGCGCTGCAGGCTCGGGTGCTGCCCCTCATCGCCGACCCCGACCGGCTGCGGGCGCTGGGGCACGCCGGGCTCGAGGTCCTGCTCGCCGAGCCCGGCGTCGATCCCGATCGTCTCGCGGCCGTCGGGCTCGGTGCGGGCGCGAACGTCGTCCTGGAGCTCGCCCGGGGCGGGGTCCCGTTCACGGCCGTCGCGGCGGTGCATCCCGCGGTCGAGCCGCCGACCGCGCAGGACTGGAGCGCCGCCACCGCGCGGAGCGCCACCGGCTCGTGGCCACGGTGCACGACCAGCTGCTCGCCGCCGGTCGCGCGCTGCAGGCTGCGGGCCTCGACTGGCGCGCGCACCTCGTGATCCGGGGCCAAGCACGCTCTGGCACCCACCCGCGATGGGCGCCGGTGGCGAGCCGGACGCGGCGCACCGACGCAACAGGCGGAGCGCCTGCGTCGACCCTCGACGAGCGCACGCCCGGGGCCGGTGCTGGACTGGCCCGGTGAGCGCCGGCGACTGGCCCGCCTTCCTGCTGGCCTCGCTGGTGGTGTCGCTCGTGCCGGGCGCGAACCAGCTGCTCAGCCTGCGCAACGCCGTCCGGCAGGGCACGGCCGACGCCACGGTCGCGCTGGCCGGGCGCTTCGCCGCGTTCGCCGTCCTCATGGCGCTGGCGGCGGCCGGTCTCGGTGCCGTCCTCGTCGCGTCGGCGGCCGCGTTCACCATCGTGAAGTGGGCGGGCGTCGCCTACCTCGCCTGGCTGGGGTCTCGCTGCTCGTGACGTCGTGGCGCGATCGCGGCACCGACGAGCCCGCGGCCGACGCCGAGCGGGGCCGGCGGGCGCTCGCGCGACAGGAGTTCGTCGTGGCGATCACGAACCCGAAGGCGCTGCTGCTCTTCGCGGCGTTCGTCCCGCAGTTCGCCCCGGCGTCGGAGGCGACGCCGACGACGCTCGCCGTGCTCGGCTCCGCGTACATCGGCGTCGAGGCGGTGTCGGCGCTGGCCTACACCCTGGTGTGGCGGCCGCCTGCGGCGCGTCGGGCTCACCCGTCGCCTGCGGCGGCGTCTCGACGCGGGTCAGCGGCGTCGCCTTCCTCGGGCTGGCCGGCGCCCTCGCCCTCGAGCGCCGGCCGACCTGACCCGTCAGATCTCCAGGTTGCGCAGCGCGTTGTCGACGACCTCGGCGAGCGCGGGTGCACCCAGTACGGGGTGCTCGAGAGGCCTTCGCGTCGATGCCGAACGTCATCGCCACCGACACGATGTGGATCATCGTCGGCGACTGGGGTCCCATGATGTGCGCGCCGAGGATCCGTCCGGTGCCCTTCTCGGCGAGAATCTTGGCGAAGCCGGTCCGGTCCTCCATCGCCCACCCGTAGGCGACGTCGCCGAACTCCACCTGCGCGCTGGTGTAGTCGAGGCCCTCGTCGCGGCACTGCGCCTCGGTGCGGCCCACCGACCCGATCTGCGGGTGGGTGAAGACGGCCGCGGGCACGAGGTCGTGGTCGACGGTGCGCAGGTCGTCGGGGTGGGCGATGTTGTGCGCGACGGCCTCGGCCTCGCGGTTCGCCACGTGCTTGAGCGGCACCGGCGAGCTGACGTCCCCGAGCGCCCAGACCCCCTCCGCGGAGGTCCGCTGGGCGTCGTCGACGGCGATGCGGCCGTCGTCGTGGACGTCGACGCCCGCCGCGTCGAGGTCGAGGCGGTCGGCGTTCGACGCGCGGCCCGCCGCGACGAGCAGCTCGGTCGCCTCGACCACGGAGTCGTCGTCGAGGACGAGGCGCAGCGCGCCCGGCTCGCCCTCGACCCGCTCGACGCTTCGCCCGAGGTGAACCTCGTACTGCGTGCCCGCCAGCTCGGTGAAGCGCTCGGCGACCGTCTCGTCGAACCCGCTCAGCAGCGTGTCCTCCGCCTCGATGACCACGACCTCGCTGCCCGCCGCGTGGAACACGTGGGCCTGCTCGGAGGCGATGTAGCCCCCGCCGATGACGGCGAGCCGCCGGGGCGGGGCGTCGAGGCGCATGACCGTGTCGGAGGTGACGTAGGGCAGGCCCGAGTCGCGCACCGGCGGCGGGACGATCGGGCGCCCTCCCGCGGCGATGACGACCTGCTCGGCCTCGAACTCCTCGCTGCCGCCGTCGGCGTCCTCGACGACCAGCCGGCGCGGGCCGGTGAAGCGGGCGGTGCCGGTGTAGACGGTGACGAAGTCGCTCTCCTCGCGGCCCTGCTGCCCCTCGCTCGCCGCCTGGTCGAGGCGCTCGAAGACCCGCTTCTGCAGGTCGGACCAGCGCAGCCCCTCGTAGCGGGCGTCGACGTCGTAGGTGCCCGACTCCTGCACGAGGTCGATCACCTCGGCGGTGTAGGCGAGCATCTTCGACGGGATGCAGCCGCGGTTGAGGCACGTCCCGCCGAACAGGTCGTGCTCGACGATCGCCACCTGCTTGTCGGCCCAGGAGTCGTCGACGATCATGTTGCCGGACCCGGCGCCGACGACGACGAGATCGAAACGGCGCATGGTGAACCCCTCCGCGAGACCGGTGCGACCCGGCCGTGATACCCCGGCCCACCGGTCCCGAACGCGCCGCCCGGGTCGGCGTCGTCACGCGGCCGGGTGCTGGAGGGCCCCGTCGGAGCGTGCGACGGCACGCCTGCTGACCAGGGCGAGGACCGCGACGACGGCGACCGCGGCGACGACGGCCGTGACGGTGAGGACGCCGGCCGTGGCGGTGGCGACGGAGGTCGGGCCGGTGTCGGTGCCGGCCCGGGCCTGGTAGACGACCCCGAGCACGGCGGTGCCGACGCCGGCCCCGACGGAGGCGAGGGTGGAGACCGTGCCGGAGACCATCCCGGCCCGCGCGGGGTCGCTCACCCTCATCGCCACGGCGACCAGCGGCGCGCCGGCGATCCCTCCCCGGCCCCCAGAGGACCAGCGGGCCACGAGGACCCACGGCGGCGGCCCGGCCGTGACCGCCAGCGCGAGCCCGGCGCCGCCGACGGCGGTCGCCACGAAGCCGGCGGCGAGGACGTGGCCGGGGTGGCAGCGCCCGAGCAGCGCGCCCGCGGCGACGCCGACGCCGATCTGCGCGACGAAGACCGGGAGGAGCAGCAGCCCGCTCTGCGTCGGCGACAGGCCGAGCGCGGACTGGAAAATGGCGGACGAGGTAGACGGTGCCGCCGATGACCAGGACCCGGGAGACGAACACGGCCAGCGCGACGCCGGTGAACGCCGAACGCCGGAACATCGTGAGGTCCAGGACCGGCGCGGGCGCCCGCCGCTCGAGCAGCAGGAACGCCGCGAGGAGGACCGACCCGGCGGCGAGCTGACCCACGGTGGCGCGGAGCCCCAGCCCTGCTGGTCCCCGCGCATCACGCCGTACCCGATCAGGCCCAGGGCGGCGATCAGCAGCACGGTCCCCGCCACGTCCGGCCGGGGCCGAGGGTCCGTACCCGGGGTGACCGGCCGGGAGCAGGCGGAACGCCCCGACGATCGCGCCGAGGCAGATCGGGAGGTTGACCAGGAACACCGCCCGCCAGCCGAAGGCCTCGACGAGGACCCCGCCCAGCAGCGGCGCGACCAGCCCGGCGGCGACGCTGGCCGACCCCCACACCGAGATCGCCAGGTCACGCGCCTCCCCGGTGTAGCGCTGCGAGAGCAGCGCCGGGCCGCCGCCATGAGGGTCGCCGCGCCGACGCCCTGCCCGACCCGTGCGGCCACGAGCACCTCCAGTGTCGGTGCGAGCCCGCAGACCAGCGAGGTCAGCGCGAAGACCGCCAGACCCGCGAGGTAGACCCGCCGCCGGTCGAGGCGGTCGGACAGGCTGCCGGCGATCTGCGTGACGGCGCCGAGGGTGAGCAGGTAGCCGACCACCACCCACTCCACCGCGCCGGGCCCGGCGCCGAGGTCGTCGCCGACGGCCGGGAGCCGATCGCGACGATCGTCATGTCGATGGTGCCCAACGACTGCCCGCGACCACCAGGGCCAGCACGCCGACACCGCCGGCGTCGCCGCGCAGCAGCGCCGCGCTCCTCACGTCGGCGACTCCACGCGGGGAGCCTACGTATGTGCTGACACCTCATTACAAACATGGTACAAAGGTCCATGACATCGCTCATCGCACTACTGCTCACCGCGGGTCTGCTCGCGGTCCTCCTCACTGGCCTGCGGCCCGCTCTCGACGCGGGCGTCGCACCGCCGCTGCCGGGCCCTGGCCCGGCGCGCGGGTCTCGAGCTCGACCGCTCACGATCGACGCCGTCGCCCCGCGCCCTCGTCCGGCGCAGCGTGGTCAGCACCCTCGGCGGCGTGATCGCGGGCGCCGGGATCGGATCTGGTACACCGCAGCCCTCTTCGACGTGCGCGGAGCGGTGGCGACCCTCGTGTGGACGGCGATCGCGGTCGTCGCGGGCCGGGCCGTCGCGCTCAGCGGGCTCGCCGTGACCGAGGGCCTGCGCATGCGTCGACCCACCGGACCGCGGGTCGCCCGGCGCTCGCGCCACGCCTCGGCGACTACCTCCACCCCCGCGAGGCCGTCCTGGCCGCCGTGCTGGCGCTCGCGCCGGCAGTGCTGCTGGTGGCGTGGCTGCTGCACCCGCCGGACCGGACCAGGCTCCCGTCTATCCCGCGCTCATCGGCCTCGGCGCCCTCGGCGTCGGCGCGGTCGTCGCGCGCCGGCTGCTCGCGGCACCCGTCGCGCCGTCACCGGACTGGACCTGGCCTGGGACGACGCGCTGCGCGCCCGAGCCCTGCGTGACCTCGCCGCGGCGATCGCCCTGCTCGGCGTCAGCTACGCGCTGCTCTCCACCTCCATGTACGCCCTCGTCCCCACCACACCCGCCGGTCGGACACCGCGAGCGCCTGGCTCACCCGCACTGCTGTGGGTACCGGCCGCGGCCACGGTCCTGCTCGCCCTCGCCGCAGGACCCGGCGGCCGGTTCCAGCGCCGGCTCTGGCCCGACACCCCGCGTGCCGCCCGGCAGGTGGCCTGATGACCCTGCTGCACCTCGACCCAGATTCCTGGGTCCCGCCCTTCGAGCAACTCCGCACCCAGATCACCGAACAGGCCCAGCAGGGTCTCCTCCGGGCGGGACACCGCCTGCCCCCGGTCCGACGCCTCGCAGGCGACCTCGGTATCGCCCCCAACACGGTCGCCCGCGCCTACCGCGAGCTCAGGCACGCCGGCGTCGTCGAGACCCGAGGACGACACGGCACCTTCGTCAACCCGCTGCCGGTCCCCGGCGAGGAGGCCGCCCACGACGCGGCGACCGCCTACGCCCACCGCCTCGTCGAGCTCGGGGTCGACCCCGAGCGCGGGACCGAGCTGGCCCGCACGGCCCTGCAGGCCGCGTACACCACCGCCGACCCGCGGACCGGCAGTGTCGGTGGGGCCTGACGGCCTGCCGTGCCCACGGGCACTCGCCGCACGGACGCCGGACCCTCCGACTCCAGGCTCTTGACCCTGACGCGACGTCGGGGTGTCTCGTCTGCGCCGCACCGGTCTCCGGGTGCGGGGAGGAGCCGCCGGTGACAGTCGTGAGGACCAGGCCCGATCGACCGGTGTCCGCTGGATCGCAGGGCGTCCGTGCGGCGGGGTTGGCACGATGTCCGGGCATGAGCTGGAGCACGCGCGAGGTGGCCGAACTCGCCGACACCACCGAACGCGCCGTCCGCCACTACCACCAGATCGGGCTGCTCGCCGAGCCCGAGCGGCGGGCGAACGGCTACAAGCAGTACGGCGTCGCGCACCTCGAGCGCCTGCTCCGGATCACGCTGCTCTCCGACCTCGGGTTCTCGCTGTCGCAGATCGCCGCGATGGGCGACGAGAAGGACCCGCCGGCCCACGCCCTGAGCGATCTCGACGCCGAGCTCGCCGCGACCCTCGACAGGTTGCAGAAGGCCCGCGCCCGGCTCGCCGTCATCGTCGACCCCCCGGTCGACGCCGACGTCCCCGTCGACCTCGCGGTCACCCGGGCCGCGGCGCGGGCGGGCCTGACCGACGCCGACCGCTCCTTCATGCTCGTGCTGACCCGCGTGCTGGGCCCGGGGGTGCTGGCGGCCTACGCCGAGTCCCTCGAGAGCTACCGGGCCGACCCGGCGACCGTCGAGTTCGACGAGCTGCCCGGCGACGTCGACGAGTCCACCCGCCAGGACCTGGCCGAACGCCTCGCCCGCCACACCCGGTCGTTGTGGGATCGCTACCCGGCGCTGCGGGAATGGGAGGTGCCGCGCGGTTCGCGGGTCGCCGTCGAGGCGGTCGACACCGCCGTGCGCGAGCTCTACAACCCGGCGCAGATCGACGTCCTGCGCCGCGCCCAGCTCGCGCTCGACGGCGTGCCGCTGCTCGGTCGCCCGCCCCGCCCGGTCGAGCGGAACGATCCGATGACCCGGCGCACCGATCCCCGACCCGGGACCGCGGTCGCCGTCCCGACCGCGAGTGGTTACGCCAGCTCGTCGCGATCCCGCCGGGACTGCTCGGCCTCCTGGTCCCCGGCGGCCGCTGCTCAAGGTGCTCGCGCTGTGGGACATCGTCGCCGTCGTCTACCTGGTCCTCACCTACCGGACCTACCGCACCACCGACCCGACGACGCTCCAGGCACTGGTGCGGACCGACCGACGAGGCCTCCTCGACCGGCTGTTCGCCAGCCCGACCCGGCAGTTCCCGGCGAGTGCCGCCGTGCTCGCGCTGACGACCACCCTCCTCGTGGTCCCGCAGGCTCGGCAGGCCCCGACCACCGTCACGCTCGCCCTCACGATCGGGGTGTGCGTGGTCGCCGTCCTGAGCTCGTGGGTGATGGTGCAGTTCGGGTTCGCCGTCGGCTACCTGACCCGGTTCGTCGAGCACGGCGGCCTGCAGGTCCCCGGCGACGAGGCCCCCGTGATGGTCGACTTCCTGTACCTCGCGGTCGCCGTCGGCACGAGTTTCGCCACACCCGACGTCACCGTCACCGACCGCCGGATGCGGCGCCACGTCCTGCGCCACAGCCTGCTGGCCTTCGCGTTCAACACCGTCATCCTCGCCTCGGCCGTCGCCGTCGCCAGCACCTTCAAAGGTCTTCGTGACCCGCACTCAGATCGACGCCGCGTCCTTCGTGGCCGGGCCGAGCTCGGGCCTCGTCGGGGGCGTTTTCCCGCCTCAGCGCCCTGGTCGGGCGCGGGGGCAGCGCCGCGGTCTTCCACGCCCGGGACGAGCTGCGGGGACGCGAGTCGCCCTCAAGGTCTTCGACGACGACGAGCTACGGCGCGAGACCTCCGTCCTCGCGGCACTGGCGCACCCGCGGTGGTCCTGATCCACGACAGCATCGGGCACCACGACGGGCACGACTACATCGTCATGGCTCTCGTCGAGGGCGGCTCGCTCGCGCGTCGACTCGCCGAACGCGGCGCGCTCGCGGCGCACGACGTCGTCGTCTGGGCGCGCAACTGTGCGCAGCCCTGGCGCGTGCACGCCTCGGGCGTCGTCCACCGCGACCTCAAGCCGGCGAACGTGCTGCTCGATCCCGACGGGCGGCGTTCTCTCGACTTCGGTACCGCCTCGATCGCCTCCGAGACCGCGACGACCAGGGGCGCCGAGGTCGCCGGGACGCCGAGCTACCTGTCACCGGAGCAGGTCCGCGGCACGCCGATCGGTCCGCCGACCGACATGTACGCGCTCGGCCTGCTGCTGCTGGAGTGCCTGACCGGCTCGCAGGAGTACCTCGGCCCTCCGATCGAGGCGGGCGGTGGCGCGCCTGTACCGGCGACCACGGGTCCCCTCCTCCGTACCCGCGCCGATCGCCGAGATCATCGACGCCCTCACCGCCGACGACCCGCCGGACGTCTCGATGCCGACGCCGCAGGCAGGGCCTGGCCCGCGCCGCGGTGGAACTCGGCCTCGACGACACCGAGACCCTCGCGCGTCCGGTCGCGCTCGACGCCCTCGCGCCGCCCCTCGAGACGACGGCCGACGCTGCCGCAGGACCTCGCGACCCCGTGCGAGGGCGCATCGTCGCCGTCTTCGCCAGCCTGGTCCTCGCGGCGACAGGTGTGGTCACCGCACTCGCGCTGAGCGGTGTCCTCCGCCCCGCAGACCCTGCCGGGGCCACCGTCGCCCCCGGCCCCGAGATCGTCCGTCGCCGAGCCACTCCGCACCACGCTCGTCGACGTCGTCGACGGCCGTCCTGACCGGCGCCGACCGCGAGAGCTCCACCCCGGCCGAGGAGCGGACGGAGACCTCGGCCCGCCGCCCGACACAGGACCAGGACCAGGACCAGGACCAGGACCAGGA
>JASUUL010000102.1:0-106083 GCA_030449875.1 Aegle marmelos | reverse complement strand
TCGCGCTGTCCTACGCCAAGGCCATCGGCGGCCTGCGCGCCGGCGGCATCAAGACCACGTTCCCCGAGGAGACCGAGACCGACCTGTTCGGCGAGCAGGCCGTGCTGTGCGGCGGCGTCTCCTCGCTCATCATGGCCGGCTTCGAGACGCTCACCGAGGCGGGCTACCAGCCGGAGGTGGCGTACTTCGAGTGCCTGCACGAGCTGAAGCTGATCGTCGACCTGATGTACGAGGGCGGCATCGCCAAGCAGCGCTGGTCGGTCTCCGACACCGCCGAGTACGGCGACTACGTCTCCGGGCCCCGCATCGTCGACGCCTCGGTCAAGGACCGGATGAAGCAGGTCCTCGGCGAGATCCAGGACGGCTCGTTCGCGCAGCGCTTCATCGACGACCACGACGCGGGCAGTCCCGAGTTCAACGCCCTGCGCGAGAAGGGTGCGAGCCACCCGATCGAGGCCGTCGGCAAGGACCTCCGCGGCCTCATGGCCTGGGTCAAGTCCGCCGACGATGACTACACCGAGGGCTCCGCAGCCCGCTGACGGGCCGATGGCACGCGCCGGGCGGCGTTCTCGCCGCTCGGCGCACGAAGTGCGCCGTCGCTCCTCGGCGGTTGCCCTGATCGGTGCCATCGTCCGGGACGAACGATGAGTGCGCCGGCTCTTCGGCGCTTGCCCTGCACGGCACTTGAAACGTCAGTCGGCGAGGCACCACTCGGCGGTAGGCGTCAGGCGGTCATCGTGATCGCGGCGGCGGGGTCGTCATCAGAACTGGCGCCCGCCGGGCGACGTCCCACGCGCGGGCCAGGCGCCGCACGGACTCCTCGAGCCGCTCGCGGTCGCGGGAGAACGGCAGCCGGAGCCGGTCCTCGCCGCCCGGTCCGACGAAGAAGCGCGGTCCGGCGGTCAGGAGGAGCCCCTCGTGCTCGGCGGCCGCGACGAGGGCCGTCGAGCGCCGCGCGGGCAGCTGCACCCACAGGCCCATGCCGCCGGGCGGGGGAGCGGCGGACCAGTCGGGCAGGTGCTCGCCCAGCAGCTCGAGCAGCCGTGCGCGTCCGTCGCGCAGCCGCGCGCGGTGCGCAGCCAGCACCTGGGCGCGCTGCTCGAGCAGGTCGACGAGCACCAGCTGGTCGAGCGCGGACGCTCCGAGGTCGGTGGCGTGCCGCCGTTGCAGCAGCGTGCGCGCGACGTCGTGCGGTGCGCGGATCCAGCCGAGCCGCAGACCGCCCCAGTAGCTCTTGCTCGCCGAGCCGATCGTCACCGCCGTGGGGTCGAGCACCGCGAACGGCGGCGGCAGGTCGTCCTCGGTGACGTCGAGGCACAGCTCGGCCATCGTCTCGTCGACGACGGCGGTCGTCGCGCTGCGCGCCAGCCGGCGCCCGAGCCGCTCGCGCACGTCCTGGCGCATCAGGGTTCCGGTCGGGTTGTGGAAGTCGGGCAGCAGGTGGGCCAGGCGCGGCTGAGCCCCGCGCAGCGTGGAGGCCCAGCCGGCGGTGTCCCAGCCGCCGTTGGGGAGCGGGACGGCCACCGGCCGGAGCCCCGAGGCCAACACCCCCTGGACGGCGTTCGGGTAGGTGGGGGAGTCCATCGTCACCCGGTCGCCGTGCGTCGGCGAGCGTGCGCAGCAGCAACGTCCAGGCCGCCTGCGCCCCCGCGGTCACCACGACCTGGTCGGGGTCGGTGGGCAGCCCGCGCTCGGTGTAGCGGCGGGCGAGCGCCTCGCGCAGCACGTCGACGCCGGCGAGGTGGTAGCCGCTGTGCGGGAGGTAGCGGGGGAGGGCCTCGACGGCGCGGGCCGCCAGGCTGCCGAGACCCGGGACGGCCTCGGACGAGGCGATGGTCCAGGCCAGACGTCGTCGCGGTCCTCGGTCGGGTGCATCGCCTCGGGGTCTCGTCGTGCCCGCCCGGCCGACCGGGGGGCGCACCACGCTGCCGCTGCCGCGGCGCGAGGCGACGTACCCGCGCTCGCGCAGGTCGGCGTACGCACGACCGACCGTCGTCCGGCTGGTCCCGAGCGCCTCGGTGAGAGCCCGCTCGCTCGGCAGCCGTGTCCCGGGTGCGAGCCGACCGTCGACGACGAGCAGGCGCACGCGGTCCGACAGACCGCGGTAGCCCGGACGGTCGCCGTCGTCCACCGCGAGCAGGTGGCGCAGTCGGGTCGCGGTCACGAGGGAGGTCGGCACGTGGACCACCTTCGCAGAAGTGGACGACGATAGGTAGGCCACCAGTGCGGGTCATACTGGGACGGTGACACGCACCCGCTCCCGAGCCCTACCGGCCGCCGGCCCTGTCGAGCCTCGGCCAGCTCCGCGCCGGCCGTCTCGGCTGACGCCGCCTGCCGCAGCTGGTCCTCGGCCTGCTCTACGGGTTCTCGATGGCGATGATGGTCCAGTCCGGTCTGGCCTCGACCCGTGGGACGTGCTGCACGAGGGCTGACCCACCACCTCCCGCTCACCTTCGGGCAGGTCGTGATCGCGTCGGCGCAGCGGTCCTGCTGCTCTGGATCCCGCTGCGGCAGTGGCCGGGCCTCGGCACCGTGCTCAACGTCGTGCTGATCGGCTGGCGGCCGACGCGGGCATCGCGGTGATCCCCGGCCCGACCACGTCGTGCTCGCGGGCGCGCTGCTCGTCGGCGGCGTCGTCCTGAACGGGCTGGCCGGCGCGCTGTACATCGGCACCCACCTCGGCTCGGGCCCCCGCGACGGGTCTGGCTGGCATCGTGCGCGTCACCGGGTGCAGCGTCCGGGTCGCGCGGACGGGCGTCGAGGTCGTCGTCCTCGTCGTCGGCTTCCTGCTCGGCGGCACGGTCGGGCTCGGCACCGTGCTCTACGCGGTCGGTATCGGACCGATCGTCCAGTTCTTCCTGCCGCGGGTGCAGGTGCGGCTCGACGTGCCCGCCGCGGAACCGACTGCACCCGTGCGCCGTCGGAGCAGTTTGAACAGGCGGGTCGACCCCTGCGGCCCTACCCTGGGACCGTCGGCCGGTGGCAGACCAGACCGCCGCGCCGACGAGGGGGACCGTGACGACCTGCCCGATCTGCTGGGCCACCCAGCCGCCCGGACGCCGCACCTGCGCGCGCTGCGGCGCCGACATGACCGCGCCCGGACCACAGCAGTCCGCACCGGGTCAGGGGCCGGGCGCCGTACCAGGGCCGCCGCCCGGCGGCCCAGCAGGGGCGCCAGCAGGCGGGTCCGCAGGGTCCGCCGCCCAGGGCCGCCGCAGGGAGGCCCGCCGCCCGCGCCGTCGTACGGGTACCAGCGCCAGCAGCCCGTCCGGCCCGCCGGCCCGGCTGGGTCGACCCAGCCCGCCGACCGGTCCGGCGGCCGCCGGGCCCCGGCGGTCCGTGGCCGACGCGGCGTCGGGTCGGCGGCGGGCGGGCTGTCCGTCGCGATCGCCGTGGTCGCGGTGGTCGTGGTCGGGGCCGTCCTGGCCGGCGGTGTCTTCCTGCTCGGCGACTCCCAGCGCGAGCCCCGAGCCGACCCCACCGCCACGCCCACCGAGACCGAGCCCACCGAGTTCGAGGACTTCGCCGACGTCTACGAGAGCGTCAGCTCCGGCGTGGCCCAGGTGCAGATCGACACCTGCCGCGGGGGCGGCACCGGCACCGCCTTCCTCGTCGAGCCCGACCTGGCGGTCACCGCGTACCACGTCATCGACGAGGCCACGTCCATCGAGCTCGACTTCGACGGCGAGGAGGTCGAGGGCACGGTCGTGGCGGCCGAGGAGGACGACGACCTCGCCCTGATCAAGCTGTCCGAGCCGATCGACGACGGCCACGTGTTCGAGCTCGCCGACGAGGAGCCGGTGACGGGCACGCGGATCGCCGCGATCGGGTTCCCGCTCGGGTCGCCGAAGACGCTCACCGAGGGCACCGTGTCGGGTCTCGACCGCGAGATCGTCGTCTCGGGCAAGCGCTACACCGGGCTGATCCAGACCGACACGGCGATCAACCCCGGCAACTCCGGCGGTCCCATCCTCGACATCGAGGGCAACGTCGTCGGCGTCGCCGATGCCGGACGGCTCGACGCGCAGGGCATCAGCTTCGTGGTGCCGAGCACCAAGGTCTCGCCGGTCACCGAGCTGTCGCAGGACCCGCGTCCGCTGGCAGTCCTGCTACTGACGCAGCCGGCCGTCAGCGGCGGGTGGCGAGGACGACCGAGGAGTCGGCCGCGACCATCACCTCGACCGCGACGAACCGCTCGTCGGTGAGCCACTGCTCGCGCAGGGAGTCGACCCGGCCCTCGTACATCGGGCGGCCAGGTGTGCGACGGCGTGAAGTCGTCGAGCACGGCGACGCCGCCCGGCTCCATCAGGTCGGCGACGGCGTCGACGGTGCGCTTGACGTCGCGCACGTCGACGAACAGCAGGGAGAACGGGGCGTGCTGCTCCAGCGTGCTCCAGTCACCGGCGGTCACCTCGACGTCGGGGACGTCGGCGAAGATCTCCTGCACCTGCTCGGCGAGGTTCGCGTCCAGCTCGGCGCTCACGACGCGTGCGCCCTCGGGCATCCCGCTGCTGATCCACGCCGAGCCGACGCCGCAGCCGGTGCCGAGCTCGGCGAGCGTGCCGGTGCGCGAGGCCGCCAGGCTGGCCAGCAGGCGACCGGTCTCGTTCCGGGTGGCGGTGATGAAGCCGAGCCGTCTCGACAGGTCCAGCGTGCGCGCGACGAGGGGCGGGACGTCGGCGGGCGCACTCACCCGCGCAGTCTCGCACGTCTCACGGAGCGGTCACTCCGTCTCGATCCGCGAGACGGCGCGAGCGGCTGACAGCGCGGGGCCGGCGTTACGGTCGACCATCATGCGGACGCTCGTAGTCATCCTCGATCGCCGCGGCGAGGCCTCGTAGGCCACCCTCGCCGCGGAGGCTCGGCGTTGGCCAGGGAATCCGCCGCGAGGACGACATCGCTACCCGCTCCATCTCGTCAGCAGGACGACCCCCAGGACGTGACCCGTCCGGTGGGCCGCGTGGCCCGGCGGACCCGGCCCACGCCGAGCCCCGTCCGCGCCCACCCGCACGAGCACGAGAGGCAGCACCTATGTACGACATGTACCCCGAGTGGGGACCCACGCACCGGCGCGACGACCCGGACCAGGCGACCGACGCCGTCCAGGTCGCGCTCGACCTGCGCGACAACGGCGGCGAGCGCCCCGACGACAACTGAGCCATGACCACCCCGCTCCTCGCCGTGCCGCCCGTCGATAGGGTCGCGCCATGAGCGAGGCGATCTCGCTGGCCGTCGTCCCCGGCGACGGCATCGGTCCGAGGTCACCGACGAGGCCCTCACGGTCCTCGACCAGGTGGCGCCCGGCACGACCTTCGACATCACCACGCGGCGGTTCGACCTCGGCGCCGAGCACTACCTCGCGACCGGCGAGGTGCTGCCGGACGAGACGCTCACCGAGATCGCCACCCACGACGCGATCGTGCTCGGCGCGGTCGGCGGCCGACCGGGCGACCCGCGGATCCCCGCCGGTCTGCTGAGCGCGGGCTGCTGCTGCGCCTGCCGGTTCGGGCTCGACCACTACGTGAACCTGCGTCCGACCCGGATCTTCCCCGGTGTCGTCTCGCCGCTCGCCGAGCCCGGCGAGGTCGACTTCGTGGTCGTGCGCGAGGGCACCGAGGGGCCGTACGCCGGCAACGGCGGCACGCTGCGCCAGGGCACGCCGCACGAGATCGCGACCGAGGTGAGCGTCAACACCGCGCACGGGGTCGAGCGGGTCGTCCGCTACGCCTTCGACCTCGCCGAGAACCGGCGCCGGCACCTCACCCTGGTCCACAAGACCAACGTGATCGTCCACGCCGGGAGGCTGTGGAGCCGGATCGTCGACGCGGTCGGCGCCGAGCACCCGACGTCGAGGTCGACTACCTGCACGTCGACGCGGCCACCATCTTCCTGGCCACCGACCCGGCCCGGTTCGACGTGATCGTCACCGACAACCTGTTCGGCGACATCCTCACCGACCTGGCCGCCGCGGTGACCGGCGGCATCGGCCTGGCCGCGTCGGGCAATCTCAACCCCGACCGGACCTTCCCGAGCATGTTCGAGCCGGTCCACGGCTCGGCGCCCGACATCGCCGGCCAGGGCAAGGCCGACCCGACCGCCGCGATCCTGTCGACCGCGCTGCTGCTCGACCACCTCGGGCCACCCGCGGCGGCCGCCGCCGTCGAGGCCGCCGTCGTCGCCGACCTCGCCGAGCGCGGCACCACGCCCGCGCAGCACCCAGGAGGTGGGCGACGCCGTCGCCGCGCGTCGCGCCTCCGGCGTACCTGGGGGTGACCGGCCCCCGGACCCGCCGTCCCGGACGACGCATCCCGTCCCTGCCTCCGAGAGTCCGTTACCGTGCACGACATGACCACCCCGAAGCCGTTCCAGCCACGCATCGAACCGGCGGCCGACGCCGTCGCCGACGCGCGGCGCGACGAGATCCTCGCCGATCCCGGCTTCGGCAAGCACTTCACCGACCACATGGTCCTCGCCGAGTGGACGCCCGACAGCGGCTGGTACGACGAGCGGGTCGTGCCGTACGGCCCGCTGTCGATCGACCCCGCCACGGCGGTCCTGCACTACGCGCAGGAGATCTTCGAGGGCCTCAAGGCGTACCGGCACGAGGACGGGTCGATCTGGCTGTTCCGTCCCGATCAGAACGCCGCCCGCATGCAGCGCTCGGCCGCCCGGCTCGCGCTCCCGCAGCTGTCGGCCGAGTGGTTCATCGGCTCGGTGGACGCGCTGGTGTCGGCCGACCGCGCCTGGGTGCCGTCCGGCGGTGAGAAGAGCCTGTACCTGCGGCCGTTCATGTTCGCCTCCGAGGTCTTCCTCGGCGTGCGACCCGCGCAGCACGTCACCTACGCCGTCATCGCCTCGCCGGCCGGCCCGTACTTCAAGGGCGGCCTGAAGCCGGTCTCGATCTGGCTGTCCGAGCACTACGCGCGCGCGGGCTCCGGCGGCACCGGTGCGGCCAAGTGCGGCGGCAACTACGCCGCCTCGCTGCTGCCCCAGAGCGAGGCCGCGCAGCACGGGTGCGACCAGGTCGCCTTCCTCGACGACCGCGAGCACCGCTACGTCGAGGAGCTCGGCGGCATGAACCTGTACTTCGTGCACGCCGACGGTCAGATCGTGACGCCGGCCTCGGACTCGATCCTCGAGGGCATCACCAAGGACTCGATCCGCACGATCGCCGCCGACCTCGGCCACGAGGTGGTCGAGCGTCCCTTCGAGGTCCAGGAGTGGAAGGACGGCGTCGCGTCGGGCCGGATCACCGAGGTCTTCGCGTGCGGCACCGCCGCCGTCGTCACCCCGGTCGGCCGGCTCGCGTGGGTCGGCGGCGAGGCCGCCGCACCCTCGTCGACAGCAGCCGGACCGAGGATGCACCGCGTGCCGCTCACCGCCGGCGCTCCCGGCGGCGTCACCCCGGGTCGACCTCCAGGTCGGCGTCGCGTCGGCGACCCGCGCGGGATCGTGGCCGAGGCGTCCCCGTACCGCGCGACGTCGCGGAGCCCTCCGACCGGGTCACGGCCGCCACTCGAGCACGGTGACGCCGACGGCTCGTGCACCGGCGCGGGCCTCGTCGGACTGGCCGCACCACAGCGGGCAGGCCGAAGTCGACGTCGTGGTGAGGACGTCGGTGCCGTCGGCGAACAGCGCGACGGTCGCCGGGTCGTCCGCCGCAGCACGACGACGAGGAGCCACGCTCGGCGGCGCGCGTCGTAGCGCCCGGTGGGCAGCGTGACGTCGACGCTGCGCTCCAGCGTCGGGTCGTCTCCGCCGGCCGACGCATCGCCGTAGCCACGGGCGACGTCCCGCAGGGTGATGGTCGCCGGGCCGACGGGGTCGCGCGCGTCGGGCCACTCGAGGAAGCACGACCACCTGCGCGACGCCGACCAGCACGGCGTCGTGCATGGCGAGCGGGCCGACGTCGTCGACCGTGGTTGCGCACACCAGCTCGACGGCAGGCCGAACCGGACGAGGCCGTGGTGGCGGACGGAGCCGTCGGCGACCCAGCCCGCCATGTCGCGCAGGAACGCTCGTGGTCGCTCGAAGACGAACCAGTGCATGAGCGCGGGCGCGACCCGCGGGGCCCCGTCGCGTTGTACTGCGAGACCACCCGCGGGACGACGAGGTCCAGCACGACGCCTCGAGTCGCGCCGCCCACGTTCTCGGCCAGACGTCGACGCCGCGGCGCGGCCGCCCCGGGTCGGCCTCGCGGTGGTCGAGCGCGGGCGGCTCGTCGCGCGGAGGCGCACTTGACGACCGGCGAGCCGGCCGGGCCCTCCGGAGGCGTCGACCGAGCGCCCGGGGTCCGCCGCGGCCGCGGGCGAGCAGCAGCGAGGGCGGCGGCATCGGGCAGCGGGACGTCGGCCGCCGCGTCGAGCACGCGGACCGCGCGGACGCGCCCACTCCGCCGGTGTAGGCGACGGCGACCACGAACGTCGGGCAGCGCGACTCGACGGGCACGGCCCACCATCACGTCGCCGACGGGCTGACAGGCACGATCCCGCAGTCGATGCTCGGCAGCACCCGTGCGCACCCGTACGGCCACCATCATTCGCCAGCGACGCGGGCGGCGGTCTGACTCCCACCCCGAGTCCGACGCGCCACCTCCTGTACCCACGGGAGGTTTTTTTGTGCCCGCACCAGCGACCGTCACCGAGGAAGCCCCGTGAGCAGCCACCAGCCGACCGACGCGTTCCACGTCTACGACACGACCCTGCGCGACGGCGCGCAGCAGGAGGGTCTCAACCTCTCGGTCGCCGACAAGCTGCGGATCGCCCGCCAGCTCGACGACCTCGGCGTGGGGTTCATCGAGGGCGGCTGGCCGGGCTCGAACCCCAAGGACACCGAGTTCTTCGCCCGCGCCCGCACCGAGCTGCAGCTGCGGCACGCCGTGCTGGTCGCCTTCGGCGCCACCCGGCGCGCGGGCGTGGCCGTCGGCCGACGAGCCGCTCGTCGCAGCCCTGCGCGACTCCGGGGCGAGCGTCGTCACCCTGGTCGCCAAGTCGCACGATCGGCACGTCGAGCTCGCCTTGCGCACCACGCTCGAGGAGAACCTTGCGATGGTGCGCGACACCGTCGCCCACCTCCGTGCCGGCGGCCAGCGGGTCTTCGTCGACTGCGAGCACTTCTTCGACGGGCACCGTCTCGACCGCGGGTACGCCCTCGAGGTCGTCCGCACAGCGGCCGAGGCGGGCGCGGCCGTCGTCGTCCTCTGCGACACCAACGGCGGGATGCTGCCCGCCTGGGTCGGCGAGGTCGTCGCCGACGTCGCCGCCAGCACGGGCGCGCGCCTCGGCATGCACGCCCACAACGACACCGGGTGCGCGGTGGCGAACACGCTGGCCGCCGTCGAGGCCGGGGCGACGCACGTCCAGGGCTGCCTGAACGGCTACGGCGAGCGCACCGGCAACGCCGACCTGGTCACGGTCGTGGCCAACCTGGAGCTGAAGCTCGGACGCCCGGTGCTGCCCGGGGGAGCGCTGCGCGAGGCCACCCGGGTGGCGCACGCCGTCGCCGAGGTCACCAACTATCCACCGGCCGCACGCCAGCCGTACACGGGCGTCTCGGCGTTCGCGCACAAGGCCGGTCTGCACGCGAGCGCGATCAAGGTCGACCCCGACCTCTACCAGCACGTCGACCCCGCCCTGGTCGGCAACGACATGCGGCTGCTCGTCTCGGAGATGGCCGGTCGCGCCACCATCGAGCTGAAGGGCAAGGAGCTCGGCTTCGACCTGAGCGGCGACGGCGAGCGGCTGGCCCGCGTCACCGAGCGCGTCAAGGACCTCGAGCGCCAGGGCTACACCTTCGAGGCCGCCGACGCCAGCTTCGACCTGCTGCTGGCCGAGGAGGTCGAGGGCGGCCGGCCGTCCTACTTCGACGTCGAGTCGTGGCGTGTCATCACCGAGTCGTCGGCCTCGGGCGACGAGGCGCAGTCCGAGGCGACGGTCAAGCTGACCGCGGCGGGACGCCGGATCGTCGTCACGGGCGAGGGCAACGGACCCGTGAACGCGCTCGACCACGCGCTGCGCCAGGCGATCGAGCAGGCCTGGCCGGCGGTGAGCCGCTTCCACCTCACCGACTACCGGGTCCGGATCCTCGACCAGGGCCACGGCACCGACGCGGTGATCCGGGTCCTCATCGAGACCACCGACGGCACCGACTCGTGGACGACCGTCGGCGTGGGCCCCAACATCGTCGAGGCCTCCTGGGAGGCCCTGCTCGACTCGGTGGTCTACGGGCTGCCGACGGCACGAGGTCGCCGGCCCCGGCCTGACCGGGCTCGGGGGCTCAGGGGAGTGTTCGGCGAGCACCCGGTCGTGGTCGGCGACGAGCCGGTCGCGCAGGACGGCGGCGCGGTCGACGAAGGCCCGCTGGTGCCGCACGTACTCCTGCTTGCCCGCGGGGTCCTCGATCCTGATCGGCTGCGAGGTCGTGGGGACCGCAGGTCGTAGGGCGAGGCGCGCATGTCGACGAGCGGACGTCGGCCGCGAGCTCGAAGCAGTCGAGCAGCAGCGGCGAGTCGCCGTACGGCGCGAGCTTGGAGGCCCAGCGGTACAGGTCCATCGTCGCGTGCAGGCAGCCGGGCTGCTCGAGGTCGGGCTGCGTCGCTCGGGTGGGCTGCACCTCGTTGAGGTCGCGGCTGCTCGGGCTGAAGAACCGGAACGCGTCCACGTGGGTGCAGCGGACGCGGTGCGACTCGGTGACGGCGTCGGTGCCGGACTGGCCGAGCCGCAGAGGCAGGCCGTGGCGCCGGCCGTGCTCGTCGCCGCGGTGCACCATCGCCCACTCGTGCAGCCCGAAGCAGTCGAGGCGAGGTGGTCGTCCGGCGGTGCGGACCATCAGGTCGCGCGCCCAACGCAGTCCGTCACGACGCCGCTCGAGGCGGCCGAGGTCGAGCGTCACGACGTCGCCGTCGCGGTGGTACGCGGCCAGCGCCGCGTACTCCTCGGCGCCGTCGGCCGCGAGGTGGCGGCCGACGCCCGGGTGCCAGCGCGCGAGCTTGGCGGGCTCGTGGGGGTAGTAGTCGAACAGGAAGTCCCACACCGGGTGGGGTTCGCCGGCCGCGCGGCGTGCGAGGGGGGGGAGGGTCCAGCGCTCGGCGCGCTCGCGGTGCGCCGCTGCCAGCGGCCGCCACTCCTGCGCCTCCAGCACCCGCTCGCGGGTGCGGGGCGCGGTGGTCACCGCGCGCAGTCGGCGCAGACGCCGAAGATCTCGACGGTGTGGCTCACGTCGACGAAGCCGTGCTGCCGGCGGTCTTCTCGGCCCACGACTCGACGGTGGGTCCCTCGACCTCGACGGTGCTGCCGCACTCGCGGCACGTGAGGTGGTGGTGGTGCTCGGTGCTGCACCGGCGGTACAGGACCTCGCCGTCCTCGTTGCGGAGGGCGTCGACCTCGCCGGCGTCGGCGAGGGCCTGCAGGTTGCGGTCCACCGTCGACAGGCCGACGGCCTCGCCGCTGTGACGCAGCCGGTCGTGGATGTCCTGGGCGCTGGCGAACGCGTCGAGTTCGGCCAGGATCGAGGAGACGGCGCGGCGCTGGCGCGTGGTGCGCACGGGCGCGGACGGCGTCATGCGCCCACCGTACTGTCCCGGACCGGCGACGGCGTGGGACGCGACGGCGTCGCCGCGTGCAGGAGGGCGCCCATCGGTGCGGTCGCCGGAAGAGCGCCAGCGCCAGCACGACGATGGTCGGGCCCGGCTGCACGTCGAGGTAGAAGCTCGAGCCCACCCCGGCCACCGCGGCCACGGTGCCGATCGCCATGGCGAGGGCGAAGGTCACCCGGAAGCTGCGGGTCAGCTGCTGCGCCGTCGCCACGGGCACCACCATCAGCGCCGAGACCAGGAGCAGCCCGACGGTGCGCATCGCCACGGTGACCGTGACCGCCGCGAGCACCGCGATCAGCAGCCCGTAGAAGCGGACCGGCACCCCGCTGACGCGTGCGTGCTCCTCGTCCTGGCAGACCGCGAACAGCTGCGGTGCCAGCCCCACCGCCAGGACCAGCACGACGACCGCGAGCACGCCCACGACCACCAGGTCGGCGTCGCTGACGGTGGTGATGGCGCCGAAGAGGTAGTTGTTCAGCTGGGCCGCCGAGCCACCGGCGAGGTTGGTGAGCAGCACGCCGCCGGCGATGCCGCCGTAGAAGAGCAGGGCGAGCGCGACGTCGCCGCTGGTGCGGCCGTACACGCGCAGGAGCTCGATCACGATCGACCCCGCCGCCGCGACGACGACCGCGGTCACCAGCGGGGCCGTGCCGGTGAGCAGACCGAGCGCGACGCCCGTCAGCGCGACGTGTCCGATCCCGTCGCCGAGCAGGGCCAGCCGTCGCTGGACCAGGTAGGTGCCGACCGCCGGTGCCGTGAGGCCGGTCAGGACCGCGGCGAGCAGCGCGCGCATGAAGTCGTAGTCGAGCAGCTCGATCACGAGCGGCCCCCGAGGTCGCCCCGCGGCCGCGACGCCGACCGTGGGCGGTGCGCGGCGACGACGGGTCGGAGTGGTGCGGGTGGTCCTGCGCGTTCGGCTCGCCGAGCGAGTGCCGGTAGTCGCCGTCGAAGTCCACGACGCCGTCGCGCAGGACGACCGCGCGGTCGACGAGCGGCGCGAGCGGGCCGAGCTCGTGCGCGACCATCCAGATCGACGGCCCTCGCGCAGGAGCGCGGCGAACAGCCCGGCGAGGACCTCCTGGCTCCGTGGTCGACGCCGGCGGTGGGCTCGTCCATCACCAGCAGGTCGCAGCTCCCGGCGAGAGCGCGCGCGATCATCACCCGCTGCTGCTGCCCTCCGGAGAGGTCCGCGACGGCCCCGCGGGCGCGGTCGGCGAGACCGACCAGCGTGAGGGCGTCGGCCACGGCGCGACGGTCGCGCGGCTCGGCAGCCCGACCAGGCGACGGCGGGCGCGTGCCGCTGGACGACCTCCTGGACCGTCGAGGGCACACCGGCGACGGCCGAGGAGCGCTGCGGGACGTAGCCGAGCCGCGAGCCAGTCGCGGAACCGCGCGACCGGGGTGCCGAACAGCAGCGCCTCGCCCGAGGTGAGCGGCGTCAGGCCCGACCGCGGCGCGCATCAGCGTCGTCTTGCCCGAGCCGTTGGCGCCGAGCAGGGCGACGAACTCGCCGGTGCCGACCCGCAGGTCCGCGCCGTGGACGACGGGGCGGCCGCCGAGGTGCACGGTGACGTCGGAGAGCGCCACCGGGTCGGCCGGCGGCGCGCTCACGGACGTCTCACGAGCAACGGTTGGCCTTCTGGATGGCGGCGAGGTTCTGGCGCATGAGGGTCAGGTACGTCTCGTCCGCGGTCTCGTCGGTCAGACCCTCGATCGGGGACAGCGTAGCCGTCTGTGCGCCGGTCTCCTCGGCCACCGTGCGCGCGATCGCCGGACTGACGAGCTCCTCGGTGAACACGGTCGTGATGCCGTCGCGGCGCACCAGGTCGGTGATCTCGGCGAGCTGCGAGGCCGACGGCTCGTTGCCGGGCTCGAGCCCGGCGATCGGGACCTGGCGCAGGTCGTAGGCGCGGGCGAGGTAGCCGAACGCGTCGTGGCTGGTGACGATGTCGCGCGACGCGCAGCGGGCCAGGCCGGTCTCGAAGGCCTGGTCGAGCTCGGTGAGCTGGGCGGTGAAGGCCTCGGCGTTGGCGCGGTACTCCGCCTCGCGATCGGGGTCGAGCTCGCTCAGCCGGTCCGCGACCGCGGTGGTGATCGTGACCATGTGGGCCGGGTCGAGCCAGACGTGCGGGTCGACGCCGCCGTGGTCGTGCCCGTGGTCGTGGCCCTCCTCGCCCTCGTGGTCGTGGTCGTGGTCCTCCTCGGCCTCGTGGTCGTGCCCGTCCTCGCCCTCGGCGGCGTGGTCGTGGCCCTCCTCGTCCTCGGTCTTGACCAGGGTGACGACGTCGGCGACGTCGAGCCGCTTGTCACCGGGGAGGTCGCCCTGCTCGACCGCCTCGTCGACCGCGGCCTGGAAGCCGGTCTCGTAGACGACCAGATCGGCGTCCTGCACGTCGGCGACCTGGCGCGGCTTCAGCTCCAGGTCGTGCGGCTCGGTGCCGGGGCTCGTGAGGTTCTCGACCTCGACCGAGCCGCCTCCGACCTGCTCGACGACGTAGGCGAAGGGGTAGAAGGACGCGACGACGCGGGGACCAGAACCCGCGTCACCGGCACCCCCGCCACCGTCGCCGCACGCGCTGAGGACCAGTGCGCACGACGCGACGACACCGAGCAGGACGGAGGACGTCTTGTTCATGAGGATCATTCTCAAGACTGTCGGGAACCGTTGTCAAACCGGTGACGACGCGGCCGTTCGTCCACGCCAGCGCGACATCGCGCCGCCGACCGTCCGGATGTCGACGCCGTGGGCATCCAGTCGGAAGTCGCCAGATCTGGGGACGTCAGGACGACGGAGCTCGACGGCGGGAGACGAGGATCAGACCGGCGAGGACGCCCATCGCGACGGCATCCGCAGCAGACCGGCCGCGGCGGTCGGCCGCGGCCCAGGAGAACGTGGACGCGAGGAACGCGTCGCCAGCAGCGAGCAGGAGGCCGAGCGCGGCGGGATCGCGACCGCCGGCATCGTCGCTCACGGGGCCATCAGGCCCACCAGCGCCAGCACCAGCACGACCGCGGGCACCACGAGCCGGGCAGCGAGCGCGAGGACGCAGCATCGCAGTGGCTCAACGGCGCCGCGACGCCCCCGGCCCACCGAACGGGAGGAACGCGACGGCATGGTCGGGTCGCATGGCGGCTGCCCATCAGCCCGACGCGACCAGCACGGTCCAGCGCCGGCACCACCGGCGCGCGCGCGCATGCCTGTCGCCCGGCTCGGCGCAGACTCGAGCTGGGGCATCCGCGATGGTCCCCGGGTCCCACCGGAGCGACGCGCCATGCTGAGATGCCCATGGGTCGCCGCGCTACCGGGCCGAGCGCCGGGATGCCCTGAGCCGAGACGAGCGGTCAGCGTTCGCGCCGCGCCGAGGCCGCCCTGCCGCTGCGCGTGCTCGCCGGGCGGGGCTTCACCGGCGGCGAGGTCGGGCAGAACGTGGACGATCCCGCGCTCTGGTCGCTCGTCACGCGGTGGGTCGACGTCGGCTCCTACCGACGCGGTCTCGGCGGCTACGAGTCCAAGACGGTCGTCGTGCCGCTGCTGTCGCTCGCGATCGACGAGCCCAGCGCCTATCGGGTGGTCGTCCAGTGGTCGCGACCGACCGTCGATAGCCTGGCCTGACGCCCACGGGCGCGGGACGCCACGGCGTCCGCACGTGCCCGCCGACATCCAGCCGGAAGGAGCGGACCGACGCCACCACGCTCGACAACGTCATCAGCCTCTGCAAGCGGCGGGGATTCGTCTACCCCTGCGGGGAGATCTACGGAGGCACCCGCTCCGCCTGGGACTACGGCCCGCTGGGCGTGGAGCTCAAGGACAACATCAAGCGTCAGTGGTGGCGCTCGATGGTGCAGAGCCGCGACGACGTCGTCGGCCTCGACTCCTCGGTGATCCTCCCCACCGCCGGTGTGGGAGGCCAGGGCCACCTCGCCGCGTTCGTGGACCCGCTGACGGAGTGCCAGAGCTGCCACAAGCGGTTCCGCCAGGACCACCTGCAGGAGGAGTACGCCGAGCGCAAGGGCCTCGACGACCCCGATGCCGTCGCGATGGCCGACGTGCCGTGCCCGAGCTGCGGCACCCGCGGCGCCTGGACCGAGCCCCGGATGTTCAACGGCCTGCTCGAGACGCACCTCGGCGTGGTGAGGTCCGAGGAGGGCAAGCACTACCTGCGGCCCGAGACTGCGCAGGGCATCTTCGTCAACTTCGCCCTCGTCATGGGCAGCGCCCGCAAGAAGCCGCCGTTCGGCATCGCCCAGATCGGCAAGAGCTTCCGCAACGAGATCACGCCCGGCAACTTCATCTTCCGCACCCGCGAGTTCGAGCAGATGGAGATGGAGTTCTTCGTCGAGCCCGGCACCGACGCCGACTGGCACCAGCGCTGGATCGAGACCCGCACCCGCTGGTACACCGACCTCGGCATCGATCCGGACAACCTGCGCGAGTACGAGCACCCGCAGGAGAAGCTGTCGCACTACTCCACGCGCACCGTCGACCTGGAGTACCGCTTCGGCTTCGCAGGATCGGAGTGGGGCGAGCTCGAGGGCATCGCCAACCGCACCGACTTCGACCTCTCCACCCACGCCGAGCACTCCGGCAAGGACCTCTCCTACTTCGACCAGGAGAAGAACGAGCGCTGGACGCCCTACGTCATCGAGCCCGCGTCCGGCGTGAACCGCTCGTTGATGGCCTTCCTCATCGACTCCTTCCACGTGGACGAGGCCCCGAACACCAAGGGCGGCGTCGACAAGCGCACCGTGCTGAAGCTCGACCCGCGCCTCGCGCCGATCAAGGTCGCCGTGCTGCCCCTGTCGCGCAACGAGCGGCTGACGCCGCGGGCCCGTGAGGTGGCCGCCGACCTGCGCACCGCGTGGAACGTCGACGTCGACGACGCCCAGGCGATCGGCCGCCGCTACCGCCGCCAGGACGAGATCGGCACGCCGTACTGCGTGACGGTCGACTTCGACACCCTCGAGGACGACGCGGTCACCATCCGCGAGCGCGACCAGATGACGCAGGAGCGCGTCTCGCTGGACCGGCTGCGCGGCTACCTCGGCGAGCGCCTCGTCGGCTGCTGACCGACCGCGGCGGGGTCGATCGGGCGGCGGCCGGCGGGTGAACCGCCGTGCGGTCGGTCCACGCCGGCGCCCTCGTCGGCGAGGATGTGCGCGTGCACCCGACCCCGGCAGTCGGCGCGATGGCTCGGGGCCTGCCAGCTGCGAGGCCGTCCGAGCCGCGACCGGCTGACCGACCGGTGACGCCGACGGGCCGACGGTCCGACCGACGCGCCCACGTCGACGCCAGCCGACCGCGGGCCGCCCCACGACGCCCGGTCCGTCGCTGACCCCCGGTGGCACCGACCTCGAGCCCGGCGGTCCCGCGACGGTCCTGCTCCGCCGCGGCACCGAGCAGGCCGCGGTCGCCGACGTGACGGTGCTGTCCGCGGTGCCGGGGGCGGCCTCGGACCTCGCCGACTTCAGCCTCGACGGTGCCACGCCCTCTTCGACGCCCTGGTACGTCCGCGTCCGCGTCGTGGACCGTGGTCTGGGTCCGCTCGGCGGCGCCACCGTCCCGCTGACCGGCCTCGACGCCGACGGCGGCCGGTGGCCGGTGACCCCGCTCGTCGGCAACCTGCCGACCTGCCCGCAGAACACCCTGCCGCCGACGCTGGCGACGGCTCGACAGGCCGAGCTGCCTGCTGTTCCTGCTGCCGCCGCAGGCGGCCGTCCCTCGATCGTCGCTCACGTCGTCCCTGGCTCCGGCGCCCGATCACCTGGCGGCTCCCGGCCGCCCGCCCCCGACGCAGCCGACGGCACCGCCGGCCACCGCACGCCACGGCGCCCGCGACGCCGCCGAGCACCTCGCCGACGACGACCCCGACCCCCGATGTCACGCCCCCCGTGACGGATGTCAGGGGACGGCTCGTGACGACCGGCACGGGCTCGCGACCCGCCGGCCGGGCTCGTGGCATGACGAGGACAGACCACCACCCCCGGCGGTGCGGATCAGCGCCGCCACCAAGACGTTCGGCCCGGTCACCGCGGTCGACGGCCTCGACCTGGACATCGAGCCCGGCGAGGTCGTCGCGCTGCTCGGCCCCAACGGTGCCGGCAAGACCACGACCATCGACATGATCCTGGGCCTCGCCCGGCCCACGTCCGGTCTGGTCGAGGTCCTGGGCGGACCACCGGCGGAGGCGGTCCGCCTGGGTCGGGTCAGCGCCGTCATGCAGACCGGCGGGCTGCTCAAGGACCACGGTCGCCGAGACGTGCGCTTCGCGGCGTCCCGCCACCGCCCGTCCGTCCGGTCGAGGAGGTGCTGGGCGCCGGGGGTCTGGGCGACCTCGGACCGCCGGTCAAGGGCTGCTCCGGGCGGGGAGCAGCAGCGGCTGCGGTTCGCGATGGCCCTGCTGCCCGACCCGCGCCTGCTCGTGCTCGACGAGCCCACCACGGGCATGGACGTCGCGGGCCGTCGCGACTTCTGGTCCGCCATGCGCGAGGACGCCGGGCGCGGACGCACGGTGCTGTTCGCGACCCACTACCTGGAGGAGGCCGACGCCTACGCCGACCGGGTCGTCCTGGTCCGCCGGGGACGCATCGTCGCCGACGGCACCGCCGCGGAGGTCAAGGCCCTCGCCGCGGGCCGCACCGTCCGGGCAACCCTGCCCGGTGCCGACACCGAGGCGATCGCGGCGCTCGAGGGGGTCGAGTCGGTGGAGGCCCGCGGCGAGTCCGTGCTGGTCCACGCCGCCGACACCGACTCCGTCGCCCGGTGGCTGCTGACCCGGACCGCCGCGCACGACGTGGAGATCACCGCGCGCAACCTCGAGGACGCGTTCGTCGCCCTCACCGCCGACGACGCGACCGGGGTCGCGGCGGACGTCCCGACCCGCGAAGGAGCACTCGCATGACCGCCACGACTGCACCGACCCAGCGACGCACGCCGCCGCTCGGCGGCTTCTCCGGCACCATCGTCGGCCTCGAGCTGCGACGGTTCCTGCGCAACCGGCGCTCGCTGATCTTCACCCTGGTGGTGCCGCCCGCGTTCTTCCTGCTGTTCGGCACCTCCGGCGACCTGCGGTCCCAGCAGGCGGCCGACGGGGTCAACGTGACCGCGTGGGTGATGATCTCGATGGCCGTGTACGGCGCCATGATCGCCACCACGAGCGGCGGTGCCAGCGTCTCGGTCGAGCGGGCGCTCGGCTGGAGCCGGCAGCTGCGCCTCACGCCGCTCGAGCCGGTGGCGTACGTCGGCGTCAAGGTGATCGTGGCGATGACCGCCGGCTCGCCTCGGTCGTGGCGGTGTGCGTCGCCGGCGAGCTGTCGGGCGCGACGATCCCGGCGGCGACGCTCGTCGAGTGCGCGGTCATCGCCTGGCTGTGCTCGGCCCTGTTCGCCGCGTTCGGCCTGTTCGTGGGCTACCTGCTCCCCAGCGACAACGTCATGCAGGTCGTCGGCCGCTGCTGGCGCTGCTGTCGTTCGCCGGCGGGCTGTTCGTCCCGTGCGCAGATGGGCGACGTCTTCGCCTCGATCGCGCAGTGGACGCCGGTCTACGGCGTCGGCGTGCTGGCCCGCCACCGATCGGGACCGACGAGAGCGTGGTCGTCGCGGTCGCCAACGTCGTCGCGTGGACGATCGTCTTCGCCGGCGGTGCCGTCTGGCGGTTCCGCCGGGACACCGCACGGGTGTGACCCGGGCTCGAACGGGCTCGGCGCGGCGTACAGTCCCGGCGTGGACGCCGTCTGAGCCTCGTGGCCCGCGGGACGCCGACGCGCCGCGGGTCGCCGACCAGCGTCGGACCCCCTGGGGGCTCGGACGCTGGTCGGCGCCGGGCTGGCTGTTCTACCACTGGGCAACCCTGGTCGGCGGGATCTGGCTGTTCTACCTGGCCGATCCGCTGCAGGTGGTGCTCGCCCTCGGTGGGTGGCAGCGCGTCACCGGCGTCGCGCTGCTCGTCGCGTTTGCCGTCGTCTACCTCGCGGCGCTCCGCCTGACCGGCCCGATCCGGCAGCCGGCACGGCGCCGGGACGAGCTGTGGCAACGCACGACCTGCCTGGCGCTGCTGCTGGTGCTCGTCCTGGCGCTCGTGCCGCTGGCCGGGGACACGGGTCTGACCGGCATCGTCTTCGTCGCCGCCCTCACCATGGGCACGCTGCCCGCCCGGGCGGCGTGGCTGTGCTGCGGCCTGCTGTTCGCGGCGACCGAGGGCGTGCTGCGCCTCGTGCCGGGCTGGGAGGACCACGGCATCGGGCTCGGCGTGGTGCTCGCCTCCCTCGCCGTCTGGGGCTTCCGGGTCGCGGCCACCCGCGGGCAGGAGCTCGTCCAGGCCGAGCGTGAGGTCGCCGACCTCAGCCTGCAGGAGGAGCGCTCGCGGATCGCGCGCGACCTGCACGACATCCTCGGCCACTCGCTCACCGTGGTGACCGTCAAGGCCGAGCTGGCTCAGCGCCTCCTCGACGTCGACCCCGAGCGGGCGCGGGTCGAGCTGGCCGACCTCGAGCGGCTGTCCCGCGACGCGCTGGCCGACGTGCGGCAGACCGCGCTCGGCGGCGCGGCGTCTCGCTGCCCGGCCGAGATCGCCGCGGCCCGGTCGGCGCTGGAGTCGGCCGGGATCGCCGCCGACCTGCCCACGGTCACCGACGAGGTGCCCAGCCGGTGCGCGAGCTGTTCGCGTGGGCCGTGCGCGAGGGCGTCACCAACGTCGTGCGGCACAGCGGCGCCCGCACCTGCCGGGTCTCGGCCCCCACGGACGCCTGGAGGTCGTCGACGACGGCGCGGGCCCGATGCGCACGCCCCGACGGGCACGGGCTGGACGGCCTGCGCGCGCGTGCGCGCCAGGCCGGGCGACCGTCGTCACCGGCCCGGCCGACGACGGCCCGGGTTCCGCCGCTCGTGGTGCGGGTGCCGCGGTGAGCGCAGCCCGTCCGGCTGCTGCTGGCCGACGACCAGGGCCTGGTGCGCGGCGCGCTGGGCCGCTGCTCGAGCTGGAGCCCGACCTCGACCGTCGTCGCCGAGGTCGGCCGCGGCGACGAGGTGGTCGAGCGGCCGCGACGCGGACCGAGCCCGACGTCGCCCTGCTCGACGTCGAGATGCCGGGCCTGGACGGCGTGGCCGCGACGCGGGCGCTGCTCGCGGCCCGCCCGTCGTGCCGGGTCGTGGTGGTCACGACCTTCGGGCGGCCCGGCTACCTGCGCCAGGCGATGGAGGCGGGCGCGAGCGGGTTCGTCGTCAAGGACACCCCAGCGCGCCAGCTGGCCGACGTCGTGCGCCGGGTGCACGCGGGACTGCGGGTCGTGGACCCGGCGCTCGCCGCGGACTCGATGGCCCAGGGGGAGACGCCGCTGACCGCGCGCGAGGGAGAGGTGCTGTCGGCCGCCCGCGACGGCGGGACGGTCGCCGACGTCGCCCGCGCGCTCTCGCTGTCCGAGGGCACCGTGCGCAACCACCTGTCGTCGGCCATCGGCAAGACGGGCGCGCGCACGCGGGCCGAGGCGGTCCGGATCGCCGAGGAGAACGGCTGGCTGCTCGGCCGCTGAGACCGTGCGTGGTCACGGCTTGCGATGATGGGGCGGTGAGCCTCCCGACCGCGCTGCGCCTCGGCGACGTCGAGGTCGCCCCGCCGGTCGTGCTCGCCCCGATGGCCGGCGTCACCAACGCCGCGTTCCGGCAGCTGTGCGCCGAGCAGGGCGCGGGCCTCTACGTCTGCGAGATGATCACCTCCCGCGGGGTCGTCGAGGGCGACCGCACGAGCCTGTCGATGCTGCGCTTCGCCGAGGCCGAGACGGTCCGCTCGGTCCAGCTCTACGGCGTCGACCCGACGTACGTCGGCAAGGCGGTCGAGATCCTGTGCGGCGAGCACGGCGTCGACCACGTCGACCTGAACTTCGGGTGCCCCGTGCCGAAGGTGACCCGCAAGGGCGGGGGAGCGGCGCTGCCGTGGAAGGCCGGGCTGCTGGCCGAGATCCTGGACGCCGCCGTCGGTGCGGCGGCGCCGTACCGCGCGCCGGTGACGATGAAGACGCGCAAGGGCATCGACGACGACCACCTCACCTACCTCGACGCCGGCCGGATCGCCCAGGAGTCCGGCTGCGCGGCCATCGCGCTGCACGGGCGCACCGCCGTGCAGCACTACTCCGGCACCGCCGACTGGGACTCGATCGCGACGCTCGTCGAGGCGGTCGACATCCCGGTGCTGGGCAACGGCGACGTGTGGGAGGCCGCCGACGCGGTGCGGATGGTCGAGCACACGGGCGCGGCGGGCGTCGTCGTCGGTCGGGGGTGCCTGGGCCGGCCGTGGCTGTTCCGCGACCTCGCCGACGTTCGCCGGGCAGGAGTCGGTCGAGCTGCCCCGGCTCGGCGAGGTCGTCGCGGTGATGCGGCGGCACGCCGAGCTGCTCGTCGAGCACCTCGACGAGCACCGCGGCTGCACGGAGTTCCGCAAGCACGTCGCCTGGTACCTCAAGGGCTTCCGCGCCGGCGGCCGTCTGCGCGACGAGCTCGGCCACGTCGACGACCTCGCGTCCCTGGACGCCCTGCTCGCGCGGCTCGACCCGACGAGCCGCCCGGTCGCCGAGCTCGGCACCCCGCGCGGACGCAGGGCAGCCCGCGCCGGTCGTCGTCCCGACGGCTGGCTCGACCACCGCGGCCACGACTCGGCCGCCCACCCGCCCCGACACCGCCGCCGAGCGCCGAGGCCGCCCTCTCCGGCGGCTGACCGACGATTCGACATTCCCGCCGAGCGGTCAGCGCCGAGGCCCTGAACGGCCGAATCCGGCGGTCGTTCTGCGCCGCTCGGCGGATCAGGGGTGTCAGTGGTGCGGGCGCTGCGGGCCGCGACGAGCTGGGCTCGGCGAGTCGGCGCGCGGGCGGCGTCGGTGTTGCGGCGCGGGCGGCGACGGGGCCGTCGGGCGTGTGGACCGACAGGTCCGCGAGGCCGAGCGTCGCTGCAGCGGCCCCTGCTCGATCGCGACGGACTGCGTCTTGGCGTGCGGCACGACGTCGGCGCGGTGCGTGATCCACCCGGTCGTGGAGACGAACGCACGCTCGTCGGCGCCCGCGGCGCGGTAGCGCCAGCCGATCGGGGCGAGCCACCACGAGCGCTCGGGCACGCGCTCGACCGGCACCAGGTCGGGGTCGATGTCGGGCAGCACCTCTGCGACGACGGCGCGGGCGAGCGCGGCGGAGCCGATCGGCAGCAGGGTCGACGGCTGGTCCTCGCCGCTGTCGCCGACGCGTCCGGCGACGTCGACCTGCAGCCGTCGCCACCCCCAGCGGCGCCACAGCACGGGCTGCTCGACCGCGATGCCCTGGACGCGGTCGACCGGCACGGTCTGGCTGACGCGGACAGCAGGCCCGCTCCACCTTCCAGACCGCGGGGTCCGCGGGTGAGGGTGAAGCCCCACTGCGCGACGACGCGGCCAGCGACGATGCGCGCCACGTTGCCAGCGAACGGCACGAGCACCGAGAAGACCAGCCAGAACTCCTGCAGCGCGGCGGCCACCGCCAGCACGACGAGGGTGCCGATCACGCCGACGATGAGGTCGATCGACAGCAGCGTCCCGACGACGAGCAGCACCGGGTCGACGCGCGCGACCACGCGGTCACGGTCCGCACCCCCCGGAGCCACGTGGGCCGGGGACCGAAGCGCCGGCCGGGTCGGGCGCGGACGTCGTCGGGTCCGCACCGTCCGACGCGGGCGCCGAGGCGGCGTGGGCCCCCTCGAGCAGCACCCCGCGCAGGCGGTGGGCGTCGCGCGCGGCGTCAGGTACTGCAGCGACACGTGGGAGTCGCCGCCGCCGGCGAGCTCGACGCGCAGCTCGGCGAGCCCCAGCATCCGGGCACCGAGCGGCTGGGTGACGTCGACGGACTGGATCCGCTCGTACGGGGCGCGCCGCGACGTGCGCGTCAGCAGGCCGGAGTCGACCCGCACCTCACGGCCGTCGATCACGTACCGGGTCGTGATCCAGCGGACGAAGCCGTAGATCGCGCCCGCGGTGAGCCCGAGCACCGCGACGATCACGGCGCGGAGCAGGTCCAGCTCCTGGACGAGCTGCTGCGCCGAGCCGACGCCGGCGGCCACCACGAACAGCCACACCCGCACGAGCGCGCTCGCGGGGTGGGTGCGCGCCCCGCGGACCTCCTGGGGCTCGGGCTGCTGGTGGTGACCCTGCCCGGCAGCGCGGCGCAGCAGAGAACTCCGGTCCGGCACCGCGCGCCTCGCCGAGCTCGGTCAGGCGGTTGCGCAGGCGGTTGGCCTCGTCGCGCTGCAGCCCCGGGATGGTCGCGGTCGTGCCGCTGCTCGCGGTGTGCAGCGTGACCGTCGCGATGCCGAACGAGCGCTCGAGCGGGCCGGCGCTGACGTCGACGAACTGCATGCGCCCGTACGGGACGGCGACGAGCCGGCGCCACGCGACGCCGCCGGTGACGTAGAGGTCGTCGACGTTCTCCGCGTACCCCCACGAGCGCTGGTACCGGGCCGCCCACACCCACGTCCAGGCGACCACCGCGAGCGTGGCCACCGCGAGCAGGACCGTCAGCCAGGTCCAGCCGAGGACCAGCTGGCACGCCACCGCGGCGACCAGGCCGACGAGGGCCCAGCCGCCGCAGCGGGTGATCCGGCGGACGGTGCGCAGGGCGGGGGAGACCCGGGCCCAGTGCTCGACCGGCGGGGCGAAGACGTCGTCCTTCACGTCCTCACCCTAGGTGGGTCAGCCGGTGGTGCCGGTGCGCGGCGCCGGTCGTGCCGTCGGCGGCCGACCGACTCGTCGACGGCGTCCCCTCGGTGCGTCAGTCCTCGTCCTCCCGACCGGGGGTCTTGAGGTTCCACCAGCGGATGACCACCCGGAACAGCACGTAGTACCACCGCGTACCGAGCCCGACCAGACGATCAGCCACGCCTTCTCGGCGATGCCGAGGTTCAGGACGAAGTCGATCAGGCCGGCGGAGAACCCGAAGCCGTCGCGGGCGCCGAGGCGTTCATCAGCGCCAGGGAGGTACCGGTCAGCAGCGCGTGGATCACGTACAGCGGGAACGCGACGAACATGAAGCTGAACTCGAGCGGCTCGGTGACGCCGGTGACGAAGCTGGTGAGCGCGGCGCCGATCATGATGCCGCCGACGATCCTTCTCTGCGACGGCTTCGCCTCGTGCCAGATCGCGATCGCGGCGGCGGGCAGCGCGAACATGAAGATCGGGAAGAAGCCGGTCATGAAGGCGCCCGCCGTCGGGTCGCCCGCCAGGAACCGGGCGATGTCGCCGCTGACGACGCCGTTCGGCGTCTCGTACGAGCCGAAGAGGAACCACGGGCCGGAGTTGAGGATGTGGTGCAGGCCGAGCGGGATCAGCAGCCGGTTGAGCGTGCCGTAGACGAAGCCGCCGAGGACGCTGTTCTCGGTGACCCAGCCGGAGACGTTCTCCAGGCCCGCGGCGAAGTACTGGTAGACCAGGCTCATCAGCACCGAGATGACGATCACCACGACGCGGTGATCATCGGCACGAACCGGCGCCCGCCGAAGAAGGCGAGGTACGCGGGCAGCTTGATCCGGTAGTAGCGCTGCCACAGCACGCCGGCCGTGATCCCCACGACGATCCCGCCCAGGACGCCGTAGCCGAGGTCGACGATGCTCTGGTTGGACTCGTCGACCGTCATCGTCATCGGCACGACGGCGTCGAAGACCGCCTTGAAGACCAGGTAGCCGACGACCGCCGCGAGGGCCGTCGACCCGTCCGCCTTCCTGGCGATGCCGATGGCGACGCCGACCGCGAACAGGATGGGGAGGTTGTTGAGCAGGGCACCGCCCGCGGCGGCGAGCACCGCGGCGACGGTCGTCCAGCCGAGACCCTCGGCCCCGAGCATGTCGGGCTGCCGAACCGCACGAGCAGCGCCGCGACGGGGAGCGAGGCGATCGGCAGCATGAGGCTGCGGCCGAACTTCTGCATCGTGGCGAGACCAGGCATGCCCCGCTTCTCGCGGGTGCGGTCGTGGCGGTCATGAGGTGCCTTCCTGGTTGGACGGACGGGTCGTCCGAGGTCCATCTGGATCTGGTAGCGGTCGCCGCGGTAGGCGCTGGTGGTGTGCTCGACCGGATCTCCCGCGGCGGTGGAGACGCGCTCGAAGACGAGCACGCTGGCCGGGGTCGGCGCCTGCAGCAGCTCGGCGAGCCGGCGGTCGGCCACCTCGCTCCACGCGACCTGCGTCGCACCGTCGACGAGGACGCCGTAGCCGCGGCCATGAGCGCGTAGACCGAGCCGTCGACCTCCTCGGCGTCGAGGTCGGGCAGCACCGCGACGGGTACCAGCTCACCTCGTGGGCCATCGGCTCGTCGTCGGCGAGGCGGAGCCGCTCGAGTCGCCACGCCGGGGTGTCGGGCGCGATCGACAGCGCCTCGGCGACCGGCGCCGGCGGGACGGTGCGGTCGAGCGCGAGCACCTTCGTGGTCGGACGGAGGCCGCGGCGGCGCATGTCCTGGGTGAACGACGCCAGGTGCAGGCGGCTCTCGACGCGCGGGCGGGTGACGACGGTGCCCTTGCCGTGCACCTTGCGGACCCGGCCCTCCGCGACCAGGGCGGCGATCGCGGCCCGGACGGTCGCGCGGCTGACGCCGTGCGCCTGCATCAGGTCGCGCTCGGACTCGATCAGGTCGCCCGGCCGTCGGTGGCCGTCGATGTCGGCGAGCAGGAGGTCGCGCAGCTGCACGTGCTTCGGCGTGCCGGTCTCGAGCAGCACCGGTGCCTCCCTCGGGGTCGCCCCGCACCCTCGACGGCGCGTGGCCGCACTGGTACGGTCCAGTACGAACCACCGCAGCATGGCCCGCGTCACACCGGCTGTCAACCCTCGCAGGAGGTCCCCCGTGCCCCGCACCCTCGTCGCCGCGGCCGACGTCGTCGGCGTCGCCCCCGGCCGGCGCGGCCCCGGATGGGTCGAGCTGGCCGATGGCCGGGTCACGGCCGCGGGGCACGGTGCGTCGCCGGCCGAGCCGGACCTGGTGCTCGACTCAGGGCACCTCGTGCCGGGGCTGGTCGACGCCCAGCTCAACGGGGCGTTCGGCACCGACTTCGCCGAGGCGTCGCCGTCGGACTACCTGCGCATCGCGCGCGACCTGCTGGCCACGGGGGTGACCGCGGTGGTGCCGACGTTCATCACCGCGGAGGTCGAGGAGCTCGTCGGGCTCGTCCGCGCGTACGCAGCGGTGCGCGAGGAGCACGCCGGCCCGGCCACCGACCGTGCCCGCCTCCTCCCGTGCCACGTCGAGGGGCCGTTCCTGTCGCCACGTCGCCGCGGGGCTCACCGCGAGCACCTGCTGCGTCACCCCGAGCCCGCGCTGGTCGACGCCCTGGCCGCCGCCGCGCCGGGCCACCTCGGCTACGTGACGCTGGCGCCGGAGCTCCCGGGCGCGACCGAAGCCGTCCGACGCCTGCGTGCCGCCGACGTGCGGGTCGCCGTGGGCCACACCGACGCGACCGACGACGACGTGCGCGCCGCGGCCGACGCCGGCGCGACCATCGTCACCCACCTGTACAACGCGCAGCGCGCCGTCCACCACCGTGCTCCCGGCGTCGTCGGGGCTGCGCTCACCGACACGCGGCTGACCCTCGGGCTGATCGTCGACCTGCACCACGTCGAGCCGACCGCGGTGAGCCTCGCGTTCGCCGCGGCCGCCGGGCGCGTCATTCTCGTCACCGACGCCGTCGCCGCGCTCGGCATGCCGCCGGGCACCTACGAGCTGGGCGGCGAGAAGCTGACCGTCACCGGCAGCGGACCGCCGCTGCGCGCCGACGGCACCCTCGCCGGCTCCGCGGTGCGGCTCGACGAGGCGATCGGGCACGCGGTCGCGTGCGGCATCGACCTCGTCACCGCCGTCGAGGCCGCGACGCGGGTGCCCGCCGACGCCCTCGGCCGACCGGACCTCGGCCGGCTCGAGCCCGGCGCGCGCGCCGACCTGGTGTGGCTCGACGAGGACCTGCGCACCCGCACCGCCTGGGTCGGCGGCCACCTCGCCTGGTCGCAGGACGACCCCACCACCGCCCGGGAGGCGCACGCATGACCACCACCGCCCCGGGGCGACGTCGCAGATGGCCCCGAGGTCGCCGAGCAGCCGGACGTGCTGCACGGGACGCTCGAGGCCCTGCTCCCGCTGCGCGAGGACGTGGCACGGATCTTCGCCGGCCGGCGCCGGGCGATGCTCGTCGCCCGCGGCTCCAGCGACAACGCCGCGCTCTACGGCCGGTACCTGCTCGAGACGCACGCCGGCGTGCCGTGCGCCATGGCAGCGCCCAGCGTCGCGACCCACTACCGGGCGCGGCTGGACCTGTCCGACACCGTCGTCGTCAGCGTCTCGCAGTCGGGGGAGACCACCGAGATCGTGCAGACCCAGGCGTGGGCGCGCTCCTGCGGAGCCGCCACCGTCGCCGTCACCAACGGCGAGGGCTCGGTGCTCGCCCGCGAGGCCGACCTGCCGCTCGTCACGACCGCCGGCCGTGAGCTCGCCGTCCCCGCCACCAAGACCTACCTCGCGCAGGTCGCGGCGATGGCGGTTCTCGGCACCGCCTGCGGGCCCGCGGACGGCCGCGGACTCGACGGCGCCGCGCTCGCCCCAGCGCCCGACGTCGTCGCCGAGCTGCTGCGAGATCGCAGCGGCGTCGACGCAGCCGTCGAGCGGCTCGCGCGTCCCACGCCGACGATCGTCACCGGCCGCGGCCTGCTGATGGGCACCGCGCTGGAGACGGCGCTCAAGCTCGAGGAGACCTGCCTGGAGCCGGTGCGCGGGTACTCCTACGCCGACCTGCGGCACGGCCCGATCTCGGTGGTCGACGACGAGGTCACCGCGATCGTCGTCGCCGCGGTCGACGGCCCGCTGCGAGGGCGATGGCCGAGCTCGTCGAGGACCTGCGCCGACGTGGTGCGACCGTGCTCGGCGTCGGCGGCGACGACGCCTTCGCCGCAGCCTGCGACCTCGTGCTGCCCGGCGGCGACCTCACCGAGCGCCGTCGCGCCGCTGACGACGATCGTGCCCTGCAGCTCGTCGTCGAGCAGCTCGCGCGCACCCTCGGCCTCGATCCCGACGCCCCGCGCGGGCTGTCCAAGGTCACCAGCACCGACGCGGACCCGACCCCAGGAGGAGAGCGATGAGCAAGGCCCAGCAGATCGTCGACGCGCTCGGCGGACTCGACAACATCGTCGAGATCGAGCCGTGCATCACCCGGCTGCGCACCGAGGTCGAGGACGCCTCGAAGGTCAGCGAAGCGGGGCTGAAGTCGGCCGGCGCGTACGGCGTCGTCATCTCCGGCAACGTCGTGCAGGTCGTCGTCGGCCCCGAGGCCGACACGATCGCCAGCGACATCGAGGACCTGCAGTGACCGACGTCGTCGCCCCCGTGGGCGGCCGGGTCGTCTCGCTCTCCGACGTGCCCGACCCGGTCTTCGCCGGCGAGGTCGTGGGGTCCGGCGTCGCGCTCGAGCCGGTCGACGGCGAGCAGGTCGCGGTCGCGCCGATCGACGGCACGATCGTCAAGCTGCACCCGCACGCGTACGTCGTCCTGGGCGACGGGGGCACCGGCGTGCTCGTCCACCTCGGCATCGACACCGTGCAGCTCGAGGGCGAGGGGTTCTCGCTCGAGGCGCAGGAGGGCCAGCGCGTCGAGGTCGGCGACCCCGTCGTCCGGTGGGACCCGACCGCGGTCGTCGCCGGCGGCAGGTCCGCCGTCGTCCCGGTCGTCGCCATGGACACCCAGCCGGGCACGGTCCAGGCCTCGACGGTCGGCACCGACGTCGACGCCGGCGCCGGCCTCTTCACGGTCTGAGCTCTCCGTCTGATCCTCGACCCGTCCGAGCCACCGCCGAGTGGTGCCAATCGTCTCGCGACTGGTGCCAATGCGGGCTCCGTCGCGGCTGCCGACCCCGAATTGGCACCACTCGGCGGGTCTTGGGCAGAGGGAGTCAGGGGACGGGGACGCGCTGGACGGTGACGCCGAGGTCGGTGAGCGCGGCGGCGAGGAGGTTCTCGGGCGCTGCGTCGTCGACGACCAGCACGTCGACGTCGGCGAGGTCGGCGAACCGGCGGAACGCCCGCGCGGCCGACGGCGTCGGCGTCGGCGAGCACCACGACGCGCTCGGCGGCCGCGACGATCGCCCGGCCACCGCGCTGGCGCGGGCGTCGGCCATGGTCAGCCCACCGTCGACGTCGACGCCCGCGGGCGACAGGAAGGCGACGTCGACGGTGATCTGCGCGAGCTGCTCGAGCGTCCACTCCCCGTGCTGGCCGAGATTGCGGCTGACCCGTCCGCCGAGGTTGTGCACCACCAGGTCGTCGCGGTGCGAGAGCAGGATCGCGGTGTCGACCGACGTCGTGGCGACCCGCGTCCCGTGCCACGGCCGCTGGGTCGACGACCTGCTGGGCCAGGGCGTGACCGTGAGCCCCGGCGCCGACGAGGAAGGCGCCGCCGACGGGGACGTGCTCCACCGCGGCCGCGCCCAGGCAGGACGACGCGGCGTCGGCGACCGGCCGTCGCGGCCGGTCCAGCGTCTCGACCGGGACGGCACCGCCGTGCGCGCACGAGCGCACCGTGGTCCTCCAGCACCCGCAGGTCGCGGCGCACGGTCTCGACCGCGACGTCGAGGACGTCGGCCAGGCCGGCGGCCTCGACGCGGCGGTCGAGCGCGAGCCGCTCGAGGATCGCGTCGCGCCGCTGCTGCGCGCTGCGCCACCACGCGCTCGCCACCCGTCCCCGGCGCCGTCGTCAGACGAGCGTGACGGTCTCGGACGCGTTGGGCCGCACCTGCAGCTTGCGACCGGTGCCGGCGCGGAACATCTCGAGCGCGTCGGCGTAGTCGTCGAGGCAGAACGCGTGCGAGATCATCGGCGTCGCCTTGATCGCGCCGGCGGCGAACATCTCGACCGCGCGCGCGTACGAGTTCAGCACGGCCATCGAGCCCACGATGGTGAGCTCGTCGTTGTAGACCCGGAACGGCGAGAACGTCGCGCTCGCCTCGGTCGCAGCGACCCCGAACTGCTGGAAGGTGCCGCCCTTGCGGACCCGCCGCAGGCCGTCCTCGATCGCGGCGGGCACACCGGTCGCGTCGATCACGACCTCCCAGCCGCCGCGGTGCTCGGCCTCGTCGGCGTGGGTGACGACGTTCTCGACGCCGACCTCGCGGGCGACGCCGAGGCGGCTCTCGTTCGGGTCGACGACCGTCACGCTGGCCGCGCCCTGCAGCGGCGCGAGCTGCGCCATCATCAGGCCCATCGTGCCGGAGCCGTAGACGAGGTAGTGCTCGCCGAGGCGCCGCGGCAGCAGGTCGAAGCCGTGGATCGCGCACGACAGCGGCTCGATCATCGCGGCCTCGGCGAGGTCGACGCCGTCGGCGAGGTGGTGGACGTTGGCCCGCGGCGCGCGCACGAGCTCGGCGGTCGAGCCGTCGGTGCGCGCGACGCCCATGCCGTTCCAGTTCTCGCACAGGTTCTGGCGGCCGCTGGTGCAGAACGCGCACTCGCCGCAGACGAGGGTCGGGTCGACCGAGACGCGGTCGCCGGGGGAGAACTGGTCGACCTCGTCGCCGACGGACTCCACGACGCCGGAGACCTCGTGGCCCGGCACGAGCGGGAAGACGGTCGGCTCGAACTCGCCGTCGAAGACGTGGACGTCGGTGCCGCAGATGCCCACCGCCTCGACCCGCACCACCACGTCACGCGGGCCCGCGACCGGGTCGGCGACCTCCTCGTCGAGACGCAGCTTCCCGGGCTCGTCGAAGACGATCGCTCGCATCAGGCTCCTCCACTCACTTGATGGCGCCCATGGCCAGGCCACGGACGAGACGCTTCTGGGCCACCCACCCGGCGATGACGACCGGCAGGACCGCGAGGGTCGAGCCGGCGCACAGCACGGCGAGGAACTGGCCGCGTCCGTCGACGAGGCTACCGAGGAACGGTGGCGTCGTCCGGGCGAGCGTCGAGGTGAGCAGCTGGGCCAGGAAGTACTCGTTCCAGGCGAAGATGAACGTGATGAGCGCGGCCGCCGCGGCGCCGGGCGAGACCATCGGCAGCGAGACCCGGATGAGCTCGCGCAGGTAGCCGGCGCCGTCGATCTGAGCGGCCTCGACGACCTCCCGGGGGATCTCAGCGAAGAACGAGCGCATCATCCAGATCGCGATCGGCAGGTTGATGCCGACGTACAGGAACGCGAGCAGGTTGATGTTGTCGAGGAGGCCCGCGCGCTGGAGCAGGATGTAGACCGGGATGATCGAGGCCGCGACCGGCATGAAGCGCGTGGAGATGAAGAAGAACAGCAGGTCCGACCATCGCGTCAGCGGCCGCACCGACAGCGCGTACGCCGCCGGGATCGCCAGCAGCATCACCACGACCGTCGAGCCGACGGCGGCGGTCGTGGAGTTGATCAGGTAGGCCGCCATCCCGCGGTTGCCGAGCACGTCGGCGTACCGGTCGAAGGACAGGTCGGTGACGAACTCCGGCGGGAACGTCGCCGCTGCCCCTCGGTCTTGAACGAGGTGAAGACCATCCAGAGCACGGGGAAGAAGAACAGGAACACCACGATCCAGGTGAACGCGGTGAGCAGGACCGAGCCCGGGCGGACCGGGCGGCGGCGGGCCGTGCGCGGACGCCCGGCGGTGGCGACGCTCTGAGCGGTGGCGGCCATCAGCGGCTCCCTTCCTCGGCCAGGAACTTGAACACGCTGCGCAGGGCGAGGGTGGCGATGATGATCGTGATGACCACCGTGACGACGCCGTACGCGGCGGCCTCACCGACCTCGAGGCCGATGAACGCGCGCTCGTAGAGCAGGTAGGACAGCGTCTTGGTGCCGCCGGTGCCGCGGGTCATGATCGCGACCGGGTCGAAGACCTGGATCATCATGATCGTCCCGAGCACGGTGGCGAGCATCAGGTACTGCTTGAGGTGCGGGAGCGTCATGGCCCGGAAGACCCGCCAGGTGCCGGCGCCGTCGACCGCCGCGGCCTCCAGCACCTCGTGGCTCTGCGACTGCAGGCCCGCCAGCAGGATCAGCATCATGAACGGCGTGTACTGCCACGTGAGCACGGCGATGATCGTGACGATCGGCAGGTCGGTGTTCCACGAGACCGCCGGCAGCCCGAGCAGCGACAGGCCCCAGTTGACCATGCCGACGTTGGCGTCGAGCATCGTCCACTTCCAGATCAGCGCCGCCGCGGCGGGCATCACCAGGAACGGCGTGATGAGCAGCGTGCGGGCCAGCGCCTGACCGGGGAACTTGCGGTCGAGCAGCACCGCGAGCCCGAGGCCGACGAGCAGCGACAGGATCACCGAGCTGCCGACGATCACGACGGTGGCGATCAGCGACGGCAGGAACGTGCCGCCGGTGAAGACCGTGACGTAGTTGTCGAGCCCGGCGAACCCGCGGTCGTTCGGCCGCTGCAGGTTCCAGTCCTGGAACGAGTACCAGATCGTCACCAGGAACGGGACCTGCGTGACGAGGACCGAGACGACGAACGCGGGCAGCACCAGCTTGCGGGCGAAGCTCCGCTCGGAGCGGTTGACGCGCGTCGCGCGCAGCGAGGGCCGCGACGGCGGGGGCGGGTCGACGTCGTCGACGGCGGGGTCGACGGCGGTGGTCTGGGCCATGGGAGCACTCCCTCACGGGGCGGGGAGCCCGTCGGGGCGGACGCGCGCGGCGCCCGCCCCGACGGGACCGGTCACTTCTGCGCGTCGCCGGCCTTCTGGGCGATCGCCGGGGACTGCTGCAGCGCGTCCTGCAACGAGGACCGGCCCGCGAGGACGTCGGCCATCTTCTGCGAGACCTGGTTCCCCACGTCCTGGAACTCGGGGATGGAGACGGACTGGACGCCGACCCACTGCTGCGGCTGCGTGCCGGGCTGCTCGGGGTCGACGTTCTCCATGATCTCCTTGGTGATCGGCGCGAACGCCGCCGCGGCCTCGGTGTACTCCGGCAGCTCGTACGTCGACAGTCGCGAGCCCGGGGGGACGCGCGACCAGCCGAGCTCCTCGCCGACCAGCTTGATGTACTCCTTCGAGGTCGCCCAGCTGACGAACTCCCAGGCGGCCTCCTTCTTCTCCGACGTCTCGGGGACGGCGAGGTTCCACGACCACAGCCAGCCGGCCTGGTCGGTCTCCTTGACCGGCGCCTGCACGTACCCGACCTTGCCGGAGACCTTGGAGTTGGCGGTGTCCTCGACGAGCCCGGCGGCGGACGTCGCGTCGTACCACATGGCCGCCTTGCCCTGGCTGAACAGGTTGAGGCACTCGGTGAAGCCGAACGAGACCGGATCGCGCTCCCCGGCGTCCTCGATCAAGCCGGTGTAGAACTCCATCGCCTCGGTGAAGCCGGCGCCGTCGACCTGGGCGTTCCACTCCTCGTCGTACCACTGGCCGCCGAAGGTGTTGACCACCGTGGTGGCGGGCGCGAACATCTCGCCCCACCCGGGCTTGCCGCGCAGGCAGATGCCGGCGCGGTTGGCGCCGGGGTCGTTCAGCTGCCGCGCGAACGCGGCGACCTGGTCCCAGGTCGGCTTCTCGGGCATCGTCAGCCCGGCCTGCTCGAACAGGTCCTTGCGGTACATCAGGAACGAGGACTCGCCGTAGAACGGACCGCGTAGAGCTCGTCGCCCTCGCCGAGGATCGGGCGGATGGAGGGGAACAGGTCGTCGGTGTCGTAGCCGTCGGTCTCGGCGGCCATCGGCCCGAGGTCGGCGAGCCAGCCGTTCTCGGCCCAGATCGGCACCTCGTAGGCGCCGACGGTGGCGATGTCGTACTGGCCGCCGGAGGTCGCGACGTCCTTGGTCACCGCGTCGCGGAGATCGTTCTCCTCCATCTGGATGAAGTTGACGGTGATGTCCGGGTGGTCCTTCTCGAAGGCGCCCTTGAGCTCCTCCATGTCCTTCATCTGCGGGTTGTTGACGGTGGCGAGGGTCAGCGTGGTCTCGCCGTCGCCTCCTCCGCCACCACCGCCGCCGGCTCCGGCGCACGCGGCCAGGACGGTGGTCGAGGCCACGGCGGCGATCGCCGCGACCAGGAGTCGTCGGGTCGGTCGAGGGGTCATCGGGTCTCTCCACGGGGCGGTCGTGCGGACCGGGCTGGCGTTTGCGCTGAGCAGGCGGCCGAGCGGTCGGCCGAGCGTGCGCGGCGAACCTCCGCCCGTTTGCCTGGGATCCCTGCCCGTTTGGCTGCGGTGCGGTGACCTCCGACGCGGCCGACCGGGAAGTCCCGACGTCCCGCGCGTCACATTCGTCCGCTCGTCGCGACCGGCTCGTTGCCCGTTCCGGTCCGGACCGGTGCCCGGGTGCGCACCGGGCCCGCTAGGCTCGCCCGCCATGTACTCGCAGGAGCGGCAGCGTGCGATCGTCGCGCTGGCCCGCGAGCGCGGCGAGACCGTCAGCGCGACCGAGATCAGCGAGCTGCTCGAGGTGACCACCGAGACCGTCCGGCGCGACCTCGACGTGCTCGAGCGCCGGGGCGCGATCCGTCGGGTGCGAGGCGGCGCCGTGCTCGGCCCGTCACTGCCCTTCGAGCTGGCCCTCGCCGAACGGCAGCGCGCCCACGCCGCGGAGAAGCGGGCGATCGCCCGTGCCGTCGTCGCCGAGCTCCCCGAGGACGGCGTGGTCGTCCTCGACTCGGGCTCGCTCACGCACGTCGTCGCCACGATGATGCCGACCGACCGCCGCCTGATCGTGGTCACGCCGAACCTGCCGGCCGCGCGCGAGATGGCGCGGTTGTCGAACCTGGAGGTCCTGGTGCTGCCCGGTCGGGTCCGCGGCGTGACGAGCGCGGTGTTCGACTCCGCCGCGCTGCAGCGGCTCGACCGGCTGCACGCCGACCTCGCCGTCATCGGGACCAACGGCGTCACCGCCGAGGACGGCCTCACGACCACGGTCCCCGAGGAGGCGGCCTCGAAGGCGGCGATGCTGCGCAGCGCCCGGCGCCGCCTCGTCCCGGCGGTGTCCGCGCGCTTCGAGCGGTCGTCGTTCTGCCACTTCGCCGACCTCTCCGAGATCGACCTGCTGCTGACCGACGTCGGGGTCGACCCGGACGTCGCCGAGGCGTGCCGGGCCGCCGGGCCGGACGTCGTCCGCGTCCCGGTCGCCGCCGAGGAGCGTCGCATGAGCCGCCGGACGTCCGCCGACGCGTCGTGGTCACCGAGGGTGGCGCGGTCGAGGTCGTCACCGAGCCGGTGCCGGACCTGCGTCCCGGCGAGGCGCTGGTCTCGATGCGGCTCGCCGGGGTGTGCGGCTCGGACGTGCACGCCGCGCACGGACGGCACCCGTTCGTCTCGCTGCCGTACCACCCCGGCCACGAGGTGGTCGGCGTCGTCAAGGCGGTCGCCGAGCCGACCCCGTCCGGCGCGCCCGGTCCCGGCGCCCGGGTGACGGTGGAGCCGACCCTGCCCTGCGGCGCGTGCAAGACCTGCCGCACCGGCCGCGAGAACGTCTGCGAGCGGCTGGAGTTCTTCGGCTGCGGGCACCGCGAGGGCGCCATGGCGGACGTGTTCGCCGTGCGCGCCGACCGGCTGCGCGCGGTCCCGACGACCTGGACGACCTGCAGGCCGTGCTGATCGAGCCGCTGGCGACGCCGGTCCACGCGCTGCGGCTCGCCGGCGACGTCCGCGGCCGGGCGGTCGCGGTGCTGGGTGCGGGGACGATCGGCCTGCTCGTCGCCGCGGCCGCCCGGCACCGCGGGGCCGGGGCGGTCGTCGTGACTGACGTGCGCGCGGACAAGCGGGAGCGCGCCGCCACGCTCGGCGCCGACCACGTCGTCGACGCCTCGGCGCCGGACGCGGCCGACCAGGTCCGCGCCGCCCTCGGCGAGAGCGCCGACGTCGTGCTCGACTGCGTCGCGGTCGCGTCGACGGTCGCCACCGCCGTCGAGGTCGCCGGCCGTGGCGGGACCGTGGTGGTCGTCGGCGTCCCGGCCGGCGACGTGACCGTGCCGCTGGCGCTCGTGCAGGACCGCCAGGTGCGGGTCCAGGGCGCAGCGACGTACCTGCGCGAGGACCTCGAGGAGGCGATGGACGTGCTGCGCGCGGGGCTGGTGCGACCGGCCGACGTCGTCACCGCCCGGCTGCCGCTCGCCTCGGCCGCGGAGGCGTTCGGGCTGGCCGCCGGGGGAGAGCACGTGAAGGTCGTCCTCGAGGGCTGACCCTCCCGGCACGGCGGGCGCGGCCTCCGAGGGGACGGGCATTTGACCCTGTGGGCGCGGCGGTGGGACCATCGAGGACGGCGTCCGCCGCCTCCCCAGGGATCTCGGCCCGGCCCGCGCGACGCCCCGCTCCAGGCGGCCGCCGATCGCAGATCTCTCCGGAGGACCCCCATGGCCAAGGCTCTGCTGGGCTACGTCGCCGCGGACAACCCGCACCCGACCCGTGAGAACGCGACGCTGCGCCGCCGGGTGGCCGACCTCGAGCACGAGGTGCTGCGGCTCAAGTCCGAGAACGACCAGCTGCACGCCACGCTCGCCGGCGACCTCAGCGAGCGCCTGAGCAGCGACCTGCTCGAGCCCGCCGCCGCTGAACCACCGGCGGCGGAGGCGGTGACGTCGACCCGCCGCGCCGCGTCCCCGCGCCGTCGGCCGCACCGCCTAGGCTGACCCGGCTCTTCCCCGTGCCGCCCTCGCCGGCCTCGCCACGCCGTCGTCCGGTGGTGTCCGTCCGGACGCGATCCTCGACCCAGCGATGACCAGGAGCCCGCGTTGTACCTCAAGAGCCTGACGCTCCGGGGCTTCAAGTCGTTCGCCTCGTCCACGACGCTGTCGCTCGAGCCGGGGATCACCTGCGTCGTGGGGCCCAACGGGTCCGGCAAGTCCAACGTCGTCGACGCCCTCGCGTGGGTGATGGGCGAGCAGGGCGCCAAGTCGCTGCGCGGCGGCAAGATGGAGGACGTCATCTTCGCGGGCACGTCCGGCCGCCCGCCGCTCGGCCGCGCCGAGGTCGTGCTGACGATCGACAACGCCGACGGCGCGCTGCCGATCGAGTACGCCGAGGTCACGATCAGCCGCACCATGTTCCGCAGCGGCGGCTCCGAGTACGCCATCAACGGCACCGGCTGCCGGCTGCTCGACGTCCAGGAGCTGCTCAGCGACTCGGGCATCGGCCGCGAGATGCACGTCATCGTCGGCCAGGGCCAGCTCGACACCATCCTGCACGCGACGCCCGAGGACCGGCGGGGCTTCGTCGAGGAGGCGGCCGGCGTCCTCAAGCACCGCAAGCGCAAGGAGAAGGCGCTCCGCAAGCTCGACGCGACACAGGGCAACGTGCAGCGCCTGGCCGACCTGCTCAGCGAGATCCGCCGCCAGCTCAAGCCGCTGGGCCGCCAGGCTGAGGTCGCGCGCCGGGCCGCCGCGGTCCAGGCCGACGCCCGCGACGCCCGCGCGCGCCTGCTCGCCGACGACCTCGTCACCGCCACCGGCCGGCGCTCGAGACCGAGCTCGCCGACGAGACGGCGCTGCGCGAGCGCCGCACCGCCGCTGAGGAGGCCGCAGCGCCACCGCACGCCGCGACGAGGCCACCCACGAGGAGGCGCTGCGCTCGTCCGCGCCGCGGCTGTCGGCCGCCCAGGAGACCTGGTACCGGTTGTCGGGGCAGCGCGAGCGGTTCCGTGGCACCTTCGCGCTCGCCGCGGAGCGGGTTCGGGCGGCCTCCAGCGCGGGCGAGGACGAGCGCCCCGGGCAGGACCCGGACGCGCTCGAGGCGGAGGCCGAGCGGATCGGCGAGCAGGAGCAGGCCATCGCCGCCGAGGTCGAGCGCCCGCGAGGGCGCTCGAGACGCGCGGATCGCCGAGGCGGCAGGGCGCCGAGGAGACGTACCAGGCCGAGGAGACGCGCGGCGCCGGCCTGGTGCGGGCCGCGGCCGACCGCCGCGAGGGCCTCGCCCGGCTGAACGGCAAGGTCGGCGCGCTGCGCAGCCGCGCCCGCGCCGCCGAGGACGAGCTCACCCGCCTGGGCGAGGCGCGCGACCACGCCCTGCGTCGTGCCGAGCGCGCCCAGCACGACTTCACCGCGCTGGAGACGCAGGTCGCCAGCCTCGACGCCGGTGAGAGCGGGCTCGACGCCGAGCACGAGGCGGCCGAGGCCACGCTCGCCGACGCGAGGACCGGCTCGCCAAGGTCACCGAGGAGTCGCGCGTCGCCGACCGCGACGAAGGTCGCGCTCGCCGCCCGCAAGGAGCCCTCGAGATCGGCCTGGCGCGCAAGGACGGCGCCGGGCGCGCTGCTCGGCGCCGACGAGCCGCGGGCCTGCTGGGGTCGGTCGCCGCGCTGCTCACGGTCGCGACGGGCCACGAGGCCGCGGTCGCCGCGCGCTCGGCCCCGCCGCCGACGCCGTCGTCGTCGCCGACGCCGCGGCCGCCGTCGAGGCGATGCGCCGCCTGAAGGACGACGACCTCGGACGGGCCGGTCTGCTGCTGGCCGGACCGGTGCCCGACGGCGCCGCGGAGCCCGCGCTCCCGACCGGCGCCACCTGGGCCGTCACCGCGGTCGAGGCGCCCGACGCGCTGCGCGGCGCGGTGCGGCGGATGCTCGGCGACGTCGCCGTCGTCGACGACCTCGACGCCGCGCGGGCCTCGTCGACCGCCGCGACCGACGTCGTGGCGGTCACTCGCGACGGCGACCTCCTCGCCAGCCACCGCGCGTCCGGTGGCTCGTCCTCGGCGCCGAGCCTGATCGAGGTGCAGGCGGCGGTCGACCGCGCGACCGAGGAGCTGGCCGAGGCCACGCGCCGGGTCGAGCGGCTCGGCTTCGACCTCGCCCGCGTGACGCAGGAGGCCGAGGACGCCCAGGGCGCCGTCGACGCCACCCTGTCGCGGTTGCACGAGTCCGACGCCGCGCTCTCGGCGGTGGCCGAGAACCTCGGGCAGCTGGGCTCGACGTCCCGCGCCGCCACCGGCGAGGCCGAGCGCCTCGCCCGCTCGATCGCCGAGCCGAGCGGTCGCGCGACGCCGACCTCGCCGGGCTCGCCGAGCTCGAGGAGCGGCTCGCGCAGGCCGAGCAGTCGCCCGAGGAGGACCCCGACACCGGCGAGCTGGAGGGGCTGGCCGACGCCGCCCGCCAGCCGGCAGGCCGAGACCGAGGCGCGCCTGGCGCTGCGCACCGCCGAGGAGCGCGCCCGGCGCTCGCCGGTCGCGGCGACGCCCTGCGCGGCGCCGCCGCAGGAGGAGCGCGACGCCCGCGAGCGCGCGCGCGAGCGTCGCGAGCGCGCCGCGCGAGGCCGAGGCCGCGCGCCGCCGTCGTCACCGCCGGGGCAGGTCGTGCTGGCCCGTCGACCTCGACCGCTCGGTCGCCGCCCGCCGACGCCCAGCGCCGCGCGAGATCGAGGCGCGCGGGCCGGCGACGAGCGCGGCTCGCGCCGGCGCGCGCCCGCGTGCGCGACTCGCCGCCGACCTCGACCGGCTCGTCGACTCCGCCCACCGCGACGAGGTCGCCCGCGCCGAGCGCCGGCTGCGGGTCGAGGCGCTGCAGCAGCGCGCCGACGAGCTCGGCTCGACCACGAGACGCTCGTCGCCGAGTACGGCCCCGAGGTGCTCGTGCCGCAGCCCCGCCCCGACGACGCCGCCGAGGACGACCCCGCACCCGAGCCGCTGCCGTTCGACCGCGAGCAGCAGTCGAAGCGGCTGCGCACCGCCGAGCGCGCGACTGGCCCAGCTCGGGCGGTCAACCCGCTCGCGCTCGAGGAGTTCAGCGCGATGGAGGAGCGGCACGCGTTCCTGACCGAGCAGCTGGAGGACCTGCGCAAGACCCGCCGCGACCTGCTCGAGATCGTGCAGGACGTCGACCGCCGCGTCGAGGAGGTGTTCACCGCCGCCTGGCAGGACGTCGAGCGCGAGTTCCAGCACGTGTTCTCGCGGCTGTTCCCCGGCGGCGAGGGTCGCCTCGTCCTCACCGACCCCGACAACCTGCTCACCACCGGCATCGACGTCGAGGCGCGGCCACCGGGCAAGAAGGTCAAGCGGCTCTCGCTGCTCTCCGGTGGCGAGCGGTCGCTGGTCGCGGTCGCGTTCCTGGTGTCGCTGTTCAAGGCGCGGCCGAGCCCGTTCTACATCCTCGACGAGGTCGAGGCCGCCCTGGACGACGTCAACCTCGGGCGCCTGCTCGAGATCTACGAGGAGCTGCGCGAGAACTCCCAGCTCATCGTGATCACCCATCAGACGCGCCCGATGGAGGTCGCCGACGCGCTGTACGGGGTCTCGATGCGCGGCGACGGCGTCTCGGCGGTGATCAGCCAGCGGATCCGCGAGGCCGAGCCCGCGTGAGCGCCGGCGTCCCCGACGCTGCCGGGGCGCGCCGACTTCGCGGTGCTGCGCCGGCTGACCACGCCGGTGGTCCGACGAGGACGTCTACGGCCACGTCAACAACGTCGCGTACTACTCCTACGTCGACACCGCGGTCAACGGCTACCTGATCGAGGCGACCGGCACCGACGTCCGCGGGCTCGACGCGGTCGGGGTCGTCGCGGAGTCGTCGTGCCGCTTCCACCGCGGTCTGCGCTTCCCCTCGACGTCGAGGTCGGCCTCGCCGTCGACGGCTCGGCACCTCGAGCGTCGTCTACCGCGTCGGGCTGTTCCAGGGCCCGAGCCGGGTCCCCGCGGCGGTGGCGGTTCGTGCACGTCTACGTCGCCCGGGGCGACGCACGGCCCGCGGCGGGTCGAGCGTGCCGGTGCCCGACGCGGTCCGACGCGCGGTCGAGCCGCTGGTGCGCCCGCTGACGGGACTGATCGCACGCGTTCCGTGTCGCGCGTCACCCCGCGCGGGCGCCCGCCGCCCCTGACGGGCGTCGTCGGTTCTGCCAGAATCGGACGTGCCGGACACCGCGGGGTCGTCCGGCCCGCCACCACCCGGGGATCACCGTGCTCGTCGTCCTGCTGTTCATGCTCGCCGTCGTCGCCGCCGCGGCCGTGCTGGTGGCCGTGACCGCGTTCCCGCAGCGGGGACGCTCCATCCCCAACGCCCCTCGCGGCGTCAACGAGGTCCTGGAGCGCGTCTCGGACGGCCTCGACGCCGCCGAGGAGCAGGCCCAGCGTGCCGGGGTCGCCCTGCGAGAGCGCGAGTCCCAGCGCCGCTGAGCCGCTCGTCGGCTCAGGCCAGCTCGCGCAGGGCCAGCCGGGCGAGCTCGGCGTGGGCCGTCTCGGCCGCCTCCTCGGCGCCCCCGGCGTCCGGGTCGTCGAGCCTCAGCAGAGCGGCGACCGTCACCGGGTCGCCGTCGGGTGACCACGCCACACCGACGTCGTTGCGGGTGCCGCGCTCGCCCGACCCGGTCTTGTCCGCGAGCCGCCAGCCGCGTGGCACCGCGGCGCGGAACCTGTGGTCGCTGGTGGTGTTGAGCAGCAGCCACCGCTGCAGGGTGCCGCGGTCGAACCCGTCGAGCGCGCGCCCGACGAGCAGGTCGCGGTAGCCGCGACCGATCGCCGCGGCGGTCGTGGTGTCGCGCGGGTCGCCCGGGACCGACTCGTTCAGCTCGGTCTCCCAGCGGTCCAGCCGGGTGCGGCGGTCGCCGATGCTGCGCGCGAAGCGGGTGATCGCCCGGGGACCGCCCCAGCAGCTCGAGCAGCAGGTTCGCGGCCGGGTTGTCGCTGTAGCGGAGGGTGGCGTCGCAGAGCTCGCCGACGGTCATGCCCTCCTCGATCCGCTCCCCGGTGATCGGGTGGTGGGGACGAGGTCGTCCGCGGTGTAGCGGATCCGCCGCGCGAGGACGTCGTCGCGGCGGTCCAGGTCGCGCAGGACCGCGGCTGCGACGTAGGTCTTGGCGACCGACAGGATCGGTGCCCGCTCGTGGGCCCGGTGCGCCACGACCCGGCCGCGGTGGTCGGCGGCCCAGAAGCAGATCCGCGCCCCGTACCGCTCCTCGAGGGCCAGCACACGGCGGTCGGTCGCGTCCCTGCGGTGGCGCCCCTCGGCAGGAGCACCGGTGACCAGCGGCGTCGTCATCGCGGCGGCGCCGACCGCGGCGGCGCCGGCCAGGACGGTCCTGCGGTCGGGACGGGTCGAGTCGGGCGAGGTCACGGATTCCTCCAGGAGGTCGTCGGGCGGTCGCGGACGACGCTGGCAGCGGTCGACCCCATGTCCAAGACACGTGACCGGGACGGTCATGCGCTCCTGCTATACCTCCTGCATGGACCTGGTGACGCACCTGCGGACGTTCTGCGAGGTCGCGTCGAGCGCAGCTTCACCCGCGCGGCGGCGAACCTCGGCGTCCCGCAGCCCGTCGCGTCCCGTCGGATCGGTGTCCTGGAACGGCACCTGGGCGGCGGCTCCTCGTCCGCGGGCCGCGCGAGGTGGTGCTGAGCGACCTCGGCACCGCCGTGCTGCCGCACGCGAGCGCGCTCGTCGCCCGCAGCGACCACCTGCTGACGTCGCGCGCGCGTTCCACCAGCGGGTCGCCGTCGCCGTGCCGGCGCGGGGCGGACCCGCGCGGTCTGGTGGAGGTGCGCGCGGCCGGTCGCCGGCCGGCGTGGAGGTCTCGGTCGTCACCGACGCGCCCGGCGGGAGGTCCCACGGCTGCGGCGGGGGGACGGCGTCCGGCCGCGCTCGTCGCGTGCCCGCCCGACGAGGCAGAGCTCGCTGCGCCGCTCGGTGTCGCGGCGGGCGAGCGGCGGGCGTACGCACCGGGTGCGCGGGTCGTGCACCTCGACTCGCCTGCGCCCCGGCCACGACCCCGGCGAGCGTCCGCGTCGTGCACGTCGGCATCGAGGACGACGTGCCGTGGGTGCGCGACCTGCTGCGACGTCGGGCGACCCGCAGCGGGCTCGCTCCCGCCCAGGTCGTCGTCGGGACCGACCCGACCTCGGCCGTCGCGGACGTCATCGAGCACGGCGACCTGCTCCTGGCGACGCCGCACGAGGCCGCGGGCCACGGCTCGGGGGTGGCCGGTCGGCGGGCTGGCGGTGTGGCGGGGCTACCGCCTCGTCGCGGCGGCGGACCCGGGCGTGCGGGGCGCTGCTCGCCGCTGCGGCGGTTGCTGGACCCGCTCGGCGTCGACGCTGGGGCTGGACGCGACGCCCGTCGCGGATCGTGAGCACCCGGCCGGGCCGGGCCGGTGAGAGCGCCCGCCGACTTCGTCGGCGACGACGCGGAGGGCGTCGCCGCGGCGCACGAGGTCGCCGAGCGGTGGGCGTCGGTCGGCCTCGGCGGCGCCTTCCTCGCCCGCGACCTCCGCACGGGACGGACGTTCGGCTTCGACGTCGACCGGGCGATGCCGCTCGCCTCGGTCGTCAAGCTGCCGGTCGCCCTGGTCGTGCTCGACGAGGTCGCCCGGGGCGCGCTCGCCGGTGACCTGCCCGTCGACCTCGACCCGGCCACGAGCACCGCCGGCCCGACGGGGCACGCGCGGTTCATCCACCCCAGCCGGGTGGCGCTCGGTGACCTGCTGCACCTCATGCTGTCGATCAGCGACAACGCCGCTGCGGACGCCGTGCTGGACCTCGTGCCGCCGGCCGTGGTCGCCGACCCGCCTCGGCGGCTGGGGCCTCGGCGACGTGGTGGTGCGCCACCGGATCGGTGCGCTGTACGACGCGGTCGCCGCCGTCGCGACCGATCCGGAGGTAGGGCTGGAGCTGGCCGTCCGCGCGACGACCGAGGGCGGCGGGCACGCGATCGGGATGCTCGACGTCTCCCGGGCCAACTGCGCGTCGCCGCGGGCGCTCGCGGACCTGCTGGAGAGGGTCTGGACCGGCTCGGTCGCCTCGCCGGGCGTGGCCGCCCGGCTGCGCGACCTCCTCGGCCACCAGCTGACCGGCCGGATGCTGCTGGCGGTCGGCGCCGACACGGTGACGGTGCGGGGCAAGACCGGGACGTTCCTGAACCTGCGGCACGAGGCCGCCGTCGTCGAGACCGACACCGGCGACCGGATCGTCGTGGTGGCGCTGACCGAGTGCGACGTCGTCGCGTCCCGCTACGTCGAGGCCGACCTCGCGATCGGGCGGGCGGCACGCGTCGCGCTGGAGGTGCTGCGGACTGAGCACCGGCCGTCGGCCCGGCGCCGTCGGCCCGGTCAGCGGCCCCGACCACGGTGCTGCCAGGACGCGCCGCCAGGCTCGATCCACGGCACCGCGAGGAGGAGCGTCGGGGCGACCAGCACGGACGCGGCGGCCGCGTACGCGGCGAGGCCGCGACGACGCGCGCCGGCCGGCGCGCGTCGGGGTCGTCGCCGAGGCGGTCGAGACGGGCGCGGGTGGCCGAGGCCGCCGCCCCGCCGAGGGCGCCGGTCGGCGGGTGCGACCCCGCGAGCGTCACCAGCGCGCGTGCCAGCGGCACGGCACCGCACCGTCGTCGCGCACGGTCGTCGGCGAGGAGCTCGACCAGCACCTCGGCGTGGTGCAGGGCGACGTCCCCGCGGGGTCCGCGGGGGAAGGCGTCGTGCAGCGCGGTGAAGCCCTCCAGCACCAGGTCGTGGCGGGCGCGCGCGTGCGCGTGTTCGTGCTCGAGCACGGCGGCGAGGCCGTCGACGTCGAGGCGCGCGAACGTCCCGGCGCTGACCACGACCCGTGACCGTCCGAGTCCTGGGAGGCAGTAGGCGAGCGGGACGTCGTCGGCCAGGACCCGTACTGCGGGCTCGTCCGCGTGCGTCGTGGCGAGGACGTCGACCAGCGCCCGGTGGCGACGCCGTCGCGCACGCAGGTCGCGTCCGACGGTGACCACCGACCACGCCAGGCGGGCGCCGGTGACGGCGGTCAGCAGCAGGACCGCGACGTGCAGCCCGATGCGCCACCACGACGGGTCGCGCGGGTAGACCAGCCAGAGGGCGGTCGACAGCCCGGCGCCGAGCACGGCCAGGACCGCGGCGAGCGCCAGTGCCTGCCACAGGACGATGCCGGCCCGTGGAGCGAGGTACGGCCACCGCGCCCGCGCGAGCAGGGCCGGCACCGGATGGGCCAGCAGGAGCCCGATGGCGCCGAGGAGGACCGGGGTCATGGTGCAGCGTCCTCAGCGGTCGCGGCGCTTGCCGCCCGACTTCTTCTGCGACTTCTTGCCGCCGGACCTTCTTCGGCCGCCTTCGCGCCCGGTCGCGGCCTCGGTGGCGACGACGCGGTCGAGGGCGCGCGCGCAGGCCTCGGCCTCGGCCGGGAGACCTGCTCGGCGAAGCGGACGAGCGCCGACGTGCGGTCCTGACCGGCGCTCGCCAGCGCCTCGCGCATCAGCTCGGCGGTGAGGTCCTCGCGGCCGTGGGCAGCGCGGTAGCGGAAGGCGCGGCCGTCGCGCTCGCGGGTGGCGAGGTCCTTGCGGCCGAGCCGGTCGAGCACGGTCATCACGGTCGTGTAGGCGAGGTCGCGACCGGCCAGCGCGTCCTGCACCTCGCGCACCGTGCGCGGCTCGTCGGCCGCCCACAGCACCTCCATCACCTCGCGCTCGAGGTCGCCCATCCGTGCCACGCCAGTCTACCCGGCGTGTACGACGTCACGTAGTACGTCCCTGACGTACGACACTGACGTCGTACTACGCTACGTAGTAGTTAGTCCGAGGAGGACGCGTGGACGTGCTGGAGCTGGCCCGGTGGCAGTTCGGGATCACGACGATCTACCACTTCCTGTTCGTGCCGCTCACGATCGGGTTGTCCGTGCTCGTCGCGATGCTGCAGACGGTCTGGTGGCGCACCGACGACGACCGGTTCCTCCGGCTGACGAGGTTCTTCGGCACCCTCTTCCTGGTCAACTTCGCGATGGGCGTCGTGACCGGGATCGTCAGGAGTTCCAGTTCGGGATGAACTGGAGCGACTACTCACGCTTCGTCGGCGACGTCTTCGGCGCGCCGCTGGCGCTCGAGGGCCTGCTCGCGTTCTTCCTGGAGTCGACGTTCATCGGGCTGTGGATCTTCGGGTGGGACCGGCTGCCGAAGCGTGTGCACCTGGCCTGCATCTGGGCCGCCGCGATCGGCTCGAACCTCTCGGCGTACTTCATCCTCGCCGCGAACGCGTGGATGCGGAACCCGGTCGGCTTCGGCTACGACGCCGAGCGCGACCGGGCGGTCCTCACCGACTTCTGGGCGGTGCTGACCAACCCGTCGTCCTCGTGACGCTGCCGCACACGCTGTTCGCGTCGTTCATGGTCGCGGGGCGTTCATGGCCGCGGTCGCCTGTGGCACCTCGTCCGGCGGCCCGAGCGCGACGCCGGCGCGTTCCGCGTCGCGCTGCGGCTGGGTGCGGCGACCGTGCTGGTCGCGGGCCTCGGCGTCGTGGTCTCCGGCGACCTGCAGGGCAAGGTGATGACCGAGGTCAGCCGATGAAGCTGGCCGGCGCCGAGGCGCTGTGGGAGACCGAGGCGCCGGCGTCGTTCTCGCTGCTGACGATCGGCACGCTCGACGGCAGCGAGGAGGTCTACTCGGTCAAGGTCCCGCGCCTGCTGTCGTTCCTCGGCACCGGGCACGTGGGACGGCGAGGTGCAGGGCATCGACGACCTGCAGGCCGAGTACGCCGAGCGTCACGGTGCCGGCGACTACTCGCCGAACGTCCCGGTCACCTACTGGACGTTCCGGATGATGATCACCGCGGGGGGCCTCGCGATGGCGGCCGCCGCGTGGCTGCTGTGGGCGACGCGACGCGGCCGGGTCCCGCGCGGCCGTCTGGTCGTCCCGCTGGTCGTGGCTCTGCCGTTGCTGCCGCTCGCGGCCAACGTGTTCGGCTGGGTCTTCATCGAGATGGGCCGTCAACCCGGGCTCGTCTTCGGGCTGCTGCCGACCGCGTCGGGCGTCTCGCCCGGCACGAGCGTCGCCGACGTCGCGATCTCCATGACCGTGTTCACCGTGCTCTACGGGCGCTGGCCGTCGTCGAGGTGGCGCTGCTGCTGCGCGTGGTGCGCGGCGGCCTGCCCGACCTCGACCCGCCCCCGACCCCGACGACGAGGCGGACGACGCCCCGCTGACCTTCGCCCACTGAGCGTCCTGGAGACCGTCGTGGAGCTCACCACCGTCTGGTTCGTCGTCGTCGCCGTGTTCTGGGTCGGCTACCTCGTCCTCGAGGGCTTCGACTTCGGCGTGGGCGTGCTCGCACCGGTCGTCGGCGACGACCTCGACCAGCGGGGCAGCGCCCTGGAGACGATCGGTCCGCACTGGGACGGCAACGAGGTGTGGCTGATCGTCGCGGTCGGAGCGACGTTCGCCGCGTTCCCCGACTGGTACGCGACCATGCTCAGCGGCCTCTACCTGCCGCTGCTGCTGGCTGCTGGGCGCTCATCGTGCGCGCGGTCGGGCTGCACTACCGGCACGAGCGCCACGACGAGCCGTGGGTCCGGCGGTGGGACGTCGCCATCACGGCAGGCTCGGTCGTCGCCCCGCTGGTGTGGGGGCTGCTGCTGGCGAACCTCGCAGGCGGGCTCGCGGTCGACGCCGACCGGGAGGTCACCGACGGGCTGCTCGGTCTCCTCGGCCCGTTCGCGGTGCTCGGCGCGGCCACGTTCCTCGCGCTGTTCGTGCTGCACGGGGCGACGTTCCTGGCGCTGCGCACCAGCGGACCGGTGCACGAGGTGCCGAGCGGGTGGCGGTGCGCGCAGGTGCCGTCGCGGTGCCCCTGGCGGCGACCTTCGTGGCGTGGACGGCCGCGCGCGACGGGGCGACCGCGACGGCGTCGGTCGCGGCGGTCGCGGTCGCCGCGCTGGTGCTCGCCGTCGCCGCCGCGACCGCGGACGCGACGGGATCGCGTTCGCCGGGACGGCCGTCGGCGTCGCCGCGGTGGTGAGCACCGTGTTCGTCGCGCTGTTCCCCGACGTCGTGCCCTCGACGCTCGACCCCGCGTGGAGCCTCACGACCGCGAACGCCGCGTCGACGCCGTACACGCTGACGATCATGAGCTGGGCCGCCGTCGCCGTGACCCCGTTCGTCCTGGGCTACCAGGGGTGGACGTACTGGGTCTTCCGGCGCCGCGTGAGCACGGGCCCGGTGCCGACCGGCACGGCGGACGCGCCGTGAGCACCGCCGCTGCGCGCCGGGCACCGGTCGACCCCCGCCTGCTGCGCCGCTCGGCGCCGGTGCGTCGCCGGCTGGTGGCCGTCGTGGCGCTCGGGACGCTGACCGCCGTGCTCGTCGTCGCCCAGGCCTGGGCCATCGCCTGGGCCGTCGCGGTGGCGTTCGCCGGCCGGGGCGCCGACGCCGTCACCGTGCCGCTGGTCGTGCTGGCCGGCGCGCTCTGCGGGCGCGCGGCGGTCGACTGGGCCCAGCGGGTCCTGGCCGAGCGGGCGTCCGCGGCGGACGTGGTCGCGCCCTGCGGGTCGAGGTCGCCGAGGCGCTCCTCGCCGACCGCCCCGGCGCACGGCGTCCACCGACGGGGCGCGCCGTCGCCCTGCTCGGGCACGGTCTCGACGCCCTCGCGCCCTGGGTCGGCCGGTACCTGCCCGCCCTCGGCCTCGCGCTGACCGTCCCCGCGGTGACCGTCCTCGCCCTGGCGTGGGCCGACCTGCTCGCCGCCGCGACCGTCGTCCTGACGCTGCCGCTGGTGGTCGTGTTCATGGTGCTCGTCGGCTGGACGACGCAGGACCGGACGAGGCGACGGTGGGAGGCTCTCGGCCGTCTCGGCCACCACTTCGGCGACGTCCTGGCGGGCCGGACCCTGCTCACGGTCCTGCGCCGCGACGCCGGGCAGGGGCGCGGCCTGCTCGCGGTGGCCGACCGGCACCGTCGCGCGACGATGCGCGCGCGTCGGGTCGCGTTCCTGTCCTCGCTCGTCCTCGAGCTGGTCGCCACGATCTCGGTGGCGCTGGTCGCCGTCGGGGTCGGGCTGCGGCTCGTCGGCGGGCACCTCGGCCTGCAGACCGGCCTGTTCGTGCTGCTCCTGGCACCGGAGGCGTACGCCCCGCTGCGACGGCTCGGAGCCCAGTTCCACGACAGCGCCGAGGGAGCGGCGGCCGCGCGCGAGGCCCTCGACGTCCTCGACGCGTCGGCCGGCAGCGGAGGCGGTGGCCGACCCGCCCCCGACCTCGCGACCGCGGCGGTGCGGGTACGTGGGGTGTCGGTCCGGCACGAGGGCCGCGGACGGCGTGCCCCGCGGACGTCGACCTCGACCTCGCGCCGGGCACGTCCGTGGCGCTCGTCGGCCCCAGCGGCGGCGGCAAGTCGACCCTGCTGGACTGCCTGCGCGGACGCCGTCGGCCGGACGAGGGCGAGGTGATCGTCGGCGGGACGGACCTCGCCGACGTCGACCCGGACGACTGGGCGCGGCAGCTCGCCTGGGTCCCGCAGCACCCCGAGCTCGTGCCGGGCACCGTCGCGGACAACGTGCGTCCTCGGGACCGACGTGCCCGAGCCGAGGTCCGGCGCGCTGCGTGGACGCCGGTGCGGACCGCCTGGACCCGACCGCGACGTCGCGGCCCCCGGTGCCGCGCTGTCGTCGGGGGAGCGGCGCCGCGTGGCGGTCGCGCGAGCGCTGCTGCGGGTCCGGCACCGCGGTGCGCGGCTGCTCCTCGACGAGCCCACCGCCGGCCTCGACGCGGAGACCGAGCAGCGGGTGCTGGACGCGCTGCACGGGTGCGGCGCCACCGTCGTCACCGCGGCGCACCGGCCGGGCGGCGGTCGAGCGGTGCGACACCGTCGTCGAGGTCGTCGCCTCCGGGCCGCGCTCGAGCGGTGCGCGCGGTGAGGCGCCTCCGCCGGCGGCGCTCGGCGTGCTCGCCTCGCTCGCGTCCGCCGGGCTCCTGCTCGTCTCGGGCTGGCTGGTCTCGCGGGCGGCGGAGCAGCCACCGGTGCTCTACCTGCTCGTGGCCGTGGTGGCGGTGCGCGCGCTCGGCGTCGCACGGCCGTGCTCCGCTACCTCGAGCGGCTGCTGACGCCACGACGCCGCCCTGCGCCGGCTCGGGGCGCTGCGGGCAGGGGCGTGGGAGGGCGTGCGCCGTCACCCGGCCGACGCCCCCGGTGGTGACCTCGTGCGACGGGTGACCGCGGACGTCGACGCCGTGCAGGACCGCGTGCTGCGGGTGTGGCTGCCCGCGCTCGTGACCGCGGTGACCGCGGTGGCGGTGACCGGGCTCGTCTGGCGCCTGCTGCCCGCGGCGGGCTGGTGCTGGGCGTCGGGCTCGTCCTGGTCGCCGTGGTCGGTGCCGCTGCTGGTGCGGCTGGCGGTGCGCCGGACCGAGGCGGACGTCGCCCCGCTCGGCGGGGTCCTGGCGACCCAGGCCGCGGACGCGGCACGGACCGCCCCGGAGCTCGCGGCCGCGGGCGCCGGGCGGCTGGCGCTGACCCGTTGCGCGGGACCGCGTCGGCTGCGGACGCGACGCGTCGCGCGACCTGGACCGAGGGCCTCGGCAATGCCGTCGGCCGGCTCGTCCTCGGCGCCGTCACCTGCGCGTCGGCGTTGCTGGCCGCCGACGCGGTCGCGGCCGGGACGCTGGCCCCGGTGCTGGCCGCCGTCGTGACCCCTGCGCCGCTCGCCCTCGCCGAGGCCGTCGAGGACCTGCCCGGCCTCGTGCGCACGGAGGTGCGCACCCGCGCGGCCCGCGACCGCGTCCGCGCCCTCACCGGTGCATCGGCCGTCCGAACACCCATGCGCGACATGGTGTTCCGCACCGTGCACGGTTGCTCGACCCGTGCACAGTGCCGAACACCATGTCGCGCATGGTGTTCGCCGCGCGGGACGGCCGCCGGCGTCGAGGTGCGGGGCTGCGGGCGGCTGGCCCGGCGGGCCGGACGTGCTCGACGGGCTCGACCTGGACGTCGGCCCCGGTGAGGTCGTCGTGGTCTCGGGGCCGAGCGGCAGTGGCAAGTCGACGCTGGCCCACGTCCTGCTGGGGCTGCTCCCGCCCGCGCGGTGGGTCGAGCGTGCGCGCGACGGCCGACGGCTGCTCGGCGACGACGTGCGCAGCGTGCTCGGGCTCCTCGGGCAGGACGAGCACGTGCTCGACACCACCGTCGAGGAGAACCTGCGCGTCGCCGACCCCGGCGCCGACGCCGCCGCGCTGTGGCGCGCGCTCGACGCCGCCCGCCTCGGCGACCTCGTCCGAGGCCTGCCCGACGGCCTCGCCACCCCGGTCGGCGAGCACGGCGGGCGCCTCTCCGGCGGCGAGCGCCAGCGGCTCGGGCTCGCCCGCCAGCTGCTCGCCGACCGCCCGTGCTCGTGCTCGACGAGCCCACCGAGCACCTCGACGAGGCCGCCGCCGAAGCGCTGGTCGCCGACCTGCGCGCGCTCGCGCCGACCCGGTCGCTGCTCGTCCTGAGCCACCAGCCCGTCTGGCACGACCACGCCGACCGTGTCGTCCACCTCCCCGCCCCGCCGAGTGGTGCAGATCTGCAGTCACCCGACCGCGATGACGACGGATCTCACCACTCGGGACGAACGGCACCGCTCGGCGAGCGGGGCAGGACACGGGAGCGGTCGACGCGCAGCCGGCCCCGGCACCGCCCGCCGACGCCTCACGCGGCTCGCGGCCGGGCGTCGGCCTCCACCTAGGGTGGCGGCCGTGGACTCCCTGACGCTCGCCATCGTCATCGCCGTCGCCGTCGTCGTGCTGCTCGGCGGCGGGATCGCGCTCCTGGTCGGCCGCCGCGGACGGTCGCTGCCACCCCCGTCGGAGGCGGACGAGCTCACCGAGGACGCGATCCGGCACCCCGACGCGCCGACCCAGGACCCCGAGGCGGTCGAGCCGCTCCTGCCCGAGCCGGGTGAGCTCGACGGCAGCCCGCCCGGAGACCCGGGACCTCCGCCCGACGCTCGAACGTCCCGAGCCGCCGCAGGGTCGCCTGGTCCGGCTGCGGGCACGGCTCTCGCGGTCGCAGGGGTCGCTCGGCCGCGGGCTGCTCGCCCTGATCGGACGCGACCGGCTCGACGACGAGACGTGGGAGGAGATCGAGGACACCCTGATCGGCGCCGACGTCGGCGTCGCCGCCACCCAGGAGCTCGTCGAGCGGCTGCGCACACGCCTGCGCGTCGAGGGCGTCGACGACCCCGACCGCGCCCGCGAGGTGCTGCGCGACGAGCTGGTCGCCCTCGTCGACCCCGACCTCGACCGCACGCTGCGCGACACCGGCGCCGGCGGTTCACCCGGCGTCGTCCTGGTCGTCGGCGTCAACGGCACCGGCAAGACGACGACCGTCGGCCGGATCGCCCGCGTGCTCGTCGCCGAGGACCGCACGGTCCTGCTCGGCGCCGCCGACACCTTCCGCGCCGCCGCCGCCGACCAGCTGCAGACCTGGGGCGAGCGGGTCGGTGCCGAGACCGTCCGCGGGCCGAGGGCGGCGACCCGGCCAGCGTCGGGTTCGAGACCGTCAAGCGCGGCACCGAGGAGTCGGTCGACACCGTCCTCGTCGACACCGCCGGCCGCCTGCACACCAAGGCCGGGCTGATGGACGAGCTCGGCAAGGTCAAGCGGGTGGTGGAGAAGCAGGCCCCGGTCACCGAGGTCCTCCTCGTCATCGACGCCACCACCGGGCAGAACGGCCTGGTCCAGGCCCGCGTCTTCCGCGAGGTCGTCGACGTCACCGGCATCGTGCTGACCAAGCTCGACGGCTCGGCCAAGGGCGGCATCGTCGTGGCGGTGCAGCGCGAGCTCGGCGTGCCGGTGAAGCTGGTCGGCCTGGGGGAGGGCCCGGACGACCTGGCGCCGTTCGACGCCGGCGCCTTCGTCGACGCCCTCCTGGCCTGACGTCACGCGACCACCGACACGAACCGTCCGCTCCGTCACACGGACGAAACATGGAGGCGTCAGTCCGGTAACGCGGGTCGACCACGCTGCGGGGACCAGCTCGCCGAGCCGGACGGACAACGGGTCCGCGCCGACGACGCGCACGCCCTGATCCCCAGAATCGTGGAGGTCCGATGGACACCGGATGGGCCGCCTGGATGCTCGCGTCATCCTCGCTCGTTCTGATCATGACCACGCCCGGTCTCGCCCTGTTCTACGGCGGCATGACCCGGGCGAAGTCCGTGCTCAACATGATGATGATGTCCTTCGGCGCGATGGCCGTCGTCGGCGTCGTGTACGTGCTGTGGGGCTTCTCGATGACCTACAGCTCCAACTACGACGGCAGCACCGTCGGCGGGTTCTTCGCGAACCCGTTCTCGATGTTCGGCCTGCAGGGCATGGCCGGTGAGAACGCCGAGGCCGGCGGCTACATCACCGTCGCCTTCCAGCTGACGTTCGCCGTCATCACCGCCGCGCTCATCAGCGGCGCGATCGCCGACCGCGCGAAGTTCTCGCCTGGCTGGTCTTCGTGCCGATCTGGGTGACGCTCGTCGTACTTCCCGCTGGCCCACATGGTCTTCGGCGGCGGCTTCCTCGGCGGCAACGACCCCGGCCTGGCCGCGATGCTGTTCGGCAGCGCCGACGGCGCCGCGAACGTCGCCCCGATCGACTACGCCGGCGGCACGGTCGTGCACATCAACGCCGGCATCGCCGGGCTCGTGCTCGCGGTCCTGATCGGCAAGCGGCTCGGCTTCGGCAAGGAGCCGATGCGTCCGCACAGCCTGCCGCTGACGATGATCGGCGCGGGCCTGCTGTGGTTCGGCTGGTTCGGCTTCAACGTCGGCTCCATCGTGCCGGTCGCGGACTCGACGGACTTCAGCCCCGAGGGCCAGGCGGCGTTCGCGGCGAACTTCGTCGGCGAGACCGGCCTGGTCTGGGTCAACACGACGGCCGCCACGGCCGCCGCGGTCATCGGCTGGATCGTCGTTGAGAAGCTGCGGGACGGGAAGGCGACGAGCCTCGGAGCCGCGTCCGGCATCGTCGCGGGCCTGGTGGCCATCACCCCGGCCTGCGGGAGCCTGAGCCCCGTCGGATCGCTGGTCCTCGGCCTCGTCGCCGGTGCACTGTGCGCCCTGGCGGTCGGCCTGAAGTACCGCTTCGGCTACGACGACTCGCTCGACGTGGTGGGCGTCCACCTCGTCGGTGGCCTCGTCGGCACCGTCGGCATCGGCTTCCTGGCCACCTCGGGCGGCCTGTTCTACGGCGACGGCGCCCGGCAGCTGGTCGTCCAGGTGTCGTCATCGCGCTGTTCGCGATGATCGGCTGGTCCGGGTCGCGACGCTGGTCGTCGGGCTGGTCATCAAGGCGGTCCTCGGCTGGCGGATCGAGGCCGACGACGAGGTCGAGGGCATCGACCTCGTCGAGCACGGCGAGTCCGGCTACGACTTCGCCAGCACCTCGGGCAGCAAGCGCGGTCTCGCGACCGGCGCGCCCCTCACCCAGCAGCGCACGGCGCCGGCCTCGGCGCCGGAAGGAGCGGACGCATGAAGCTCGTCACCGCGGTGATCAAGCCGCACAAGTGGGAGGAGGTCCGCGAGGCGCTCGAGACCTTCGGCATCACCGGCATGACGGTGACCGAGGCGAGCGGCTACGGACGCCAGAAGGGCCACACCGAGGTCTACCGCGGCGCGGAGTACGACGTCGCGCTGGTGCCGAAGATCCGGCTCGAGGTGGTCGTGGACGACGCCGACGTCTCCGACGTGGTGGGCGTGGTCACCAAGGCCGCGCAGACGGGGAAGATCGGCGACGGCAAGGTCTGGGTGAGCCCGGTCGAGAGCGTCGTCCGGGTCCGGACCGGCGAGACCGACGGGGCCGCGCTCTAGCCCCGCGTAGCGTGCAGCACGTGCTGCGACCCGAGGAGCTGGCGGACCGCCGTCGCGACCGTGCCACGGCCGCGGACGAGCGGCTCCGCCGGCTCCTCGCCGCGGCGGTGGGCCGACGCGACCGCGAGCCGCCGTCCGTGGCGGGCGGGCGCCGCTGGTCGCGGTCGGCGGGCTACGGCCGCGGCCGAGCTGTCGCCGCGAGCGACCTCGACGTCGTGCTGGTGCACGACGAGCGCTGGACGTCCGACCGTGTCGCCGAGGTGGCGGCGTCGCTCTGGTACCCGCTGTGGGACGACGGCGTCGCCCTGGACCACGCGGTGCGCAGCACCGAGCCGAGACCTGCGAGGTCGATGAGGTCGCGGGCCGCCGCGGACGACCACCGCGCGGCGACGGGGATGCTCGACGCCCGCGCGGTCGCGGGCGACGCCTCGCTCGTCCTGGCCCTCCGCTCGGAGGTCCTCGCGCGCTGGCGGCGCGACGCCCGCCGTCGGCTGCCCGAGCTCCGGGCGGCGAGCCGCGAGCGGATCGAGCGGGCCGGCTGGCTGGCGCACGCCGCCGTGCCGGACCTGAAGGAGTCCGGCGGAGGTCTGCGCGACGGCGTCGCGCTGCGGGCGCTCGTCGCGACCTGGCTGGTCGACGTTCGCCACGGCGAGACCGAGCGCCTGCGCGCGGGTCTGCTCGACGTCCGCGACGCCCTGCACGAGGTGACCGGTCGACGCTCGGACCGGCTCGACCCGGCGGTGTGCCCGACGTGGCGCGGCTGCTCGGTCGGCGACCCGACGCGCTCGACCTGCACGCTGCGCGACGTCGTGCGGCGCCGCACCGCCCACCGGATCGCCGGGCTCGCGTGGCGCCGTCTCAGGTCGACGACGCTGGTCGCCGGGGTGCGCGCGGGTCGGGCCCGGATCGAGCCGCTCGCTCGCCGGGCGTCGGCCGGCTCGGTGACGAGGTCGTGCTGGCGCGCGACCCGATCCAGGGCGCGACCGCGGGCTGGTGCGAGGCGGCCGCCGCGGCGGCGGACCCTCGCGCGCGCGCGCCGCGGTCGGGCGCTGCCGCTGGCGCGGCCCCGGCCCGCCGGCTCGCCTGGCCGGCACCGCCCCCTGCCGCTCCGTGGGCCGAGGACGTGCGGCGGTCGTTGGTCGACCTCCTCGGGGCCGGCCGCGGGCTCGTCCGGTCTGGGAGGAGCTGGACCTGGCCGGCCCTGCGGTCGACCCTGGCTGCCGGAGTGGGCGCCGGTCCGGCTGCGCGGCTCGTCGCACCGGTGCCACCGCTTCACCGTCGACCGGCACGTCGTGGAGACCTGCATCGAGGCCTCGGCGCTGATCCGCTCCGTCGCGCGCCCCGACGTGCTGATGGTCGCGGCGCTGCTGCACGACATCGGCAAGGGGGGACTGGTCGACCACAGCGTCGCCGGCGAGCCCGTCGCGCACGACGGTCGCCGCGCGCTGGGGGCTTCGCCGAGCCGACGCCGCGACGGTGGGCCGGCTGGTGCGCTGGCACCTGCTGCTGCCCACCGTCGCGACCCGGCGCGACCCGAGGACCCGGCCGACGGCCGAGGTGGCCAGGCCATCGGTCCGGCGACCGTCGCGACGCTCGACCTCCTGGCCGCCCTGACCGAGGCCGACGCGCGCGCGACGGGCGCGTCGGCCTGGACGGACTGGCGGGCGGGGCTCGTGCGCGGACTGGTCGGCAAGGTCCGGGTGGTGCTCCTGAGCACCGGGACGCCCGCCGACGACCCCGGTGCCCCGGACGACCGGGTGGACCGGCCGGCGCCCGCCTCGCCGCGGCGCGGACCTCGCGGTCGCCGTGGAGCGTCGAGCCCTGGCTCGGTGGCGCGGATCAGCGCGCCCGACCGGCCCGGGCTGATGGCCGACCTCGCGCCGGGCTGGCCCTGGCCGGGCTCGACCCCGTGCTCTCGGCGCGGGTGTGGTCGCTGGACGGCGTCGCGGGCACGGTGTGGGAGACGACGGCGGACGACGTCGACCCCGAACGCCTGCGGCACCGGCTCCGGCGCGTCCTCGACGGCACGCTCGACCCCGCGCCCGGCTCGCCGCGGGGGACGACGGCTGGCCGACCCGGTCGTGCGGCTCGTTCGCGCCGAGGCCACGGCGCGCACCGCCACCGTGCTCGAGGTGCGGGCACGCGACCGGCGCGGGCTGGTCTGGGCGGTCGCCCGCGCGATCGCCGGACGCCGGGGCCGACGTGCGGTCGGCCCACGTCTCGACGTTCGGCCCCGAGGCGCGCGAGGTCTTCTACGTGGTGGGCCCGGCGGCGGCCCGTCGGCCGCGCGACGAGGCGGGCCCTCGCGGGTCGACGGCGACGTGCTGGCGGCCACCGTCGGCACCGCACGACCCGCCGTCGAGCCGGCTGACGTTAGTGCTGGACGACGGCCGAGGACCGGCCGCCGGCCGAGGACGAGGAAGCGTCACTCTTGTTCGACACACTCCAGGACCGACTGCGGGAACCTTCAAGAACCTGCGCGGCAAGGGTCGGCTCTCCGAGGCGGACATCGACGCGACCGCGCGGGAGATCCGCGTCGCGCTGCTCGAGGCCGACGTCGCCCTGCCCGTGGTCAAGCAGTTCGTGGGCCGGGTCAAGGAGCGGGCGCGTGGCGAGGAGGTCAGCCAGGCGCTCAACCCGGCCCAGCAGGTCATCAAGATCGTCAACGAGGAGCTCGTCGAGATCCTCGGCGGCGAGACCCGGCGGATCGGTTCGCCAAGAACCCGCCGACCGTCATCCTGCTCGCCGGCCTCCAGGGCGCCGGCAAGACGACGCTGGCGGCCAAGCTCGCGCTCTGGCTCAAGGAGCAGGACAAGACGCCGCTGCTGGTCGCCTGCGACCTCCAGCGCCCCAACGCGGTCAAGCAGCTGCAGGTCAACGGCGAGCAGGCCGGCGTCACCGTCTTCGCCCCCGAGCCCGGCAACGGCACCGGCGACCCCGTCCAGGTGGCCACCGCGTCCATCGCCGAGGCGCGGCGCAGCCTGCACGACGTCGTCGTCGTCGACACCGCCGGGCGGCTCGGCATCGACGCCGAGCTGATGCAGCAGGCCACCGACATCCGCGACGCCGTCGATCCCGACGAGGTGCTCTTCGTCGTCGACGCCATGATCGGCCAGGACGCCGTCGTCACCGCCCAGGCCTTCCTGGAGGGCGTCGGCTCCGACGCGGTGGTGCTGACCAAGCTCGACGGTGACGCCCGCGGTGGTGCGGCGCTGTCGGTCGCCAAGGTCACCGGCCGCCCGGTCATGTTCGCCTCCGCCGGCGAGAAGATGGGCGACTTCGACCTGTTCCACCCCGACCGGATGGCCTCGCGCATCCTCGACCTCGGCGACGTCTGACCTGATCGAGCAGGCCGAGAAGGCGTTCGACGCCGACCAGGCCGAGAAGGCGGCGCGCAAGCTCACCGGCGGCGGCGACTTCACGCTCGCCGACTTCGCCGAGCAGATGGCCTCGATCCGCAAGATGGGCTCGCTGTCAAAGCTGATGGGCATGCTGCCCGGGATGGCGCAGTTCATGGACCAGCTGGCCGGCTTCGACGAGCGCGAGATCGACCGCATCCAGGCGATCATCGGCTCGATGACGCCCTTCGAGCGGGAGAACCCGAAGGCGATCGACGGCTCCCGGCGCGCCCGCATCGCGCGCGGCTCGGGCACCCAGGTGAGCGACGTCAACGGTCTCGTCGACCGCTTCTTCGAGGCCCGCAAGATGATGAAGCAGATGGCCAAGGGCGGCGGCATGCCCGGCATGCCCGGGATGCCGGGCCTCCCCGGTCCCGGCGGCAAGCGGTCAAGGGCGTCGCCAGCAGGCCAAGAAGGGCCGCTCAAGCGCGGTTCGGGCAACCCGCCAAGCGCGCGCAGGAGGCCCGACGGCGGCCGAGCGCCCGAGCAGCAGACCGACCCGGTGCCGCGTTCGGCCTCGGACCCCGCCGGTGGCTCGTCACGCGGCAGCAAGCCCGGCGACCCCGACTTCGAGCTGCCCAAGGAGCTCCGCGACCTCCTCTGACCCCCGCCGACCGGCTTCCGCCGAGCGGCGCAAACCGCCGCTCCGAATCGGGTTTTCGGCGGCGTTTTGCGCCGCTCGGCGAGTGGACGGAGGATGCTCGGCATGGTCGCTGCCGCTGGTCCGCCGCTCGTCGTCGTCATGGGGATCTCCGGGACGGGCAAGACCACCGTCGGCGAGCTGCTCGCCGAGGCGGCTCGGCGTCCCGTACGAGGACGCCGACGCGTTCCACCCGGCCGCCAACATCGAGAAGATGTCCGCCGGGCACCCGCTCACCGACGACGACCGCTGGCCGTGGCTCGAGGCGATCGGGCGCTGGCTGGCCGAGCACCGTGACGGCGGCGCCGTCGCCAGCTGCTCGGCCCTGCGCCCCGAGTACCGCACGGTCCTGACCGACGCGGAGCCGCGCACCTGGTTCCTGCACCTGACCGGCGACCTGGACCTGATCCGCGAGCGGATGGCCGCGCGCAAGGGTCACTTCATGCCGCCGTCGCTGCTGCAGTCCCAGCAGGACACGCTCGTCCCGCTCGGACCCGACGAGCCGGGTCGCGCCTACGACGTCGCCCGCAGCCCGCAGGAGATCGTCGACGCCGCCCTCGACGACCTCGGCGCCGTCTCGACAGGTGAGGTCGGCCGATGAGCCTGTTCGACCTGCTGGGCGCCGCCGACGACGCCGTCCAGCCCACCGCGGGACGGCACAGCTCGTCATCGCCGCGCTGGTCGGCGTCGCGGCCATCGTCGTGCTGATCACGGTGGTGAAGCTGCACCCGTTCCTCAGCCTGACGATCGGCTCGTTCGTCACCGGCGCGGTCGCCACCCAGGCGCCGGCGACACGATCGAGAGCTTCAGCACCGGCGTCGGCGACACGGTCGCGGGCGTCGGCATGCTGATCGCGCTCGGCACGATGCTCGGGAAGCTGCTCGCCGACTCCGGCGGCGCGGACCAGATCGTCGACACCATCGTCGGCCGGTCCAGCACGCGCGCTGCCGTGGGCGATGGCCGGCATCGGCGCGCTGATCGGCCTGCCGATGTTCTTCGAGATCGGCCTCGTGATGCTGATGCCGGTGATCTTCCTGGTCTCGCGTCGCTCCGGGCTCCCGCTGCTCAGCGTCGGCATCCCCGCACTCGCCGGCCTGTCGGCGATGCACGGCTTCGTCCCGCCGCACCCGGGCCCGCTGGTCGCGATCGACAGCCTGGGCGCCGACCTCGGCATCACGCTGGGCTCGGCATCCTCGTCGCGATCCCGGTGATCGTCGTCTCCGGCCCGCTGTTCGCGCGGTTGCCGGCCCGCTGGGTCGACGTCCCGGCACCCGAGCTCTTCGAGGCGGACGAGGAGCGCCGCGAGCACCGGCCCGCCTTCGGCATCACCGTCGCGACGGTGCTCCTGCCCGTCGTGCTGATGATGGGCAAGGCGCTGGCCGACATCTTCCTCGCCGAGGACGCCGTGCTGCGGCTCGGCGCTGACTTCGTCGGCACACCCTGTCGCGCTGCTGCTGCCGTCGTCGTCGCGATGCTCACGCTCGGGCGCGGTGGTGGGCATGACCAACGCCCAGCTCGGCGAGTCGATCTCCTCCTCGCTGCCGCCGATCGCCGGCATCCAGCTGATCGTGGCCGCCGGCGGCGGGTTCAAGCAGACGCTCGTCGGCACCGGCATCGCCGACCTGATCGGCGAGGCGATCGAGGGCAGCGGGGTCTCGGTGCTGCTGCTCGCCTGGCTGGTCGCCGTCGTCATCCGGCTGGCGACCGGCTCGGCCACGGTCGCGACCATCACCGCGGCCGGCATCATGGCCCCGCTCGCGAGCGGGATGGCCACCGGCGAGCTGTCGCTCCTGGTGCTGGCGATCGGCGCCGGGTCCGTCTTCTTCTCGCACGTCAACGACGCCGGGTTCTGGCTCGTCAAGGAGTACTTCGGCCTCAGCGTCGGGCAGACGATCAAGAGCTGGTCGTTGATGGAGACCGTGCTGTCGGTCTCGGGCCTGGTCGTCGCTGGTCTGGTCACCAGCGCCGACAACCGCTCGTCAGAGCGGGCGCGACATGTCGGCGGGGACGTGCTCGAGGTGGCCGTGCTCGATCAGTCGCGTGCGGATGCGCTCACCGGCCCGGTCGAGGTCGGCCGGGTCGGGCGAGTGGTCGACGTGGTGGACGTCGAAGTCCGCGGCGGAGAACGCCGGCCACACGTGGACGTGCAGGTGCGGGACCTCGAAGCCCTCGACCAGCACCCCGATCCGGGGTGCGTTCCACTCCAGCTGCTGCGCCTTGCCGATGACGCGACCGACCGACATCAGGTGGGCCAGCAGCGCGTCGTCGGCGTCGACCCAGTGGTCGACCTCCTCGCGCGGCACGACGAGCGCGTGACCGTGGGTGAGGGGAGCGATCGTCAGGAACGAGACGCACACCTCGTCGGACCACAGGAACCGGCCCGGGATCTCGCCCGCGATGATCTTGGTGAACAGCGAGCTCATGCCGCCATCCTGCCGGAGGCCGGGATGCTCGGCCCGGCTTGGAGCCGCCGTCGCGCCTCTGGCACAATGTCACGCTGCACCGGCACGACCCCCGGACCCTCTCCGACGGGCGCCGAGCCGGGCCTCGGGCCCGGGCGGGCCGGCTCCCTACGCCGACCCCGACCGACCCACCACCCACGATCCCCTCGAGGAGACACCACACCCGTGGCCGTCAAGATTCGCCTCAAGCGGATGGGCAAGATCCGCACGCCGTTCTACCGCGTCGTCGTCGCCGACTCGCGCACCAAGCGCGACGGTCGCGTGATCGAGGAGATCGGCACGTACAACCCCAAGGCTGAGCCGTCGGTGATCCACATCGAGTCCGAGCGCGCGCAGTACTGGCTCGGCGTCGGCGCCCAGCCCAGCGAGGCCGTCACCGCCCTGTTCCGCCTCACCGGCGACTGGGAGAAGTTCACCGGCGAGAAGCAGACCCGCACGCTGGAGACCGCGGCCCCCAAGAAGGACAAGGCCGAGCTCTTCAACGAGGCGCTGCAGGAGATCCACGGCGGCTCCGCCGGCGCCGTCCTCGGGCACCACCGCGAAGAAGACGGCCGCCAAGAAGTCCGCCGCCAAGACCGAGGCGAAGGACGAGGCCAAGGCGACGATGACCGACGACGCGAAGGCCGACGAGGCCCGCTGACGACAGCCGACGAGACGCGAAGGCCGACGACGCCTCCGCCGGGTCCTCGGAGTCCTGAGCGCCATGGTCGCCGACGTCATCGACCACCTGGTCAGCGGCATCGTCGAGCACCCCGACGACGTCGACGTGCGCGAGAAGAACCTGCGCCGCGGCACCCTCTACGAGGTCCGGGTGCACCCCGACGACCTGGGCAAGGTGATCGGCCGCGGCGGCCGCACCGCCACCGCGATCCGCACCGTCGCCGGCGCCTCGCCGGCTCCGGCGGCGCGCGGATCGACTTCGTCGACGTCGACCGTCGTCGCTGACGCGACCGGCCCGCCGCGTCCGTGGACGCCCCGACCGTCGAGGTCGCCGTGGGCCGCGTGGGCCGGGCCCACGGCGTCCGCGGCGACGTCGCGGTCGACGTCCGCACCGACGAGCCCGAGCGCCGCTTCGCCCCGGGGACGTCGTTGCCGCTGCGCCGAGCGCCACGGCGGCCGGCGTGCGCGCTGGTCGTCGAGCACGCCCGCGAGCACTCCAGCGCCTGCTGGTGCCGCTTCCGCGGCGTCGCCGACCGCACCGCCGCCGAGGCGCTGCGCGGCACCACCCTCTGCTCGCCGACGTCGACGCGGCCGAGCGGCCGGAGACGACGAGGAGTTCTACGACCACCAGCTGGTCGGGCTCGACGTCGTCGACGCCGACGGCCGGGTCGTCGGCGCGGTCGAGGGCGTCCTGCACCTGCCCGGCCAGGACACCCTGAGCGTGCGCCGCCCGGACGGCTCGGAGGTGCTGGTGCCGTTCGCCCACGACCTCGTGCCCGAGGTCGACCTCGCCGGCCGGTCGTCTCGTGCTGGCCGACCGGCCCGGTCTGCTCGACCCCGACGCGGCCGACGGCGCGCCGCACCGAGCGACGTCGATGCGCATCGACGTCGTCTCGATCTTCCCGGCCTACCTCGACGCGCTGTCGCTGTCGCTGGTGGGGCGGGCGCGCAAGCGCGGGCTGCTCGACCTGCGGGTGCACGACCTGCGCGAGCACACCCACGACCGCCACCGCACCGTCGACGACACGCCCTACGGCGGCGGCGCCGGGATGGTCATGAAGCCCGAGCCGTGGGGCGAGGCGCTGACGCCTGGTGCCGGGACGCCGACCCGGCCCCGGTGCTGCTGGTGCCGACACCGGCCGGGCGCCCGTTCACCCAGCGCGACGCCGACCGCCTGGCCGCCGAGCCGTGGCTGGTGTTCGCCTGCGGCCGCTACGAGGGCATCGACCAGCGGGTGGTCGACGACGCCGCCACCCGGATGCGCGTGGAGGAGGTCTCGCTCGGCGACGTCGTGCTCAACGGGGGAGAGGTCGCCGTGCTCGCGGTCGTCGAGGCGGTCGCCCGCCTGCTGCCCGGTGTCGTGGGCAACCCCGCGTCGCTGGTCGAGGAGTCGCACGGCCCCGACGGCCTGCTCGAGTACCCCGTCTACACCAAGCCCGCGTCCTGGCGCGGCCACGACGTCCCCGACGTGCTGCTGTCCGGCGACCACGGCCGGATCGCCGCGTGGCGACGCGAGCAGGCGCTGGTCCGCACCGGGAGCCGTCGTCCCGAGCTGGTCCGCGACCCGCTCGAGGCGCCCGTCGTCGCCCTCGGCGAGGGCGACGTCGGCGAGCTCTACGTGCTGCAGCGCTGCTGCTGGCTGGCCGAGGCCGAGGCCAACCCGGGGTCGCCATCCCGCCGCTGACCGAGACGCTGGACGACGCCCGCGCCGCGCTCGGCACCTGGACCACCTGGGGCGTGCGCGCCGGCCACCGGCTGGTCGGCTCGGTGCGCGCCCGGCCGACGGCGACGCCTGGTCGATCGGCCGGCTGATGGTCGCCCCGACCACGAGGGCCGCGGCCTGGGCGCCGGCTGCTCGCCACGCCGAGCCGCCGCCCGGCGGCGAGGCCCTCGAGGCTGGTCACCGGGGCGGGCAGCGCCGCGAACCTGCGGACTACCGGCGGGCGGGCTACCGCGGTCGTCGACGACGCCCGGACCGGGACGCTCGCGCGCCGTCCCGGCCGGCTGAGCGACGCCCTGCCGATTTCGCCGGCCCACCGCCGCTGTGGCAGACTGGGACGTCGGCGCCGGCCGGTGCAGGCTCTGCCACAGGGGCTCGCACGTGCGATGGCCGCAGCGCCCCTCGAACCACCGACCGACGCACGTGGATGACCTGTGGCATGCGCGAGGAAGAGCAGACCCTCATGACCAACGCCGTCGACGCCGTCGCCAGCGAGTCGCTCCGCGACGACGTCCCCGCCTTCCGTCCGGGCGACACCCTCAAGGTCCACGTCCGCGTGGTCGAGGGCAACCGCTCCCGCGTCCAGCTCTTCCAGGGCGTCTGCATCAAGGTCCAGGGCTCCGGCATCGGCCGGACCTTCACGGTCCGCAAGGTCAGCTTCGGCGTCGGTGTCGAGCGGACCTTCCCGCTCCACACGCCGGTGATCGAGAAGATCGAGGTCGCGACCCGCGGCGACGTCCGGCGCGCCAAGCTCTACTACCTGCGCAACCTGCGCGGGAAGGCCGCCAAGATCCGCGAGAAGCGCGAGGCCTGAGCCCGGCCTCAGGTCGTCGCCCGCTCGTGAACGCTCGGAGCACGCGTCGCGGTTCCTTCCTGCGCGAGGTCGTCATCGTCGTGGTGACGGCGCTCGTGCTGTCCGTCGTGGTCAAGACGTTCTTCGTCGAGTCGTTCTACGTCCCGTCGGCGTCCATGGAGCCGACGCTGCGCGGCGACGAGGTCACCCAGGACCGGTTCCTGGTGCAGAAGTGGTCGTACTGGACCGGTGAGCCCGAGCGCGGCGACGTCGTGGTCTTCCAGGACCCCGGCGGCTGGCTCGAGGGCTCCGGCGTCGCGCCGCAGCCCAACCCGGTCCAGCGCGCGCTCGGCCTGCTCGGTCTCTACCCTTCCGGTGACCACCTGGTGAAGCGTGTGGTCGGTGTCGGCGGCGACACCGTGGCCTGCTGCGACGCCCAGGGCCGGCTGCAGATCAACGGCACCGCGATCGACGAGCCCTACGTCATGCAGCCGAACGCCACCGGCGACCAGCGCTTCGAGGTCACCGTCCCGCGCGGCTCGCTGTGGGTCATGGGCGACAACCGCGGCGACTCCGCGGACTCCCGCTTCCACACCGACGACCCCGGCGGCGGGTTCGTGCCCGTCGACGACGTGGTCGGCAAGGCCTGGGTCGTGGTGTGGCCGTGGCGCGACCGCGGTGGCGTCGGCTCGACCGACGCCTTCGACGACGTCGGCGCTGACGTCCGCCCTCCGACGCGTCGCTGCCGCCGGACCGACTACCGTCGCACCGTGACCGCCCGCGACGACGTGACCCTCCCGCGGTCACGCCGGGGCCACGCGCGACCGGACCGACCGCGCGGGCGACCGTCCCCGGCGTCTCGCCGCGGGTCGCACCGCGGTGGCCGCCGGGTCGCGGGCCGCGTCGAGCCGACCGTCCGTCGTCGCGCCGCGCGAGCGAGTCCGTCGCGTCCGGCCCCTCGGACTCTCGCGGTCGGCTCCGCGGGTCGACGCATCGCCCGTCGTCCCCACCTGCCGCTGTGGCAGGAGCTCGGGTTGCTCGTGGTCGTCGCGGTGGTGCTGGCGGTGGTCGTCAAGACGTTCTTCGTCCAGGCCTTCTACATCCCTTCGGGCTCGATGGAGCCGACGTTCGAGGTCCAGGACCGGGTGCTCGTGCAGAAGGTCTCGTACTGGGCCGGCGACGTCGATCGTGGCGACGTCGTGGTCTTCGACGACCCCGGTGGCTGGCTCGACGCCGCCCAGGAGCGCGCGCCGACGGCCCGCTGCAGCGCGGGCTGGAGGCCGTCGGCCTGTTCCCGACCGGGGCACCTGATCAAGCGCGTCATCGGCGTCGGTGGCGACCGCGTGACCTGCTGCGGCGACGACGGCCGGCTGCGCGTCAACGGCGTGCCCGCTGCGGAGCCGTACCTGGCGGACCAGGTCTCGACCGCCGAGCAGACCTTCGACGTGCGGGTGCCCGAGGGGTACCTGTGGGTGATGGGCGACAACCGCGGCGACTCCGCCGACTCGCGTGCGCACCTGGGTGACCCCGGCGGAGGCTTCCTGCCGCTCGACGACGTCACCGGCAAGGCCTGGCTGACCGTCTGGCCGACGTCGCGGTTCGGTCCGGTCGGCTCGGCGGGCTCGACCTTCGACGACGTGCCGGCGCGGGCGGAGGACGCGGGGGGTCCGTCGTGACCACGCTCGCGCACGGTGGGGCCGTGCGCCGCGACGCCGGCCTGCACGGCGACCGGACGCGCGCCGGCGCGACCTCGGCCCGGTCGCCGGCGTCGACGAGGCGGGCCGCGGCGCCTGTGCCGGGCCGCTCGTGGCCGCCGCGGTCGTCCTGCCCGAGGGCCGGCGGGGCGAGGTGCCCGGCCTCGCCGACTCCAAGCTCCTGACCGCCCTGCGGCGGGAGGCCTGCTACGAGCAGGTCGTGCGGCGTGCCCTCGCCTGGTCCGCGGTCGTCATGCCACCGGCCGAGTGCGACCGGCTCGGCATGCACGTGGTCAACCTGCAGGCGCTGCGCCGCGCGGTCGCCCGGCTCGGGTCGCCCGGGCTACGTCCTGACCGACGGCTTCGGCGTCGACGGTCTCGGTGTGCCCGGCCTGGCCGTCTGGAAGGGCGACCGCGTCTCGGCCTCGGTCGCCGCTGCGTCGGTGATCGCCAAGGTGACGCGCGACCGCATCATGACGCGCCTGCACGACCGCTACCCGCAGTACGACTTCGCGACCCACAAGGGCTACTGCACCGCCGAGCACGACGCGGCGCTGCTCGCGCACGGCCGTGCCCGAGCACCGCCGGCGCTGGGTCAACGTCCGCGGCGCCGTCGCCGCTCGCGACGGCGTCCCGTTGACCGGCTGAGCCGCCCACCACCCCGACCCGACGACACGAGCACGAAGGAGAGGCAGCGATGAGCGCCGAGGACCTCGAGCGGTACGAGACCGAGATGGAGCTGACGCTCTACCGCGAGTACCGCGACGTCGTCCCGATCTTCACGTACGTGGTCGAGACCGACCGCCGCTTCTACCTGTGCAACACCGTCGACGTGAAGGTGCGCAGCGAGACCGGCGACGCCTACTTCGAGGTCACGATGACCGACGCCTGGGTCTGGGACGTCTACCGCCCCGCGCGGTTCGCCAAGAACGTCAAGGTGCTCACCTTCAAGGACGTCAACGTCGAGGAGCTCGCCGGCTCCGACAACGAGCCGCCCAAGCCCTGACCCCCGTCACCCGACTCCGCGCCGCGCCTGCCTCCTCCCGCCGAGTGGTGCAAATCGGGTTGTCTGGGCTGATCTGGCCACACGATTGGCACCACTCGGCGGACGATTGGCACCACTCGGCGACGCTGCGAGGAACGGGTCGCGGGCGTCGAGGCTCGAGCACGCGGATGGCGTCGGCCGCCAGGTCAGCTCCGAACACTGGGCGGCGTCGGCCCCTCAGGTCATCTCCGAGCGCGCCTGACGCACCTGGTCGAGCCAGGCGCGCCGGGCCTCGATCGAGTCGGTCAGCTCGCGCACCTTGCCGTCCCGGCCGGCGGCGCGGGCCTTCTCCAGCTCGGCCTCCTGCTGCTCGATCGTCCGTTCCAGCTGCGAGACGGTGTCGTCGGCGCGGGCCCGCGTCTCGGGGTTCGTGCGGTCCCATTCCTGCTGCTCGGAGTCCCGGATCGCGCGCTCGACCGCACGCATCCGTCCCTCGAGCTCCTTGACGTCGCCGCGGGGGACCTTGCCGGCCTCCTCCCAGCGGACCGCGAGGTCGCGCCAGGCGCGCTTGGCGGCGTCCAGGTCGGCGGCGGGGTCGAGGACCTCGGCCTCGGCGAGGATCGCCCGCTTGACCTCGGCGTTCTGCGCGAACTCGGCGTCGATGCGCGCGTTGGCCTCGTCGCGGGCGCCGAAGAACCGGTCCTGCGCGGCCCGGAACTGCTTCCACAGCCGGTCCTCCGCGCCGCGGGGGGCCGGGCCCGCCTCCTTCCAGCGCCGCATCAGGTCCCGGTAGGCGCCCGACGTCGGGCCCCACTCGGTCGAGTCCTGCAGCTTCTCGGCCTCGGTCACCAGGCGGCGCTTGACCACCTCGGCCTCGTCGCGGCGCGCGGACTGCTCGCTGAAGTGCGTCTTGCGATGACGGGTGTGGTGGTGCGGGCGGAGGAGAAGCGGTGCCAGAGCTCGTCGTCGAGCGACCGCTCGAGGCGGGGCAGGGACTTCCACCGGTCGAGCAGGGCGCGCATGCGGTCGGCGCCGTGACGCCAGTCGGTGCCGGCCGCGATCTGCTCGGCCTCCTCGACGATGGCGGTCTTGGACTCCTGCGCCTCGGCCAGCTTCTCGGCGCGGGCGGCGCGACGCTTCTCCGCTGCTCCTCGATCACCGGGCCCAGGCGGTCGACCCGGCGCGAGGAGACCGTCGAGGTCACCGACGGCCTGCGCGTCCGCCACCGACCCGCGGACGAGCGCGACCAGCCTTGCCGGCGTCGTCCGGCCCGAGCGCCCGGAGGCGATCCGCCGCTCCAGCAGCTCGACCTCGACGGCGAGGCCCTCGAAACGGCGCACGTACAGCGCCATCGCCTCGACGGGGTCGCCGTCGGGCCACTGCCCGACCACCCGCTCGCCGTCGCCGGACCGGACGTAGACCGTCCCCTGGTCGTCGACCCGTCCCCACGCCTGCGGCGGCGCGTCGGAGCCGGGCTCATCCTGCGTGCTCACCCCCGTACCTTCTCGTCCCAGCCCGCGCCCGTCCAGCCGCGTCCACCAGCTGCACGACCGGCGGGTGGCTACGCTGGTGGCTCCTGCACCCGTCATCGGAGGACCCCGTGACCGTCACGACCCGTCGCCTCGGGATCGCCGGGCTCGCCTGCGTCCTGCTGGCCGGTGCGGGCGCCGTGGTCTCGATGGTCGACGCGGCGCCCGACGGACCCGCCCGGCCCGCCGCGACCCGCACCGCGCTCGAGGCCGTGCCCGACGTCGTGCGGCCCGGTGAGGAGGTCCGGCTCACCGGCACCGCCGCGACCACCGGCGGTGACGGGACGGAACGGGACCGCGGCCGGTGCAGGTCCAGCAGCGCGAGGCCGACGGCGGCTTCCGCACGGTGCAGCGGGTCGAGACCGACGGTGGCGCCTTCGTCGCCTGGCTGCGTCCCGACGACGACGCCGTGGTCCGCGCCGTGCTCGTCGCCGACGCCGAGCACAGCCGCTCGGTCTCCGCCGTCCGCGAGGTCGACGTCGAGGCCGGCGGGCGCACCGTCGACGAGCGCAGCGACCTGGTCGCCGACGCCCTCGGCCCCGTCGAGGACGGCGCGGACGACGAGAGCACGCGCGTGCACCGCGACGGCGCCGTGGTCGCCGCCGGCGGGGCCGCCTGGACCGTGCGCGGCCCCACCTGGGACGCGTACCGCGAGGCGGGCGGGGTCGAGGGCGACCTCGGTGCCCCCACCGGCGACGCCTGGTGCGGGCCGCTCGACGGCTGCGTCCAGCGCTTCACCGGCGGGGCGGTCTTCCACGACCCCGACGCCCCCGACCCCACGGTCGTCGTGCGGGGCGACCCGGACCGGGCCGCCGCCGAGGCGGTCGCGCGGTCGCAGGTCGGGTACGTCGAGCCGCGCTGGCGCGGCAGCCGCTGGAACGACTGGGTCGGCGACGACGTGGCCTGGTGCGGCATCTTCCAGAGCTGGGCGAGCCAGGTCTCCGGCAACGGCCGGGCGGTCCCCGCCTCGCGCACGTTCGAGGACCTCGTCGCCCGTACCTCGGCCGACACCGCGCACCAGGTCCCGCTCCCGGTGCCCGGGGCGCTGGCCTTCATGGACCTCGAGGAGGCGGGCCACCCCACGCACGTCGGTCTGGTGACGGGCGTCGACGCCGACGGCGTGCACCTCGTCGAGGGCAACGTCGGGCCGAACGACGCGCGTGCCGTGGTCGAGATGACCCGCACCGACCCGCCGGTCGACTACTACTGGCTGCCCCGGTCTGACGCGACGTCCGACGCGGCGACCGACGCGGACCGGTGCGGGTCCGTCCCGGCATCGATCGAGCGGGTCGGCGCGCGGGACGTCCGGTTCGACCCTATGGTGTCGTTCACGTGGACGAGGGGTCCGCGTGACCCATCGTCCGCCGTCCCGGGAGCCACGCCGTGCCGCACCTCGCCCGCCGACCCCGCCCGCTGCTCGCGGTCGTGGTCGCCGTCGTCATGACCGCAGCCGCGCTCGTCTTCGCCTCCACGGCCGGTGCGCCGCCTCGGCGAACCAGCAGATCAGCTCGTCGCCTCCTCGATCAAGGCCGGAGCGGCGAAGGGCCCCTTCTACTCGCTGTCAGTACGGGCGCACGGTCACCTACCGGGTGTACAAGAAGGCCGTCGTCGTGCACAACGGCCGGGCCGTCAAGCACGTCGCGGGCGCGATGCTGAGCACGTACGCCAAGGAGGGCGGCGTGCGCGGCGTCCTCGGTGCCCCGGTCACGAAGAAGACCTGCGGGGTCACCGGCGGCGGCTGCATCCAGCGCTTCCAGCACGGCTCGGTGTTCCGCAGCAGCAGCGCGAAGAAGAAGGTCGCCGTCTCCCGGGTCACCGGCGAGCGGTCCGAGCTGATCGCGGTCGCGCGCTCCCAGGTCGGCTACCGCGAGCCCGGGTGGCGCAAGAACCGCTACGGCAAGTGGGTCAACGGTGGCCGCTACTCCAGCCGCGCCTGGTGCAGCTTCCTGCCCTCCTGGGTCAGCAGCGCGAGCGGCAACGGCCGCGCCATCCCCAAGAGCAAGAGCTTCCCAGCTTCCTGCGCACGGTGAAGAAGCGCGGCAACACCACGAAGTCCTCGCCGAAGGTCGGCGACCTCGCCTTCATGGACTTCTTCAAGAACGGCAAGCCCACCCACGTCGGCCTGGTCGTCGCCGTGCACGACTCGTACGTCACGACGATCGAGGGCAACACCGACCGCGCCGGGCGCTCCAGCAGGCCGCGCGGCGTGCACCAGATCAACCGCTCGCGCGACACCGTCGTCTTCTACGCCACGCCCGACCTGTGACGCCCGCCCCGTGACGCGGGACCGGGGCACGGCGACCGTGCGGTGCCCCGGTAGCGTGCTCGGGTGATCGTCGCCGCCTTCCCCGCCGGCCCGCTGGCGGCGAACTGCTACGTCGTCGCGGCCTCCGCCGACCGGTGGCTGCGTCGTCGTCGACCCCGGCATGGACGCCGCCCCGGGGCTGCGCACCGCCCTCGCGAGCACCGGCTGCGCCCCGAGGCCGTCCTGGTCACGCACGGCCACTTCGACCACCTGTGGTGCGCCCGGGAGGTGGCCGACGAGCACGACGTCCCGCTGTGGATCCACCCGGCCGACCGGCACCTGCTGAGCGACCCGATGGCGGCGATCTCCGGCGAGACCGCCGCGATGCTGCGCGAGCAGCTGCAGGGCACGAGCTCCGGACTTCGGCGAGCCCGCCGACGTCCGCGAGGCGGTCGACGGCGCCACGATCGAGGCCGGCGGGCTGGTCCTCGACGTCACCCACGTCCCGGGCCACACGCCGGGCACCGTCATGTACGGCGTCGCGTACGACGGACCCGAGGACGTCTCGCGGCTGCTCTTCACCGGCGACTTCCTGTTCGCCGGGTCGATCGGGCGCACGGACCTGACCGGTGGCGACCACGACGCGATGCTCGACAGCCTGCGCACCGCGGTCCTGCCGCTGCCCGACGACGTGGTCGTGCTGCCGGGTCACGGACCGCGGTCGTCGGTCGGCCGCGAGCGGGCGACCAACCCGTTCCTGGCGCCGCTCGCATGAGCCGCCCCACTCCGCTGAGCGGCTTCCCCGAGCTGCTGCCGAGCCAGCGCGCCGCCGAGCTGGCGATCATCGACACCGTCCGCGAGGTCTTCGAGCTGCACGGCTTCGCCTCGCTCGAGACGCGGTCGGTCGAGCCGCTCGACCAGCTGCTCCGCAAGGGCGAGACCTCCCACGAGGTCTACCTCCTGCGCCGGCTGCAGGAGGCCGACGCAGGCACCGACGCCGGCCTCGGCCTCCACTTCGACCTGACCGTGCCGCTCGCGCGCTACGTCCTGGAGCACCAGGGCGACCTGCACTTCCCGTTCCGCCGCTACCAGGTGCAGCGCTGCTGGCGCGGCGAGCGCCCGCAGGAGGGTCGCTACCGCGAGTTCACGCAGGCCGACATCGACGTGATCGGGCGTGACCACCTCGGCTTCGAGGCCGACGTCGAGGTCACGGCCGTCATCGCCGAGGCCCTGAGCCGGCTGCCGGTCCCGCCGCTCACCCTGCACATGAACCACCGCCGGTTGATCGAGGGCTTCTACCGCGGGCTCGGGATCGAGGACGTCCTCCCGGTCATCCGGGCGGTCGACAAGCTCGACAAGATCGGCCCGACGGCGTCGCGCCCTCTCGCCGAGCCGCCGGGCTGACGACGAGCAGGCCGACCTCGCACGCTGGCGCTGGCCGCCATCAGCGCCGAGGACACGTCGTTCGTCGACGCCGTCCGCCGGCTCGGCGTCGACCACCCGCTGCTCGACGAGGGCCTGGCGAGCTCGCCCGCGCGGTCGAGGGGCGCGGCCAGCCGCACGACCGTCGTTCCGGTCGTCGCCGACCTGCGGATCGCCCGCGGCCTGGACTACTACACCGGCACCGTGTTCGAGGGCCGGATGGAGACGCACGGGTCGCTGTCCATCTGTGCCGGCGGGCGCTACGACGCGCTCGCCACCGACGGCCGGTCGACCTACCCCGGCGTCGGCATCTCCCTCGGCGTCACGCGGCTCGTCGCCCCGCTCGTCGCGCGGGGGCTCCTCGACGCCGACCGGTCGGTGCCGTCCGCGGTCCTGGTGGCGCTGCCGACGAGGACGTCGCGCCCGGCCGCCCGGAGGTCGCCCGGCCCTGCGGTCGCGCGGCGTCGCGACCGAGGTCGCGCCCGAGCCGGCCCGGTTCGGCAAGCAGATCCGGCACGCCGACCGGCGCGGCATCCCGTACGTGTGGTTCCCCGGCACCGACGGGACCGCGCACGAGGTCAAGGACATCCGCTCCGGCGACCAGGTCGAGGCCGACCCCGCGACCTGGGTGCCGCCCGCGACCGACCTGCGCCCACGCGTCGTCGACCCCAGCAGCCCGACCAGCGCACGACCAGCCCCGAGGAGCACGCCCGATGATCCGCACCCACGACGCCGGCACCCTGCGCGCGAGCGACGCGGGGGAGCGGGTGACGCTCGCCGGCTGGGTCGCGCGCCGCCGCGACCACGGCGGGGTCGCCTTCCTGGACCTGCGCGACGCCAGCGGCACGGCGCAGGTCGTGGTCCGTGACGAGGAGACCGCACGGCCGCTGCGCAACGAGTTCTGCGTCGCGGTCACCGGGGAGGTCTCGGTGCGCCCCGAGGGCAACGCCAACGCGAAGCTGTCGTCGGGCGAGATCGAGGTGATCGCCGAGTCGCTGGAGGTGCTCAACCCGGCGGCGGCGCTGCCGTTCCCGGTCGAGGACGCCGGGGACAACCCGGTCAACGAGGAGACCCGACTGCGCTACCGCTACCTGGACCTGCGGCGCGCCCCGATGACGCGCAACCTGCGACTGCGCAGCGACGTCAACCGCGCTGCGCGCGACGTCCTGCTCGGGCACGACTTCGTCGAGGTCGAGACGCCCACGCTGACGCGCTCGACGCCCGAGGGCGCCCGCGACTTCCTCGTCCCGGCCCGGCTCCAGCCCGGCAGCTGGTACGCGCTGCCGCAGAGCCCGCAGCTGTTCAAGCAGCTGATGATGGTCGCCGGCGCCGAGCGTTACTTCCAGATCGCCCGCTGCTACCGCGACGAGGACTTCCGCGCCGACCGCCAGCCCGAGTTCACCCAGCTCGACGTCGAGATGAGCTTCGTCGACCAGGACGACGTGATCGGGCTCGCCGAGGAGGTCCTCGCCGCCGTGTGGGCCCTCGTCGACGTCGAGGTGCCCCGGCCGATCGAGCGGATGACCTACGCCGAGGCGATGCGCCGCTTCGGCACCGACAAGCCGGACCTGCGGATGGGCCAGGAGCTCGTCGAGTGCACGGCGTACTTCGCCGACACCCCCTTCCGGGTGTTCCAGGCGCCGTACGTCGGCGCGGTCGTCATGCCCGGGGGCGCCTCGCAGCCCCGACGCCAGCTCGACGCGTGGCAGGAGTGGGCCAAGCAGCGCGGTGCCAAGGGTCTCGCGTACGTGCTCGTCGGCGACGACGGCGAGCTCGGCGGTCCGGTCGCGAAGAACCTCACCGACGACGAGCGCGCCGGCCTCGCCGCGCACGTGGGCGCCGAGCCGGGCGACTGCGTCTTCTTCGGCGCGGGCACCCCCAAGGCCACCCGTGCGCTGCTTGGCGCCGCCCGGCTCGAGATCGGCCGCCGCGGTGGCCTGCTCGACGAGGACGCGTGGCGCTTCCTGTGGGTCGTCGACGCCCCGCTGTTCGAGCCCACCGACGACGCCACCGCGTCGGGCGACGTCGCCGTCGGCGGGGGAGCGTGGACCGCGGTGCACCACGCGTTCACCTCGCCCAAGCCCGAGTCGCTCGACGGGCTTCGACACGACCCCGGGCCGCGCTGGCGTACGCCTACGACATCGTGTGCAACGGCAACGAGATCGGCGGCGGGTCCATCCGTATCCACCGTGAGGACGTGCAGCGTCGCGTCTTCGCGGTGATGGGCCTGGACGAGGCCGAGTCGCGGGAGAAGTTCGGCTTCCTGCTCGAGGCCTTCGCCTACGGAGCGCCGCCGCACGGCGGCATCGCCTTCGGCTGGGACCGGATCTGCGCCCTGCTCGCCGGAGCCGACTCGATCCGCGACGTCATCGCCTTCCCCAAGGCATCCTCCGGCTGGGACCCGATGACCGGTGCGCCGGCATCGATCTCGCCCGCGCAGCGCAAGGAGGCGGGCGTCGACGCGCGACGCGGACGCCCGGTGCGGAGGGCGACGCCCGGTCGTGACCCGGTCGTGACGCGGACGTGACACGACCCCCAAGCGTGTCCGTTTCGTTATCGCGCGTGCCTCGATCTGCGTCACACCGCGGTCTAAGGTCGCTGACGGCGCGGCGAGACCCGTGCGCGCCGAGAAGGGTGGCACGTGTCGATCTCCCAGGGCGATCTCGGGGCTGAGGCCAAGGAGGTCCACGCCGACACGTCCGCGCCGCCCGAGGAGGTCTCGGGCCGCTCGCCGTTCCAGCAGGCGATGGACCAGCTGCGGCGCGACAAGGTCGCCATCGTCTGCGCCGTCACCGTCGTGGTCTTCGTGCTCCTGGGTCTGTTCGCGCCGGTCATCTCGGCGCTGTGGGGCGTCACCTGGAAGACCCCCACCCCCGAGACCGTGCTGAACAGCACCGACTTCGACGGCCTGCCCATCGTCGGCCCGCCCAAGGGCGACTTCACCTGGGCCCACCCGCTCGGTCTCTCGCCGAGCCTGGCGCGGACAACCTCGCGGGCTGGCTCTACGGCGCCCGGACCTCGATCGGCGTCGCGCTCACCGCGACCGTGATCAGCACGCTGCTCGGCATCACGATCGGCCTCGTCGGCGGCTTCGCCCGCGGCTGGCTCGAGGCCGTCGTCAACTGGGTGATCAACTTCTTCCTGTCGCTGCCGTTCATCCTGGTCGCGCTGATCCTCGCCCGATCGTGATCGGCTACTTCGCCGACGAGCCCACCAAGCTCACCGTCGCGCAGTTCTCCTCCCTGCTCTTCGTCCTGTCGTTCTTCGGCTGGATGCCGCTGGCCCGGCTGATCCGCGGCGAGGTCCTGTCGCTGCGCGAGCGCGAGTTCGTCCAGGCCGCGCGGGTCATCGGCGTCCCGACGCGCACGATCCTGCGCCGTGAGCTGCTGCCCAACCTCGTCGCGCCGATCATCGTGTTCTTCTCGCTGAGCATGCCGACGTTCGTCTCGGCCGAGGCGGGCCTGGCCTACCTCGGCATCGGCGTCACCGGCTACCCGTCGTGGGGCCAGACCATCAACGACGCGATGGGTGTCAACGCCTTCGACACCTACCCCCTGTACCTCTGGGCGCCGATCATCGGCGTCCTGGGGCTCGTGGTCGCGCTCAACCTGCTCGGTGACTCCGTGCGGGACGCGTTCGACCCCAAGACTCGTCGGTGACACCGGTCCCGAAGAGACGGCATCGACCCATGGAAGGAACACCTCCGATGCGACTGAAGAAGACAGCGATGGCCGTCGCGGCGGCCTCCCTGCTCGCGGTGGCCGCGTGCGGTGGCGGCGGCGGCAGCGACGAGCCGAGCGAGCGCCAGACCCTCGGCGAGGGCGGCGGCGCCGGCGCCGGCCAGGACGCCGAGGCCGAGGCCCCGGCCCCGAGGTCGAGGCGCCACCGAGGGCGGCACGGTCACGATCAACGCCAACGTCGCGCCGGAGACGCTCGACCCGACCCGGTCGTACTACACCGACTCGACGGCGATCATGTCCGGCCTCGTCACGCGTGCTCTCACGCAGTACAAGTACGACGCCGACTCCAAGCAGATGGTGCTCGTCCCGGACATGGCCACCGACCTCGGCAAGGCCAACGACGACAACACCGAGTGGACCTTCACGCTCCGCCAGGGCCTCAAGTACGAGAACGGCACGCCGGTCAAGGCCGACGACGTCGCGTACGCGATCAAGCGCGGCTTCGCCATCGAGGAGCTGCCCGACGGCCCCACGTACAACCTGACGTTCTTCCAGGACGGCGACACCTACAAGGGCCCCTTCAAGCCGGGCGGCGACGACTACTCCGGCGTCACGGTCGACGGCAACTCGATCACCATCAAGATGAGCAAGCCGTTCGCGGACATGCCGTACTACGCCTCGTTCCCGTCGTTCACCGCGATCCCGGAGTCGGCGGACACCAACCCCGAGCAGTACGGCAACAAGCCGCTCTCGACGGGTCCGTACAAGTTCCAGACCTACACCAAGGGCCAGAAGCTCGTCCTGGTGAAGAACGACCAGTGGGACCCGGCGACGGACACCACGCGTCACCAGTACGCCGACCAGTACGACTTCAACTTCAGCCAGGACCAGACCAAGATCGACAACGTGGTCCTCGACGACCAGGGCATCGGTCAGACCACGCTGAACTACACCGAGGTCGAGAACTCGCTGTACAGCCGGGCGCAGGAGTCAAGCGGCTCGCCGTGGGCACCCAGCCCTGCACCTTCATGTGGTACATCGACAACCAGAAGATCACCGACGTGCAGGTCCGCGAGGCGCTGGCCTGGGCGTACCCGTACCGCGCCGCGTGGCGCGCCGCGGGCTACATCGAGGGCGTGACCCGCGCCCCGTCGACCACGATCCTGCCGCCGGGCACCGACGGCCGGAAGAAGTTCGAGGCCGTCGAGGGCCAGGACGGTCAGACCACCGACCCGGCCAAGGCCAAGGCGCTCCTGGAGGAGGCCGACGCGGTGGGCTACGAGATCAAGTGGCCGTACCAGACCGACGACCCGTCGTCGGTCAAGGCCAAGGACGTCGTCGCGCAGGCGCTCACCGAGGCCGGCTTCAAGGCCACCCCGGTGGCGTCGACGACCGACACCGTCCGCGCCCTGCAGTCCGACGCCTCTGCCGACCTGAACATCCGCTCGCAGGGCTGGTGCTCGGACTGGCCGTCCGGCGGCTCCTGGTTCCCGGCCATCCTCGACGGCGCGCTCGTCGGCCAGGAGGGCATGCCCAACAAGGCTCAGTTCAAGCAGGCCGACGCCGACGAGCAGCAGGACAAGATCCTGCGCACGCTCTCCGGTGAGGCGGCCAACGCGGCCTGGGGCGACTTCGACGAGTTCATCTCGCAGAAGTACCACCCGGTGGTGACGATCGGCTACGGCGGCGTCGCCAACCTGTACGGCTCCAAGATCGGCGGCGTCGGCATCGACAACGTGCGCGGCATGCCGGTCTTCTCGGACCTGTACATCAAGAAGTGACAGGTCGAGACTGACCTCCTAGCAACAGTCTCACCACGAAACCGGCGGTGGCCGGGGGCGGAGCGTTCCGCCCCGGCCACCACCGTGCCCCCGCGTCCCCGGAAGGAGCCGTCGCGTGCTCGGCTACCTCGTGCGTCGTGTCGTCTCGGCGATCCTGGTGCTCATCGCCGTCCTCTTCGCGCTGTTCGTGATCTTCGCCAAGGGCCCCAACGACCCGCGGCTCGCCTACTGCCCCAAGGGCACCTGCACGGCCGAGCAGCTGGACATCATCGGCAGGAACCTCGGCCTGGACCAGCCGCTGCTGGTGCAGTTCGGCCAGTACGCCAAGGGCATCGTCGCCGGCCGCACCATCCCCTCCGGCACGCTGCAGCTGGACTGCAACATCCCGTGCCTCGGCTTCAGCTTCAAGAAGGCCGAGATGGTCACCCCGTACCTGCTCGAGCGCTTCCCGGCCACGCTCTCGATCGCGCTCGGCGCCTCCGTGGTATTCCTGACGCTCGGTGTCGCGGTCGGCGTCATCTCCGCACGCAACCGCGGCAAGCCGCTCGACCGTGGCCTGCAGGGCTTCACGATGCTGGCCACGGCCGTCCCGTACTACCTCGTGGCGCTGCTCGCGTTCCTGTTCCTGGTCAGCCGGTGGGGCATCTTCCCGAACACCGGATACTTCTCACCGTTCGCGGACGGCCCGATGGCCTGGATCAAGGGGATGCTGCTCGCCTGGCTGGTGCTCGGGCTCTTCTACACGACCGCGTACGTGCGCTACTCCCGCGGCTCCATGGTCGAGGCGCTGAACGAGGACTACGTCCGCACGGCCCGCGCCAAGGGCCTGACCGACCGCCGCGTCGCGCTCAAGCACGCGCGCGCCGCGCTGGTGCCCGTCGTGACGATCTTCGGGCTGGACTTCGCGGTCATCCTGGCCGGCACGATCCTCACCGAGCGGGTCTTCAACATCCAGGGGATCGGGCTGGAGGCGCTGCAGTCGATCGGCCAGCAGGACCTGCCGATCATCTCCGCCACCGTGCTCATCGCCGCGCTGTTCGTGGTGGTCTCCAACATCGTCGTCGACGTCGCCTACGCGGCGCTCGATCCGAGGGTGCGGCTCTGACATGACGACCGAGCACGACGTGACGCCCAGCCCTGCCTTCCTGGAGGTCGAGGACCTCAGCGTCCGCTTCCCGACGCGCGACGGCGTGGTCAAGGCGGTCAGCGGTCTGTCCTACCCGGTCGAGCTGGGCAAGACCTCGGCATCGTCGGCGAGTCCGGCTCGGGCAAGAGCGTCTCCTCGCTGGCGGTGATGGGTCTGCACGACCCGGCCCACAGCCACGTGGAGGGCTCGATCCGTCTCGACGGCCAGGAGGTCGTCGGGCTGTCCGAGCCCCGCATGCGCCGGATGCGCGGCAACGCGGTCTCGATGATCTTCCAGGACCCGCTGACCGCCCTGCACCCGTTCTTCACCATCGGCGCGCAGATCGTCGAGGCCTACCAGGCCCACCACGACCGCGTCTCGAAGAAGGCGGCGCGGGCCAAGGCGGTCGAGATGCTCGAGCGCGTGGGCATCCCGCAGCCGAACCGGCGCGTCGACGACTTCCCGCACCAGTTCTCCGGCGGCATGCGTCAGCGCGCGATGATCGCGATGGCGCTCGTCAACGACCCGCAGCTGATCATCGCCGACGAGCCGACCACCGCGCTCGACGTCACGATCCAGGCGCAGATCCTCGACCTGCTCCAGGAGCTGCAGCGCGACTTCGGCTCCGCCATCGTCATCATCACCCACGACCTCGGCGTCATCGCCGAGCTCGCGGACGACGTGCTGGTGATGTACGGCGGACGGGGCGTGGGGACCGGCGGCTGCAAGGAGGTGCTCACGAGCCCGCAGATGCCGTACACCTCCGGACTGCTGTCGAGCGTCCCCGACCTCGCCGGCGACGTCCGGCCAAGCTCCGCCCGATCCCCGGGTCGCCCCCGAGCCTGCTGCACCCGCCGGTGGGCTGCGCGTTCGCACCGCGGTGCGGCTACCGGCACCTCGTGCGCGGCGACCTGTGCGCGCGCGAGCTGCCGGTCCTCGAGCCGTCGACCGCGGGCCCCGCCACCTCAAGCGGTGCCACCTCGACGACTCCGGCGCGGTGCTGGCCTCGCGGGCGCCGCACTACCCGGACGAGCTGGAGGCCCAGCTCGCCGAGGAGGCCGAAGAGGTCGCCGAGGAGCGACGAGCCGGCTGGACGCGACGACCGACGGCGCCGCACCGCCCGCACCGAGACCGCTCGGAGGCCTGATGGGCGAGCCGCTGCTCGAGGTCACCGACCTCGTCAAGCACTTCCCGGTGAAGTCCGGTGGCCTCGTCCGCCGGACGATCGGGCAGGTCCAGGCGATCGACGGCATCAGCTTCTCGCTCGAGCGGGGAGAGTCGCTCGGCCTCGTGGGCGAGTCGGGCTGCGGCAAGTCCACGACCGGCCGGGTGCTGACCAAGCTCGCCTGCTCGAGCCGACCGCGGCGCGCGTCATGTTCGACGGTGTCGACCTGGCGCCGCTGTCGCAGAAGCAGATGCTCCCGCACCGCAAGGACATCCAGCTGATCTTCCAGGACCCGTACTCCTCGCTGAACCCACGGCACACCGTCGGCACCATCGTCGCCACGCCGCTGCGCACCCACTCGGTCGTGCCCGAGAACAAGGTGATGGATCGGGTCAAGGAGCTCCTCGAGGTGGTCGGGCTCAACCCCGAGCACTACAACCGCTACCCGCACGAGTTCTCCGGCGGCCAGCGCCAGCGCATCGGGATCGCCCGCGCGCTCGCGCTGCAGCCGAAGCTGATGATCGCCGACGAGCCGGTCTCCGCGCTCGACGTCTCGATCCAGGCTCAGGTCATCAACCTGCTGCAGGACCTGCAGCGCGAGTTCGGGATCGCGTTCCTGTTCATCGCCCACGACCTCGCGATCGTGCGGCACTTCTGCCCACGGGTGGCGGTGATGTACCTCGGCAAGATCGTCGAGGTCGGCGACCGCGACACCATCTACGAGCGGCCGCACCACCCGTACACGCAGGCGCTGCTCTCGGCCGTGCCCGACGTCAACCAGGCACAGGTCGGCGGCCGGCGCGAGCGCATCCGCCTCACCGGCGACGTGCCCAGCCCGATCAACCCGCCCTCGGGCTGCCGGTTCCGCACGCGCTGCTGGAAGGCGCAGGACATCTGCGCCAAGGAGGAGCCGCCGCTCCTGCAGATCGGCGACAACCCCGCCCACCAGGCCGCCTGTCACTTCGCCGAGCCCAACACCGCGATCGTCCCGGCGGCCCGCACCGCCTGACCCGCCCCGCGCACACCACTCGGCGAAGGGTTTGCACCGCTCGGCGGGCCTGGTGCCGCAACGGCCTAGGGTGACGCCGTGAGCGAGGACGGGACGGACGCGCTGTTCGACGTCCCCGGAGCGCCCCCGGCGGCGGCACCTCGCGGCGGCGGCAGCCTCGCCGACACGGACTTCTCCACCGCACCGCTCGCGGTGCGGATGCGTCCCCGTGCGCTCGACGAGCTCGTCGGCCAGCAGCACCTGCTGGAGCCGGGGTCGCCGCGGCGCCGCATGGTCGACGGCGACGCGCCGATGACGATCCTGCTGTGGGGGCCGCCCGGCACCGGCAAGACCACCATCGCCTCGCTGGTCAGCCAGCAGACCAACCGCCGGTTCGTCGAGGTCTCGGCGGTCTCCGCTGGCGTCAAGGAGGTCCGCGAGACGATCGCCGGCGCTCGGCGCGCGCTCGCCCAGGGCGGCCCCGAGACCGTGCTGTTCGTCGACGAGGTGCACCGGTTCAGCAAGGCGCAGCAGGACGCACTGCTGCCCGGTGTCGAGAACCGCTGGGTCTCCCTCGTCGCGGCCACCACCGAGAACCCGCACTTCAGCGTCATCTCCCCGCTGCTGTCGCGCTCGTTGCTGCTGACCCTGCAGCCGCTGACAGACGACGTGGTCGCCGCTCTCGTCGACCGCGGGGTCACCGACGAGCGCGGGCTGGCCGGCGCCGTCGAGGTCGACGACGACGCGCTCGACCACCTCGTGCGGCTGGCGGGTGGCGACGCCCGGCGCGGGCTCACCTACCTCGAGGCCGCGGCGGGTGCGGCCGCCTCGCGCGGCCTGGACGAGATCGACGTCGAGACCGCCTCGCTCACCGTCGACCGCGCGGCGGTCCGCTACGACCGGCAGGGCGACCAGCACTACGACGTCACCAGCGCCCTGATCAAGTCGATCCGCGGCTCGGACGTCGATGCCGCGCTGCACTACCTGGCACGGATGGTCGAGGCGGGGGAGGACCCGCGGTTCATCGCCCGCCGGCTGATGATCCTGGCCAGCGAGGACATCGGGATGGCCGACCCGACGGCGCTCCCGACGTGCCGTCGCCGCCGCGCAGGCGGTCGCGCTGATCGGGTTCCCCGAGGCGCAGCTGACGCTCGCGCACGCGGTGGTCGCGCTGTCGCTGGCCCCGAAGTCCAACGCCGTCACGGTCGCGATCGGCGAGGCGCTCGCCGACGTCCGGGCCGGCAAGGCCGGTGCCGTGCCGCCCGCGCTGCGCGACGCCCACTACTCCGGTGCGAAGAAGCTCGGCCACGGCCACGACTACCGCTACGCTCACGACGACTCGCGCGGCGTCGCGCCGCAGCAGCACGCGCCCGACGAGGTCGCCGACGCCGACCTACTACCGGCCCACGCGGCGCGGGGCGGAGTCGGCCGCCGCGGACCGGCTGGAGCGCATCCGCGCGGTGCTCCGCGAGCGCCAACCGCGATGACCGACGCGGGCCCGCGCAGGTAGGGTCGCCGGGTGCAGACCGAGCAGTGGGTGACCCTCGCGGCGGCCGTCGTGGCCGTCGTGGCGCTCCTGCTCTGCGCCCTGCTCGCGCGGCGCACGACACGGCTGGGGCGTGAGGTGCAGGGGCTGCGCGAGCGTGCCGACCGGCGGCCCACGCCACCGCCGGCACCGCCGCCGGTGCGGCGGGAGGCACCCACCGCGGTCGTCACCACGCTGCCCGAGCGGCCCGCCGGCCTGCCGGCGGACGTCGTGAGGACCGCCGCCGCTGCGCTCCACCGGCGTCCTGGTGCCGTCGCCGACGCAGGTCCGTCGACGCGACCCTCGACGCCCCCGCCGGCGTGCGCTCGGCCGGCCTGGCGCCACGGGTCTCGGTACGCTGCGCCCCGAGAGCCGCGACCGCGGCGGGGATCGTCCGGCGCGAGTTCCGCCGCCGCAAGCGCCGCGGTCTCGGCCGCCGGGCCGCGCGGCGGCACCGCGCCCGTCGACCGCTCCTCCGCCCAGGCCTGGCTGGGGCCGCGGCGGTGCTACGTCCCGGGAGCGAGCGATGAGGGGCCGCACGCTGTGGTTCGTCGCGGGCACGCTGGCGACGGCACCACCGCCGGCGCTACGGCACCGTCAAGGCGCGCCGCGATCGCCGCCGCCTCTCCGCCGTCGGGCATCAGCGACCAGGCCGGCGCGCTCGGCGAGGGCCGAGCGCGCCCTGGGCGCCGAGGTGCGAGCCGGGATGGCCGAGCGCGAGCGCAGATCGCGGACGAGCTCGGCCTGACAGCACCCGCCCTGTCCCAGCAGCACCGGCAGGACCCCGAGCACCGGCTCGCGTGGTCCGCCGACCCCGATCACCAAGGACCATCCCTGATGCAGACCGCAGAGATCCGCCGACGCTTCCTCCAGCACTTCGAGGACGCCGGCCACACCGTCGTGCCCTCGGCGTCGCTCATCCTCGACGACCCGACGCTGCTGTTCGTCAACGCCGGCATGGTGCCGTTCAAGCCGTACTTCCTCGGCCAGGAGCGACCGCCGGGCCCGCGTGCGGCGAGCGTGCAGAAGTGCGTGCGCACCCTCGACATCGAGGAGGTCGGCAAGACCACCCGGCACGGCACGTTCTTCCAGATGAACGGCAACTTCAGCTTCGGCGACTACTTCAAGGAGGGCGCGATCGAGCTCGCCTGGCAGCTGGTCACCGGCTCGCGCGAGGACGGCAAGCTCGGCTTCGACCCCGGCGCGATCTGGGTCACCGTGCTCGACGGCGACGACGACGCGCGCCGGCTGTGGCGCGACGTCGCCGGCCTGCCCGACGAGCGGATCCAGGCGCGCGGCCTGCTCGACAACTACTGGCACATGGGCGTCCCGGGTCCCGGCGGCCCGTGCAGCGAGATCTACGTCGACCGCGGACCCGAGCACGGCCCCGACGGCGGACCCGTCGTCGACGAGGACCGGTTCCTGGAGATCTGGAACCTCGTGTTCATGCAGGAGGTGCTGTCAGCGGTCCGCGCCAAGGACGACTTCGACGTCACCGGCCCGCTCCCGTCGCCCAACATTGACACCGGCATGGGCCTCGAGCGCGTCGCGTACCTGCTGCAGGGCGTCGACAACCTCTACGAGATCGATGAGGTCGCACCGGTTATCGCCCGCGCGAGCGAGCTGTCGGGCCGTCGTTACGGCGTGGACCACGACGACGACGTGCGGTTCCGTGTCGTCGCCGACCACGTGCGCAGCGCGCTGATGCTGATCGGCGACGGCGTGAGTCCCGGCAACGAGGGGCGTGGCTACGTCCTGCGCCGCCTGCTGCGCCGCGCGGTGCGCTCGATGCGTCTGCTCGGTGTCGAGGAGCCCACGCTGCCCGAGCTGCTGCCGGTCTCCAAGGACAAGATGGCGCAGTCGTACCCCGAGCTGGAGAGCGGGTTCGAGCGCATCGCCCGCATCGCGTACGGCGAGGAGGAGGCGTTCCGCGCCACCCTCGCCAAGGGCACCCAGATCTTCGACGTCGCCGCCGACCGCGTCCGCGCCGGTGGGACCACCACCCTGCCCGGCGCCGAGGCGTTCGCGCTGCACGACACCTACGGCTTCCCGATCGACCTCACGCTCGAGATGGCCGACGAGCAGGGGCTGGAGGTCGACGAGGTCGGCTTCCGCGCGCTCATGCAGGAGCAGCGTCAGCGGGCCCGCGACGACGCCCGGTCCAAGAAGGGCCAGCACGCCGACCTGGCGGTCTACGGACGCACCCTCGACGAGCACGGCGCGACCGACTGGCGGGCGTACACCGACCTCGTCACCGAGTCGCGCGCGCAGGCGCTGATCACCGGCGCGCGGTGCGTCGAGGCCGCCCGGCGAGGTCGTCGAGGTCGTCCTCGACCGGTCTCCGTTCTACGCCGAGTCCGGCGGGCAGAGCGCCGACGCGGGGTCTCTCACGTGGGACGGCGGGTCCGCGGAGGTGCTCGACGTGCAGCGTCCCGTCGGCGGGCTGGTGGTGCACCAGGTGCGCGTGGCCGACGGCACCCTCCGCCCGGGCACCACGCTCGAGGCGCGCGTCGACCAGGCCTACCGTCGCGGCGCCTGCCAGGCCCACACCGCGACGCACGTGATCGGCGCGGCGCTGCGCGAGAACCTCGGGCCGTCAGCGCTGCAGAGCGGCTCGTTCAACCGCCCGGGGTTCCTGCGCCTGGACTTCGGCTGGAACGCCGCGCTCGACCCCGAGCAGGTGCGAAGCCTGGAGGACGAGGCCAACGACGTCCTGCGCCAGGACGTGCCGGTCACCTCGCAGCTGATGCCCAAGGACCAGGCGCTCGCGAGATGGGCGCGGTCGCGCTGTTCGGCGAGAAGTACCCCGACGTGGTGCGGGTCGTCGAGATCGGCGGGCCGTGGTCGCGCGAGCTGTGCGGCGGCACCCACGTCGAGCACACCGCGCAGATCGGCACCATGGTGCTCACCAGCGAGGGCTCGGTGAGCGCCGGCAACCGCCGGGTCGAGATGGTCACCGGCTGGAGGGCTTCGGCTACCTCGCCCGCGAGCGCGACCTCGTCGGCCAGGTCGCCGAGCTGCTGAAGACCCAGCACGAGGACGTCCCCGCGCGCGTCCGCGACGTGCTCGAGCGCCTGCGCGCGGCCGAGCGAGAGCTCGAGCGGCTGCGGGCCGCACGGCTGCTGGAGTCCGCGGCCGAGCTCGTCGCCGGTGCCCGCGACGTCGGCGGCGCGCCTGGTCGGCCACCACGCCGACGGGCTCGGGGGCGGCGACGTCCGCACCCTCGCGCTCGACCTGCGCCACCGGCTCGGCGCCGAGCGCCCGGCCGTCGTCACCGTCGTCGGCACCGTCGACGGCAAGGCGGCGTGCGTCGTGGCGGTCAACCGCCCGGCCCAGGACGCCGGGATCGCCGCGGGCGACCTGGTCCGGACCGCGCTGGAGCCCCTCGGCGGCCGCGGTGGCGGCAAGGCCGACGTCGCCCAGGGCGGCGGCACCGACGTCGGTGCGGTGCCGCAGGCGCTCGCCGCGGTGCGGACCGCGCTGCTCGCCGGGACGGGGGCTGAGCGCGGCCGGCGGGCCTCGGCTGGGCGTCGACGTCGGCGACGCCCGGATCGGCGTCGCGCGCTGCGACCCGTCCGGGCTGATCGCCACGCCGGTCGAGACGGTGCCCGCCGGACGTGACGCGGTGGCGCGGCTGGCCGCCCTCGCCCGCGAGCACGGGGCCGTCGAGGTCGTCGTCGGGCTGCCGCGCTCACTGTCCGGGGGGCCGGACCGGCGGCCCGTACAGTGAGGGCCTACTCCGAGCAGATCGCCGCGGCCGTGGACCCCGTCCCCGTGCGGCTCGTCGACGAGAGGATGACCACGATGACCGCCGAGCAGCCAGCTCCGGTCGCAGGGCCGCAAGGGCGCGAAGCGCCGCGCGGTCGTCGACCAGGCGGCGGCCGTCGTCATCCTGCAGCACGCGCTCGACGCCGAGCGCACCAGCGGACGCGCGCCGGGCGAGGTCGTGGACGTGGTCGCGTGAGCGACGACGCCTCCTGGACATCGCGCGGAGCACCCGCCGCGCGGGTCGCCGGTGCCGGCAGCCCGCCGCGGGCCGCCGCAAGCGTCGCGCTGGGGCTGCCTGGTGCTCGTCCTGGTCGCCGCGCTCCTGCTGGGCGGCGCCTACGTCGGCATCACGCGCGGCGCCGATGCCGTCAGCGGCTGGATCAACGGACCGAGGACTACGGGCCAGGGCACCGGCGAGGTCGTCGTCGAGGTCAGGAGGGCGACACCGTCGCCGCGGTCGGACGCACCCTCAAGGCCGAGGGCGTCGTCGCCAGCGTCGACGCGTTCATCGCCGAGGCCAACGCCAACGACGCCGCCCAGCAGCATCAGCCGGCGTTCTACCGGCTGCGGGAGAAGATGTCCGCGCGTGGGCCGTCACCGAGATCACCGACCCGCCAACCGGGTCGAGGGACGGTCACCATCCCGAGGGCCTCGGGTCGACCAGGTGCTCGCCGCGATCGAGGAGGGCACCGACGTCATCGGCCGAGCAGCTGGAGCAGCGCTGCGCGACCCGGCGCGCTCGGGGCTGCCGGAGGAGGCGCGCGGCGACGTCGAGGGCTACCTGTTCCCCGCGACCTACACCTTCGGACCCGACGTGACCGCCACCGAGGCGCTCTCGACGATGATCGCCAAGTCGCTGGAGGTCGAGAGGAGCCGACCTCGACCTCGACGGGCGAGCCAGGCCCTGGGGATCAGCACGCCGGAGAGGCCGTCATCGTCGCCAGCCTGATCGAGCGCGAGGCGAGCCGCGAGGAGGACCGGCCCCGGGTGGCGCGGGTCATCTACAACCGCCTCGAGGAGGGCATGCCGCTGCAGCTCGACTCGACGGTCGCCTACGTCAGCGAGCGCGAGGGCGACGTCTTCACCACCGACGAGGCCGCGCAACGCGCGACTCGCCGTACAACACCTACCGCAACGCCGGTCTGCCGCCGGGACCGATCGCCTCGCCCGGTCAGGCAGCGCTCGACGCCGCGCTGAACCCGGCCGAGGGCGACTGGCTGTACTGCGTCACCGTCGACCTCGAGAGCGGCGAGACCGAGTTCGCCGAGTCGTACCAGGACCACCTGCGCAACGTCGAGGACCTGCGGAGGTACTGCCGCGGGTCCGACCTGTGCTGAGCGGGGACGCCGCCGTCGTCGCTGCGGGTGCTCGGCAGCCCGATCGCGCCACTCGCTGTCGCCCGTGATGCACCGGGCGGCGTACGCCCGGCTCGGGATCGACTGGACCTACGACGCGCACGACGTCGACGAGCCGGCTGCCGCGTTCCTCGACGGGCTCGACCCGGCTCTGGCGGGGCTGTCGCTGACCATGCCGCTCAAGCGCACCGTCGTCCGCTGCTGGACGGGGAGTCGGCGGTGGCGCGCCGACCTCGGTGTGGTCAACACGGTGCTGCTCGACGACGGTCGCGCTCGACGGCACAACACCGACGTGCCGGGCGCGGGGCGCTGGCGGAGCTGAGCCGGCGTCAGCCGACGTCGGCGCGGTGCGTCGGCGGCGGCGCGACCGCCGCGTCGGTGCTGGCGGCCGTGCCGCTCGGGCTGCGCGCGTCGACTGTCGCCGTGACGAGCGTCGCGAGCCGTGGTGCTGGAGCACGCGGCCGCGCCGGGCGGCGGGCGCGTGACCGGTGCGGTCGCTGGAGGAGGCGGCCGGAGCGCACGTCGACCTGCTGGTCTCGACCGTGCCCGGCTCGGCGGTCGCCGAGGACGCGACGCGCTCGTCGGCCGCGCGGGGCCGTGCTGGACGCCGTCTACGACCCGTGGCCGCCGCCCTGACCGCGGCCGCGGTGGGCGGCGTGCCGACCGTCTCGGGCCTGGACCTGCTGGCCCACCAGGCCGCGCTGCAGGTGGGCCTGATGACCGGACGCCGCCGTCCTCCGCGAGCCGCCGGCGCGCGCCCTCGCCGCCCGTCCGACCACCGGCTCGTCCGTCGCGGTCGACATGAGCCAGTGTTGCTTCGCGGGGAGTGCCGGTTTCCCATGTCGGGTCGGCGGCCGGCGCCTGGGCGTCAGCCCCGGCGCATCGTGACGTGCGGGATGCCGTCGTCGAGGAACTCCTCGGACGACCGCGTCGTAGCCCGACCGCGCGTACCAGCCCTGCAGGTGCGCCTGGGCGTCGAGGACGGTCGGGACGTCCCCCTCGGTGTGCGCGGCGCCTCGGCCATCATCTGCCGGCCCGACCCGCCGCGGCCGACCCGACGACGACGCGGCCGACGCGCCGTCCGCCGTCGACTCGCGCAGGACGCGGAGGTAGCCGACGACCGCTCCTGCATCGTCGGTGGCGACCACGTGGCGGGCGTCGGGCTCGAGGTCGCGCCCGTCGAGCTCGGGGTAGGGGCACTCCTGCTCGACGACGAACACGTCGACGCGCAGGCGCAGGACCGCGTAGGCGGTCGCCGGGTCGAGCTCGGACCAGGTGCTGCTGTGGACGGACGTCACGGGACCCGATCGTCCCACTAGCCTTCGTCGGGTGTCCGCCGCCCTCGCGCTCGCCGCCGTCGTCCCGGCGATCGTCGCCGCCGCGCTCGCCTGGACCGTCGCCGGTGCCTGCGACGGCTGCCGAGCCGCCCCCGCCGGACGAGCCGGAGCAGCCGGACGACCGGACGGCCGCCGGGGCGGACGACCCGACGAGGGCGGCCGATTCCGCCGCGTGCCGGACGAGAAGGTGCCCTACGCGGTCCTCGCCGACCGCCCGGGCCTCACGCCGCGCCTGGCGGTGGTCGCCGCGGTCGCCGCGGGATCGGCGGGCCTCGCGCTCGGCCCCGACCCGAGCCTGCCGGTCTGGGTCCTGCTGTCGGCGCTCGGCGTGCTGCTGGCGTACGTCGACTGGACCACCCGGCTGCTGCCGTTCCTGCTCGTGGCGCCGGCGTACCCGGCCGTCGCACTGCTGCTCGTGCTGGCCTCGGCGCTCGCGGGGGACTGGGCCGCGCTGCTCCGTGCCGGCATCGCCTGGCTCGCGGTCTTCGGGCTGTTCTGGGTCACCTGGTTCTTCTACCGACGCGGCATCGGGTACGGCGACGTGCGGCTCTCCGGCGTCCTCGGGATGGCGCTGGGGTGGCTCGGGTGGGAGCACGCGGTGCTCGGCCTGTACTCCGCCTTCCTGGTCGGCGCCGTCGTGGGCGGTCTGCTGGTCGCGCTGAAGGTGCTCGACCGTCGCGGGTTCGCGTTCGGGCCGTTCATGCTCGTCGGCACCTGGATCGGCGTCGTGGTGCCCGCGGTGCTGGGGCGCGCGTCGGGGGTTCGAGCCCGGCTGCCTGACAGACTGGCGGCATGCTGCGCTGGCTCACCGCGGGGGAGTCCCACGGCCCGTCCCTGGTCGCGGTGCTCGAGGGGCTCCCCGCCGGGTCGTGGAGACCACGAGCGCAGGTGCGGAGGCGCTCGCCCGCCGCCGGCGCGGCTACGGCCGCGGGGCGCGCATGAAGTGCGAGGCCGACGAGCTCGAGGAGATCGGGGGCATCCGCCACGGGCGGACGCTCGGCAGCCCCGTCGCGTTCCGTATCGGCAACAGCGAGTGGCCGAAGTGGGAGCAGGTCATGGCCCCCGACCCGGTCGACGCCGACGAGCTGGCCGCGCTGGCCCGCAACGCCCCGCTCACCCGTCCGCGGCCCGGTCACGCCGACCTGGTGGGCATGCAGAAGTACGACTTCGACGAGGCCCGACCCGTCCTCGAGCGGGCCAGCGCCCGCGAGACGGCCGCCCGCGTCGCCCTCGGCGCCGTCGCCACCGCGTTCCTGGACCAGGTCGCCGGCATCTCGGTGCTCAGCCACGTGGTCGAGCTCGGCACCGTCCGCGCCCCGGCAGGCGCGCTCCCCGGCGCCGACGACCGCGACCGGGTCGACGACGACCCCGTCCGCTGCCCGACCCGCCACCAGCGAGGCCATGGTCGCCGAGGTCGACGCCGCGCACCGCGACGGCGACACGCTCGGCGGCGTCGTCGAGGTGGTCGTCAGCGGCCTGCCGCCGGGCCTGGGCTCGCACGTGCACTGGGACCGCCGCCTCGACTCGCGGCTGGCCGGCGCGCTCATGGGCATCCAGGCGATCAAGGGCGTCGAGGTCGGCGACGGATTCGAGCTGGCCCGCAGCCCCGGCTCGCCGCCCACGACGAGATGACCACCGTCGACGGCCACGTCACCCGGCTCTCCGGGCGCTCCGGCGGCACCGAGGGCGGCATGAGCACCGGTGAGGTCCTGCGCGTCCGCGCGGCGATGAAGCCGATCGCCACCGTGCCCAGGGCGCTGCGCACGGTCGACGTCGCGACCGGCGACGAGGCCCGGGCCCACCACCAGCGCTCGGACGTGTGCGCGGTGCCAGCCGCCGGCATCGTGGCCGAGGCGATGGTGGCGCTCGTGCTGGCCGACGTGCTGCTCGAGAAGTTCGGCGGCGACTCGGTCCCCGAGCCCCACCGCAACGTCCGCGGCTACCTCGACGCGCTCGCGGTGCGCTAGGAGATGGCCCCGCGCGTCGTCCTCGTCGGGCCGCCGGGCGCCGGCAAGACCACGGTCGCCGGTCTGCTCGCCGAGCGCTGGGGCGTCGCCGTGCGCGACACCGACGCCGACGTCGTCGCCGCCGAGGGCACCGAGATCTCGGACCTGTTCGTCGACCGCGGCGAGGCGGTGTTCCGCGCACTCGAGGCGGCCGCCGTCGAGCGCGCGCGCGACGCGCCCGACGGCGGGCTGGCGCTCGGCCGGGGAGCGGGGCTCGACCCGCGCTCCCGCGCGCTGCTGGCCGGGCACGTCGTCGTCCTGCTCGACGTCGGCGTGGCCGCACGCGGTGCGACGGGTGGGGTCGACGGCGCCCGGCCCTGCTGCTGGGCAACGTACGCTCGCAGGTGAGGCGCTGCTCGACGCGCGCCGGCCCCTGTACGAGGAGGTCGCGCGGCACGTCGTGCCGACCGACGACCGAGATCCGGCGCAGGTGGCCGCCGACGTCGCCGAGCGGGTCGAGGCGCACGAGGACCCGACCGCGACCGACAGGCAGGGGCCACGATGAGCGACGCGGCAGCGACGAGCGGCACCGCGACGGAGGACGCGCCCGCCGGTCCGGTCGGCACCGAGCGCGTCCGCGTCGACCGAGCGCCGTACGACGTCGTCGGTCGGGCGTGGCGCGCTCGGCGACCTGCCGGACGTGCTCGGCGACGACGTGCGACGCGTCGCCGTCGTCCACCCGGGCGGGCTCGCCCCGGCCGCCTCGCACGTCCGCGAACGCCTGTCCGACCACGGGTACGAGGCGCACGCGGTCGAGGTGCCGGACGGCGAGCACGCCAAGACCGGTGAGGTCGCCGCGTTCTGCTGGGACGTCCTCGGCCGCGCCGGGTTCACCCGCTCCGACGCCGTCGTCGGTCTCGGCGGCGGCGCGACGACCGACCTCGCGGGCTTCGTCGCGCCACCTGGCTGCGCGGGTGCGCCTGGTCACCGTCCCGACCACCGTGCTCGGCATGGTCGACGCGGCGGTCGGCGGCAAGACCGGGATCAACACGGCGGAGGGCAAGAACCTCGTCGGCGCCTTCCACGCGCCGGCGGCCGTGCTCTGCGACCTCGACGCGCTCGGCCCCTGCCCGACAACGAGGTGCGCAGCGGTCTCGCCGAGGTGCTCAAGTGCGGGTTCGTCGTCGACCCCGCCATCCTCGACCTGGTCGAGCGCGACCCCGCCGCGGCGCTCGACGTCCGCGGTGCGGTGCTGCGCGAGCTCGTCGTGCGCGCGGTGCGCGTCAAGGCCGACGTCGTCTCGGGCGACCTGCGCGAGACCGGCGCCGACGGGGCGTCGGTCGCGAGGCGCTCAACTACGGCCACACCCTCGGCCACGCCATCGAGCGCGTGGAGGAGTTCGGCTTCCGGCACGGCGCCGCCGTCGCCATCGGCATGTGCTTCGTCGCCCAGCTGGCCCGGCTCGACGGACGGATCGACCACACGCTCGCCGACCGCCACCGCGGCCGTCCTGGGATCGCTCGGCCTGCCGACGACCTACCGCCCCGGCCGCTGGAACGACCTGCACGAGGCGATGAAGGTGGACAAGAAGACCCGCGGCGACGACCTGCGCTTCGTCGTCCTCGACGGCCTCGCCCGACCGGCGGTCCTCACCGGCCCCGACCCGGCCCTGCTCACCGCCGCCTACGCCGAGATCTCCGCCTGACCTCGACCGGCACTGCCTTCACCCCCCCCCACTCGCCGAGGTACGAGTTGTTGGTCCGTCCGGTGCGACGGGACGGTCAACTCGTACCTCGGCGACTCCCAGCGGCCCGGTGGGGCGACGGGGCTAAGGTGAGCGCATGCCCGAGGCCCACGCCGCCCGCCGCACCCGGCTGGCCGCCCTGCTGCGGAGCGCGACCTCGACGCCGCGCTCGTCACCACGCTGGTCAACGTCCGGTACCTGACCGGGTTCACCGGCTCCAACGGCGCGCTGCTGCTCACCGCCGACGGCACCGCGACGCTCGCCACCGACGGGCGGTACGGCGACCAGAGCGCCGCCGAGTCGCCCGACGTCGAGCGGATCATCGACCGCGCCCTGCTGCCGCGGCTGGTGGACGTGCTGCCCGAGGCGGCCTCGATCGTCGGCGTCGAGACCCACACGATGAGCGTCGACGACCACGCGGCGCTCACCCGGCTCCTCGACGCCGGCGCGCGGCACCGGGCTGGAGCGCGCGGTCGAGTCCCTGCGCGAGGTCAAGGACGCCGCCGAGGTCGACGCGCTGCGTCGCGCCTGCGCGGTCTCCGTCGCCGCGCTCGCCGAGGTGCACTCCGGGCCGCTCGCCGGTCGCAGCGAGCGGGAGATCGCGCGCGACCTGGAGAACCGGATGTACGCGCACGGCGCCGAGGCCGTCGGCTTCGACACCATCGTCGCCTCGGGCCCGCACAGCGCCATCCCGCACCACCAGCCCACCGACCGGATCGTCGAGCCGGGCGACCTGCTCAAGATCGACTTCGGCGCGCGGGTCGACGGCTACCACGCCGACTGCACCCGCACGGTCGTCCTCGGACCGGCAGCGGACTGGCAGCGCGAGGCCTACGACGCCGTCCGCGAGGCCCAGCGCACCGGGGTCGAGGCGATGGTCGCCGGCACCCCCGTGCCCGAGCCGGACCGCGCCGCACGCGCCGTCCTGGAGGAGGCCGGGCTGCTCGAGCACTTCACCACCGGCATCGGCCACGGCGTCGGCCTGGTCATCCACGAGGACCCGTTCATCGGCCCGAAGCACGCCGGTAGACTGCAAGGCCGGCACCGTCGCGACCATGGAGCCGGGGTCTACCTCACCGGGCGCGGCGGCGTGCGGATCGAGACACCCTCGTCGTCACCGACGGGCACCCGACGTGCTGACCGCTGCGGCGACCACCGAGCTGATGGAGATCACCTAGGCATGGCCACGACCAACGACCTCAAGAACGGCATGGTGCTGAACCTCGACGGCCAGCTCTGGACCGTCCAGTGGTTCCAGCACCACAAGCCCGGCAAGGGCGGCGCCGTGGTCCGCACCAAGCTCAAGAACGTCACCTCGGGCAAGATCGTCGACCGCACCTTCAACGCCGACGTCAAGGTCGAGACCGCCAGCGTCGACCGGCGCGAGATGCAGTACCTCTACCACGACGGCGAGGCCTTCGTGTTCATGGACTCCTCGACCTACGACCAGCTGCCGATCCCGAGGTCGGTCGTCGGCGACGCCGCCGGCTTCATGCTGGACAACCAGGAGGTCATGGTCGCGGTCAACGAGGGCACGCCGCTGTACATCGAGCTGCCCGCCTCGGTGGAGCTGTCGATCCAGTACACCGAGCCCGGCCTGCAGGGCGACCGCTCCAGCGGCGGCACCAAGCCCGCGACCCTGGAGACCGGCCGCGAGATCCAGGTCCCGCTGTTCATCACCACCGGCGAGAAGGTCAAGGTCGACACCCGCGACGGCAGCTACCTGGGACGCGTCAGCTCCTGATGGCCGCCCGCACCAAGGCCCGCAAGCGCGCGCTCGACGTCCTGTACGAGAGCGAGCTGCGGGGCGTCGGCACCGGCGGCACCCTGGCCGACCGCGTCGAGCAGGCCGAGCCGCCGCTCAACCCCTACACGGTCACCCTCGTCGAGGGGGTGCGCGACCACGCCACCGAGATCGACGCGCTGCTGGCCGAGCACGCCGTCGGCTGGAGCCTGGACCGGATGCCCGCCGTCGACCGCAACCTGCTGCGGATCGGGGCGTTCGAGGTGCTGTGGGTCGACGACGTGCCCGACGCCGTCGCCGCGAGCGAGGCCGCGAGCCTCGCGCGCGACCTCTCGACCGACGAGTCCGCGGGCTTCGTCTCCGGCCTGCTGTCGCGGCTGATCGAGGTCAAGCCGACCCTGTCGCGCTGACCACCGCACCCCCTCGCCGGAAGGTCGCGAACGCGTAACGATCCGCCTGCCCCGTTTGAACGCTGCGTGGACGCGCCCGGACTATGGTGTCCAGCGGTGCCGAGACCCCGGGGGCACCGCGACACGACCTGCACGGCACCGGCCCCGTCACGACGATCGAGGAGCCATGGGCGGACTTTTCAGTTCGCGGAACGATGGCCCGTCCTGCTGGGCGACTCCTGGCAACACTTCAGCCTGGTGGTGCAGTCGCTGGTCCTGTCGACCGTCATCGGTCTGATCGCTCGCCGTCTGGTCTACCGCAGCCCGATCGGGCGCCGGCGATCGCCAACGCCTTCAGCGCCATCGGCCTGACGCTGCCGTCGTTCGCGCTGCTCGGCGCGCTCGTCGGCGTGCTCTCGCTCGGCGTGCTGCCGTCGGTGATCGGGCTCGTCTTCTACGGCTGCCTGCCGATCATGCGCAACGCGATCGTCGGCCTGCACGGCGTCGACCGGACGCTGATCGAGTCGGCCCGCGGAATGGGCATGAGCCCGCTCACCGCGCTGTGGCGCCTGGAGATCCCGCTGGCCTGGCCGGTGATCCTGACGGGCATCCGCATCTCCGGGCAGATGCTGATGGGCATCGCCGCCATCGCGGCGTACGTCCTCGGCCCCGGCCTCGGCGGCTACATCTTCTCCGGCATCTCCCGTTCGAACGGCGGCGCCAACGCGACCGAGAGTCGGTCGTCGCCGCACCCTCGGCGGGCATCATCCTGGCCGTCATCCTCGACCTTCTGCTCTCCGTCGTCAGCCGTCTCACCACCTCGAGGGGTATCCGTGTCTGACACCACCACCGCCACGCCCGCCACGCCGCCGACGACGAAGGCGACGCACGGCGAGCGCATCCTGCTCGACGGCGTCACGAAGAAGTACGCCGGCACCGACAAGCCGGCCGTCGACAACGTGACCCTGGAGATCCCCGCCGGCGAGATCGTCGTGTTCGTCGGCCCCTCGGGCTGCGGCAAGACCACGACCATGAAGATGATCAACCGCCTGATCGAGCCCACCAGCGGCCGGATCCTGATCGGGGACGAAGACGTCACCCACAAGGACCCCGACCAGCTGCGACGCCAGATCGGCTACGTCATCCAGCAGGGCGGGCTCTTCCCCCACTTCTCCATCGCCGACAACATCGGCGTCGTCCCGAAGATGCTCGGCTGGGACAAGCAGAAGATCGCGCAGCGTGCCGACGAGCTGCTGCACCTCGTGGGCCTCGAGCCCTCGACCTACCGCGACCGCTACCCGCGCCAGCTGTCCGGCGGGCAGCAGCAGCGCATCGGCGTCGCTCGTGCGCTCGCGGCCGATCCGCCGGTCCTGCTGATGGACGAGCCGTTCGGCGCGGTCGACCCGATCACGCGTCAGCGTCTGCAGGACGAGCTGTTGCGCCTGCAGGAGGAGCTGAAGAAGACCATCGTCTTCGTCACCCACGACTTCGACGAGGCGGTCAAGCTCGGCGACCGCATCGCGATCCTGCAGGTCGGCTCGGAGATCGTGCAGTACGACACCCCCGAGGCGATCCTCGCGAACCCGGCGAACGACTTCGTCGAGGGCTTCGTCGGGCACGGCGCCGCGCTCAAGCAGCTGACGCTCACCCGCGTCCGCGACGTCGACCTGCACGAGGCCGCGGTCACGACCATCGGGGGCGACGCGAAGGCGGCAACCTGCAAGGCGCGACTCATGGTCGGCGAGTGGGTCATCGTGCTCGACGACCAGGAGCGCCCGCAGCGCTGGGTCGACGTGCGCGACCTGGAGACCAAGCCCGGCTTCCTGTCGTGACGTGCCGACGCAACCGGCGACCTCGAGGTCGTCAACGACGCCTCGACCCTGCAGGACGCGCTGGACGAGATGCTCACCTCCAGCCACGGCGTCGTCGTGGTGACCGGGGACGTCACCCGCCTACGGGCGTCGTGCGGGTGGAGACGATCATGGAGCGATGCAGGGACGTGGAGCGCCGCGCACCAGGCCGAGACGGTCGCCCGGTCGTCCTGGCCGCCCTCCCACCGCGACGCTCGACCAGGAGGCCGGCGAGAACACCGCGTCGACATCCTCGACCACCGCCTCGACCGACCGGCCGAGCCTCCTCCGCTGGATCGCCCACCATCGCGGTGCTGGTGCTGCTCGCGCGTCGCCGCATGCTGCCTGGTCTACGCAACACCGGACATCAGCGACGCCGAGCGCCGCTCGCCGGAGGCGAACTTCGGCCAGGCCTCACCCAGCACCTGGTGCTGGCCCTGGTCGCCACCGCGCTCACCGTGCTGGTCGCGCCGTCCGTCGCGATCCTCTCGGCCCGCGGGCGGCCGATGCTGGCCGTTCTCCGCGGCCGATCACCATCATCGCCGGCTTCGGCCAGGCGGCGCCGGCCATCGGCCTGATCGCCGCTCAGGCCGATGTCTGTTCGGCTCGGCTTCTGGGGTCGATCGCGCCGCCTGATCTACGGGGCGTTGCCCGTCGGATCGCGAACACGTCGCGGGCCTCATCGACAGCGTCGACCGTCCCGGCTCGTCGCTTCCTCGCGCCGCATGGGGATGTCGGGCAGCCAGACCACGCCAGGTCGAGCTGCCGCTCGCCACGCCGTGATCGTCGCCGGCATCCGCACCGGCCTCGTGCTCATCGTCGGTCCCGCGACGCTCGCCTCCTTCAGTCGGGGCGGGGGCTGGCGTGCCTTCACCTCGGGATCAAGCTGGTGCAGACGCCGACCCTCATGGTCGGCGCGATCCTGGTCGCCGCTCTGGCCCTGTTCATCGACTGGCTGGCCCGGCTCGTCGAGCTGGTCGCACCCGCCGCGCTCAACTGATGCGCCTCGCCGTCCACCCGCAGACCGTGCTCGCGACCGTCGTCGGCCTGTCGGCGTGCGCGCTGCTCGCCTCGGCTCGGCAACTGCGACCCGCCAGCGGCGGTGCTGCCGCGCAGCCCGGCCGGCGACGGCGACCCCCTCGAGGGCGTCCCCTCACCGTCGGGGCGAAGGACTTCGACGAGCAGCTCGTGCTCGGCAAGATCCCTCGCAGTGCCTGTCCACGGGGCGCCGACGTCACCAACCTGTCAACACCCCAGGGCCACGGCGTCCGGCAGGCGATCATCAAGGCGGCGACAACGACATCTCGCCCGGAGTACACCGGCACCGGGTGGATCAACTACCTCGGCAACGAGACCCCGGTCAAGGACCCCGTCGAGCAGTACGAGGCGGTCTACGAGGCCGACCTGGCAAGAACGGCCTGACCTGGTTGCCGCCGGCTTCGATGAACAACACCTACGCCTTCGCGATCGCCGAGGAAGAAGGCTTCGAGGAGCTCAGAACGCATCGCCAAGCTCTCCGACTCGCCGGCCTGCCGCCGGCCGAGCGACGTTCTGCGTCGAGGCCGAGTTCGCCAGCCGCAACGACGGCTTCCAGCCGATGCTGAAGACCTACGGCATGACGCTCGACGCCGATCAAGGCCACGAACCTCGACACCGGCGTCATCTACACGCGACCGCCGAGGGCAACCGTGCAACTTCGGCGAGGTCTTCACCACCGACGGTCGCATCCCGGGCTGACCTGCGGGTGCTGGAGGACGACAAGGCGTTCTTCCCGCTCTACAACCTCACCGAGGTCGTCCGGAACGACACTGAAGAAGTACCCGCAGATCGAGCGAGATCTTCGCGCCGATCAACGAGAAGCTGACGAACGAGACGATGCTGGCGGCTCAACGCCAAGGTCGACGTCGACGGCGAGGACCCGCCATCGTGGCCCGCGACTGGCTGGTCAGCGAGGGCTTCGTCAAGGAGGTGGGGAGCGGCCGCCGTCCCCCACGACCACGGGCCCTGGACTTCCTTCGCCTGCGGACCCTGGTCCGCGACGTACATGTTGCCTTGACCTTCTTCGACGCGCGCCACGTGGGTCGGCCTGACGGACCACCGAAGGGCGGCAGGGCGACTCAGTCGGTGAACCCACCGTCCTGCACCAACCTGGGAGGCGGGGAAGGAGGTCAGCCGGTGGCCCACGAGCCTGCCCCTGCCGCGCGCCGTCCTCGCGACGGTCCGACATGGGGCCCCGCCACGGCCACTGACGATGTCGGATCACCCACGAGATCCGGCCGCGAGGAAGAACCGCCACCACGGTCATCGGCCGACCTGGTGCTCCATCGTTCTCCTTCATCCCGAGACACCCGCGGCGTCCCGCTCGCCCGCAGGCCGCCGCGCGGATGGGCGAGGGCTCGAGGCACCCTCGAGCAGGGCGATGCCGCGCGTCGGTCTCCCTCGACGCACGATGCACCGTCGACGGACAGCCGGTGCTGGCTGCGCCCCGGCCCGCGCGCTCAGCGACACCGACGTCCCCGACGACCCGGATCGACGGCGAGCGTGGTCGTCCTCGTCGACGACGTGCTGTTCTCCAGATCCCGACCCGAGGCATCCGCCGCGCTCGGACCGCCCGGATGAGCGCTCGAGGACGCCCCGTCACCGCCGGCTCCCTCGACGTCACCATGTTCGCGACCCTGCGGCTGCACCGCGAGCTGCCGACCGACGCCGACATCGACGTCGGGTCAGGTCCTCGTCGACGACGTCTCGCTGGCGCGAAGGTCGGCGTCCGGGTCGCCGAGATCGACGGCGCCGACGAGTCCACGCATCGCCGTGCCCGGTGATCCGCCGTCGCTGGTCGAGGTCGCACGGCCGACCTCGACCGCGACGCCTGACCGGGCTCGATGATCCGCCACCTGACGGCCGCCGACCTGCTGACGCGGTCCTCGACACCGCCGAGCCGGCCCGCCAGGCCCGGTCAAGAAGCTCCCGACCCTGCGCGGGCGCACGGTGGTCAACCTGTTCTTCGAGGACTCCACCCGCACCCGGATCTCCTTCGAGGCCGCCGCCAAGCGACTCTCGGCCGACGTCATCAACTTCGCCGCGAAGGGCTCCAGCGCCTCCAAGGGCGAGGGCCTCAAGGACACCGCGCTGACCCTGCAGGCCATGGGTGCCGACGCGGTCGTCATCCGGCACGGCAGCTCCGGCGCCGCACCGGCTCGCCGACGCGGGTGGATCGACAGCGCCATCGTCAACGCCGGCGACGGCACCCACGAGCACCCCACGCAGGCCCTCCTCGACGCTTTCACGATGTGGCGCCACCTCGGCGACCTCGACGGCCGGACGGTCACGATCGTCGGGGACGTGCTGCACAGCCGGGTCGCGCGGTCCAACGCGCTGCTGCTGTCGACGCTCGGCGCCGACGTCACCCTGGTCGCCCGCCGACGCTGCTCCCCACGCGGCATCGAGCACTGGCCCGTCAGCACTCGACAGCTCGACCCGGCGCTGGTGACGCCGACGTGGTGATGATGCTGCGCGTCCAGCAGGAGCGGATGAACGCGGCTTACTTCCCGAGCGCACGGGAGTACAGCCGCCGCTACGGCCTGGACGACCGCCGGCTCGGCGACGCTGCCCGACCACGCGATCGTCATGCACCCCGGGCCGATGAACCGCGGCATGGAGATCACCGCCGCCGTCGCCGACTCCGCGCGCTCGGTCATCGTCGAGCAGGTGACCAACGGCGTCGCGGTCCGGATGGCCGTGCTCTACCTGCCTCGGTGGCGCCCCGGCGTCCGAGACGGACCGCCGACCCTCGACCCGGACGGCCGTCCGATGAACCACCTGCTGCGCCGCGCCACGTCCTGGCGAGACCACCGCCGACGTCCTCGGATCGCGGCGGTCGCATCGCCGAGCCGTCGGCACCGACCTCCCGCCGAGGACGGCGACGACCGAGGCTTCGACGCCCGCGGCCTCGTCGCCCGGCCCGGCCTGGTCGACCTGCACACGCACCTCCGCGAGCCCGGCCGCGAGGACGCCGAGACCGTCCTCGGCGGCACGGGCCGCCGCGCGCGGCGGGTTCACCTGCGTGCACGCGATGGCCACCACCGATCCCGTCGCCGACACCGCCGGGGTCGTCGAGCAGGTCTGGCGCCTCGGCCGCGAGCACGGCTGGTGCGACGTCCAGCCGGTCGGTGCGGTGACCGTCGGGCTCGGTGGCGAGCGGCTGGCCGAGCTCGGCGCGATGGCCGCGTCCGCGGCCCGGGTGCGCGTCTTCTCCGACGACGGGAAGTGCGTCCACGACGCGGTGCTGATGCGCCGCGCGCTGGAGTACGTCAAGGCCTTCGACGGCGTGGTCGCCCAGCACGCGCAGGAGCCCCGCCTCACCGAGGGCGCGCAGATGAACGAGGGCGAGCTGTCCGGCGTCCTCGGCCTCACCGGCTGGCCGGCGGTCGCCGAGGAGGCGATCGTCGCGCGCGACGTGCTGCTGGCCGGCCACGTCGGCTCGCGTCTGCACGTCGCCACCTGTCGACGCGCGGCTCGGTCGAGATCGTGCGCTGGGCCAAGAGCAAGGGCTGGGACGTCACCGCCGAGGTGACGCCGCACCACCTGCTGCTCACCGACGAGCTCGTGCGCACCTACGACCCGATCTACAAGGTCAACCCGCCGCTGCGCACCGCCGACGACGTCGAGGCCGTCCGAGGGGCCTGGCCGACTCCACGATCGACGTGGTCGCGACCGACCACGCTCCGCACCCGGCGAGGACAAGGGTGCGAGTGGTCGGGCCGCGTTCGGGATGCTCGGCCTGGAGACGGCGCTCTCGGTCGCCAGCAGACGATGGTCGAGACCGGGCGCCTCACCTGGGCGCCAGGTCGCCGACCGCATGTCCAGCCGCGCCCGCGCGCATCGGACCTCGCCGACCACGGTCGTCCGTCGAGGCGGGCGAGCCGGCCAACCTCGTGCTGGTCGACCCCGCCGCGCGACGCACGGTGACCCCCGAGACGGTCTCGCTGTCGCGCAACACCCCTACGCCGGGCTGGAGCTGCCCGGACGCGTGGTGGCCACGTTCCTGCGGGGTCGCGCCACCGTCCGGACGGCCGGCCGGTCGAGGCCGGTGGTGCCGCGTGAGCGCCAGCGGTGCTCGTGCTCGAGGACGGCCGCGTCTTCCACGGCCGGGCGTACGGCGCGGTCGGCGAGACCGTCGGCGAGGCGGTCTTCTCGACCGGGATGACCGGCTACCAGGAGACGCTGACCGACCCCTCGTACCGGCGGCAGGTCGTGGTCATGACCGCGCCGCACGTGGGCAACACCGGGGTCAACGACGAGGACCCGGAGTCGCGGCGGATCTGGGTCGCGGGCTACGTGGTCCGTGATCCCGCGCGCCGCGTCAGCAGCTGGCGCGCACGCCGGTCGCTGGACGAGGAGCTGGCCGACCAGGGCGTGGTCGGCATCAGCGACGTCGACACGCGCGCCCTGACCCGGCACCTGCGCGACCGCGGGGCGATGCGGGTCGGCATCAGCTCGGTCTCCACCGACGTCGACGCGCTGCTCGAGACCGTCCGGTCCGCCCCGGCGATGGCCGGTGCCGACCTCGCTGGCGAGGTCACCACCGCCGAGGCCTACGTGGTGCCGGCGGTGGGGGACAAGCGGTTCACCGTCGCCGCCGTCGACCTCGGCATCAAGGCCATGACCCCGCAGATGCTGGCCTCCCGCGGCGTCGAGACGCACGTGCTGCCCGCGACCTCGACCATCGAGGACGTCGAGGCCACCGGTGCCGACGGCGTCTTCTTCTCCAACGGCCCCGGCGACCCCGCCGCCACGACCGAGGCGGTCGCGCTGCTGCGCGACGTCCTCGACCGCCGGCTCCCGTTCTTCGGCATCTGCTTCGGCAACCAGATGCTCGGCCGCGCCCTGGGGTTCGAGACCTACAAGCTCGGCTACGGGCACCGCGGCATCAACCAGCCCGTGATGGACCTGTCGACGGGCAAGGTCGAGGTCACGGCGCACAACCACGGCTTCGCCGTCGAGGCGCCGAAGGACGCGCCGGTGCGCACCGACTTCGGCACCGCCCGCGTCACCCACGTGTGCCTGAACGACGACGTCGTGGAGGGCCTGGCCCTGGTCGACGCCAAGCCCGCGTTCAGCGTGCAGTACCACCCCGAGGCGGCCGCGGGCCCGCACGACTCCGCGTACCTGTTCGACCGGTTCCTCCGGCTGCTCGACGGGGTTCGACTATTCCGGCACCCAGGCCTGCAAGGCCCTGCGCGAGGAAGGCTACCGGATCGTCCTCGTGAACTCGAACCCGGCCACGATCATGACCGACCCGGACATGGCCGACGCCACCTACGTCGAGCCCATCACGCCGGAGATCGTGGCCAAGATCATCGAGAAGGAGCGACCCGACGCGCTCCTGCCGACCATGGGCGGCCAGACCGCTCTGAACTGCGCGCTGTCGCTCAAGCGCATGGGCGTGCTCGACCGGTTCGGCGTTCAGATGATCGGGGCGACGGCCGAGGCCATCGACAAGGCCGAGGATCGCAGCCTGTTTCGCGAGGCGATGACCAAGATCGGGCTGGAGACGCCGCGATCGGCGCTCGCCAACGCCTCGGCCGCCAAGAAGGCCGACCGCGAGCGGTACCTGGCCGAGAAGCGCGCGCATCGCGAGCCGCAACGCGAGGGGCCGCCGCGCGAGACGCGCGCTCGCTCGCCTTCGAGCGAATGGGCCGACGGCGAGACCGAGCGGCGCCGCTACATCGAGCACGCCCTCGGCCAGGGCCTGATCGCGCTGGCCGAGATCGGCCTGCCGGCGATCATTCGCCCGTCCTTCACCATGGGCGGCACGGGCGGCGGCATCGCCTACAACCGCGAGGAATTCTTGGAGATCGTCGAGCGCGGCATCGATGCGTCGCCGACCAACGAGGTGCTGATCGAAGAATCGGTCCTCGGCTGGAAGGAATACGAGATGGAGGTGGTCCGCGACCGCGCGGACAACTGCATCATCGTCTGCTCCATCGAGAACGTCGACCCGATGGGCGTCCACACCGGCGATTCGATCACTGTCGCCCCTGCCCTGACGCTGACCGACAAGGAATACCAAGTGATGCGCGATGCCTCGCTCGCCGTGCTGCGCGAGATCGGCGTCGAGACCGGCGGCTCGAACGTCCAGTTCGCCATCGACCCGGCCACCGGCCGGATGATCGTCATCGAGATGAACCCGCGCGTCTCGCGCTCCTCCGCCCTGGCGTCCAAGGCCACCGGCTTCCCGATCGCCAAGGTCGCGGCCAAGCTCGCGGTCGGCTACACCCTCGACGAGATCGCCAACGACATCACCGGCGGCGCGACCCCGGCCTCGTTCGAGCCGACGATCGACTACGTCGTCACCAAGATCCCGCGCTTCGCCTTCGAGAAGTTCCCCGGCGCCGAGCCGACGCTGACCACCGCGATGAAGTCGGTGGGCGAGGCCATGGCGATCGGGCGCTGCTTCGCCGAATCCCTGCAGAAGGCCCTGCGCTCGCTGGAGACGGGGCTGACCGGCCTCGACGAGATCGAGATCGAGGGGTTGGGCAAGGGCGACGACCACAACGCGATCAAGGCGGCGATCGGCATCCCCACGCCGGACCGGCTGCTCAAGGTCGGCCAGGCCTGCGGCTCGGGGTCAGCCACGAGGAGGTCCACGCCTCCTGCCGGATCGACCCGTGGTTCCTGGAGCAGTTGCAGGCGATCGTCGACCTCGAGAACCGCGTGCGGGCGCACGGCCTGCCGACGACGCCGGGCGCCTTCCGCCAACTGAAGGCGGCCGGTTTCTCCGATGCGCGCCTCGCGGTCCTCGCGGGCCTGGAGGAGGACGAGGTGCGTGCCAAGCGCCGCGCGCTCGACGTGCGCCCGGTCTTCAAGCGCATCGACACCTGCGCGGCCGAGTTCAAGGCGCCGACCGCCTACATGTACTCGACCTACGTCGCCCGTTCGCCGGCACGGTCGTCGACGAGGCGCCAGCCGACCGACGCAAGAAGAAGATCATCATCCTCGGCGGCGGCCCGAACCGGATCGGCCAGGGCATCGAGTTCGACTATTGCTGCTGCCACGCCTGCTTCGCGCTCACACAAGCCGGCTACGAGACCATCATGGTCAATTGCAACCCCGAGACGGTCTCGACCGATTACGACACCTCCGACCGGCTCTACTTCGAGCCGCTGACGGTGGAGGACGTGCTCGCGATCATCGAGGCCGAGCGGGCGTCGGGGAAGCTGCACGGCGTCATCGTGCAGTTCGGCGGCCAGACCCCGCTCAAGCTCGCCCGCGCGCTGGAGGCGGCCGGCGTGCCGATCCTCGGCACCTCGCCCGATGCGATCGACCTCGCCGAAGACCGCGACCAGTTCAAGCGGCTGCTCGACAAGCTCGGCATGAAGCAGCCCAAGAACGGCATCGCCTACTCTGTCGAGCAGAGCCGGCTGGTGGCCAACGAACTCGGCCTGCCCTTCGTGGTGCGGCCCTCCTACGTGCTCGGCGGTCGGGCGATGGCGATCATCCGCGACGAGTCGCAATTCGCCGACTACCTGCTCGGCACGCTGCCGAGCCTGATCCCCTCCGACATCAAGGCGCGCTACCCCAACGACAAGACCGGCCAGATCAACACGGTGCTGGGTCGCAACCCGCTCCTGTTCGACCGCTACCTCATCGACGCCGTCGAGGTCGACGTCGACGCGGTCTGCGACGGCGAGGACGTGTTCATCGCCGGCATCATGGAGCACATCGAGGAGGCGGGCATCCACTCGGGGGACTCGGCCTGCTCGCTGCCCCCGCGTTCGCTCCCGCCCGAGATCCTGGCCGAACTGGAGCGGCAGACGAAGGCGATGGCGCTGGCCCTCAAGGTCGGCGGCCTGATGAACGTGCAGTACGCCATCAAGGACGGCACGATCTACGTGCTGGAGGTCAACCCGCGCGCCTCGCGCACCGTGCCGTTCGTCGCCAAGGGGATCGGCGAGCCGATCGCCAAGATTGCCGCGCGTCATGGCCGGCGAGCGCTGCGGCTTCGGCCTCGCGCCGAAGCGACGCTCGACCACATCGCGGTCAAGGAGGCGGTGTTCCCCTTCGCGCGCTTCCCCGGCGTCGACGTGCTGCTCGGCCCG